>RCWM02000434.1:0-365000 GCA_003667255.2 Euschistus heros | reverse complement strand
GTTTATCAGCAGAAAATGGTACAACAAATCTTAAATTTTTGCATCATTTTAATTTTAAAAAGTAACGAAAAATGTATCTTATTTGTTAACCTAGTGCACTATAGACCGATCCGGTGGCTAACCCTCTTTTTTCCTTCATGGACCATGTTTTATCGTTGCTTTATGATTGAACCTTTATCTATTGATAAGTTAGGATCGAAGCATCAGCTAAGCATAAAGAAATTTTTTCTACTTTAACAATATGCCTTCTATGTATAATGCATGGACAATAGTCAAATTTACGAAATTAGTTTTATTAAATAGCTAAATTTCTATTTGTTTTTTAGCTCCTGGAAAAACCACTACAACTACTGAGCCTTATCCTAAATCGAATTCGCTGTTAAATGGCTTAAGGGGTTGCAGTGGCTGCCTGATTCCAGAATCTTCACCGACTACGGCACCAAAAGGATACCCTCCCAACAGTAAGGCATTCATCACAAAGGATCCCATTGATGAACGGAATTCCTTTGTCAACAAAGGAACTCAATCTTCTTCATCCTTCGATAATATACCGAAGAATCGTATTGACGCAAAAAGCAAGAGTAAAACTGTGCCACCAAACTATCAAGAATATGGTCGAGAACAGCAGAAAAAACATGAGCAACTTTTCACAGCTAAGCCTATTCCAAATACCTCAGTCCCCAATAACACTCCTTCTCAAATAAATATTGCAGGATCACATAACACTACAAAGCCATCAACGAATGGTTTTACTCCAAATGTTATTCCGAATCAGATCACAAATGTTCCATCGAAAGCCAAATCGCACCCTCAACTAAATGAAATGGAGATGAAGATTTTAAATTATATGGCTAAATTATACAAGTTTAATTACACCTTGAGCTTCCATGGCCATGAAGAAACGGGGGACGTCGGAGGTAACAAAAACGGCTCCTACTTTTCAAATGGAAGGGATGGATACCAAAGAAAAGTTATATACGTTGCTAATGAGTTTGGTTACCAGCCAAAGATATCTCTGGTTAAACTAGAGGATGAATCGATACCCAAAGAGGCAACCGAAAAGGAACTCACTAAACTCAAAGGAAGAGAATTCATTTGGTTCTATAGGAAAAAATAACGTTATCTAATAAATAAATAAGCTTAATCATGTAAATAATATCTAGGTTTGCTTATATAAGACATATTGTAAATATATCTGATTTGGTTAAATAATTTTCTTCATCCTGTTTATCTGTCACAAATATTAAAATTTTGAAATTTAATCTTAAAATTTTTCTATTTCGTAGTTTTAATTTTAATTACTTCTTCAGTTTAATCGAAAGTCCATAGTTTCAAGATCTTTATAATTATGAATGTCAACCTAAATGGGAACGCTATGGTCTTTGGACAAACAAATTCTTAATTTATTTTTAAATTGATGCTATTCTGAATCATCAACGTTGCTTTAGTTTTAATTACTCAAGAAAATAGTGCTATCTCTTATTAATCGATATCTGATAGCCTCAAATCCATATTAAGGGAAAGAAAAGTATAACTACCTACCATTTACAACTTAATTAATATTCTTCAATAATTTATCCAATACATGGTATTCCCGGCGGTTTGAAACTAATGTATTGATTACATTAGAATAAAAGATATTTTGCAAACTGTTGATCAAGATATCACGGATTCTTTGACATTGGGGCATGCCTTGCATTTGTAAGAATGTAGATATGCGATTTAATAAAACGTTGGATTTATCGTTTGAAATAGCTGAAAAATGGAGAAACGAATCTTCATTTTAAGAAGAAAAAAAAGACATCAGCACAGATAAACGACTCACTGACAAAAATTATACATTGGATAGTTGTACATCTGACTACGTACAATGATGGCTGAGCGTCAGACAGCTTGGTATAAAAAGTCGAGGGTTCAATTCCCACCTGAATCGGATGTTTTAATTTTGTGGTAGCTCCGTGTAATGAGTCTTATTTTTCCACAAGTCAAGTGCTGATTTTTCAGATTATACACTGTTTCATAATAATATTTGAATAAACTAATGCATTTTTTTTTCTGTTAATCTATGAATAAAACAATATATTAATTTGAATTGCAAACAAACCAAAAAAGAAATTTTTTGCTTGAGTAAATTTATCATAAATATGGCGTGTCCTTTAATTATTGAATATTGCATTGTATAAAAAAATTGAATTGACACTAAACCTACCGAAATTTCATGGGTATATATTTCTACAATAATGTGTCAGTAAAAAACAAAAATAAGAGATGAGTGAATATTGAAAAAAACGCCTTTGATATATTTTTAAATAAAATAGTAAAGTCAAAAAGCAAAGAAATGAATGTTTTTTTACAAGAAATTCTGCCAAAAAGTCAGGAAAATTATTTTACCCATCATGGTAGGTTTAGTGTTAAACATGACAAGGGATCTCACTAAAAATTATCCCTAAGCCTCTTGGATTCCTACTTCACCACTGCCTAAATCACCCCAATCCTCTCATCCAATCTCTTTCAAGCTTTTTATTATCTATAAAAAGATAAAGACAATGGCCAAGACGTATTATGACTTCAATATATATATATATATATATATATATATATATATATATATTATAATATATATATATATATATATATATATATATACAAAGAGATCAATGTAACGATAGAAATATTAATTCCGCTTATGGATTGCTGTCACGAATAAAAAATATAAAAATAAAATAATAAACCTTTAAAAAATGGTAAACTATTTACTTTGTAACGAATAATTTAATAATTAATAATTTTCTTGATTATATTGTTGGACGTAATTGTATAAAGGAACCACATTACAAGCAGCTATTTATATATTTACAAGGAACCACGTAAATAGCAGCTATAGCAGTATGTTCGATCAGGGATGAAAGCGTTTTATTAACTAAACTGGTACATTGAACTAGTATTCTTCGTATTTTGACGATGCATATTTAAAGAATCGTCAGCAGTAATTAATTAAGTTAATAAATAATTGTTTTCATAATGATAAAAGTATAGTTGACTGGTATGATGAATGGAGAAGAAGATGATCAGGGATGCAGTCAAAGTAACACAACGAAACGTTGGCACGTATTAAAGAATTCCTTCTTAGACGTGATGTTACTTTGACTGCATCCCTGATCTTCTTATCCAATAATTGTTTTCATTTTATACATATTATTGGATCTCTTTATTTTTCTCGGCTGTGACCTCTTTGGATTTTATTTCTCCCACTCTGTCATGCGCGGTTATTCTAAATTAATTGTCAGCCTCCCATAAAACGTACACACTTTAGGGGAGGGTGATTTGACAATGGTCAAAATTTAAAACTTTACATATTTAATATATTATTACAGAACTGAATTTTTTAACATTTTTCAAAGATTCTGAAATGGCTGTGGTTTCTAAAAGTTTGTTCACTTATAATAATCTAATTCATGCTGTTTCTGGAGCTGTTGTAAGTAATCTTTGTTTTAAACGAATTATTATTATTACCACTTTACTGTGTTATAACACTGTTTATATTTCAGGGAAGTATTGTAGGGATGGTAGTATTTTATCCACTTGATACTGTAAGGAGTCGTCTTCAGTGTGAGTAGTACTACAGTTCATCAAAATAGTTTTTAATAAAGAATTTTAAGAGACATTGAACAATATAAAAATCAGGTTTTTTAAAATGATCATGGATGTTTTCATTCGTTTTGTATGTTATCAATTGGGTTCTTGAGTTTTAAATTTTATCATTAGCCGAATAGGCCAACCCTTAAGTATATACTGATAATGCTCGTGGCATCATGATCTATTTATTTTTATAATTTGAAAACTACATATTTAGTAACTTAAAAAATAATCATTTTTATTTTTTGTTTGCTTTATTTTAAGTTTTGTTACTAAGAAAAAAATGATTAGTCTTAAAAGAATTTAAAAATCTTATAAATACTTTTAAAATTATCTATTAATATGTCCCTATTGTCTCAAATTATGAAAAAAGAAGTCTGGGTGATAATAAGATATTTAAACTTATTTCTATTAACTTATTTTTGCTATTTAACATTGTATTTCTTCAAGGTTATTTTGAAATAAATTGCTTTTATACACACTTGACAGAAGTAATACAATTTTAATGAATTATTCATGCTTTCCTTTGTGAACAAGCCATTTTATTTTGCTATATAATGCTTAATTATAAGATAATGTTTATGTAATTTTACTTCGATAATTGTTTAGTATTAAATATTATGCTGATTAAAAATAAAAAGAATATTATTTCTTAGTGGAAGAAAGGAGAAGGTCGAAGAATACTTTTAAAATTATGAAGGATTTAATTCGTGAAGAAGGATTGTAAGTTGATAACACATTTTTTAGTATGATTGAAATTAAAATTCAACTAATAATATTTTTTTTTTTTAGTTCCACTCTTTATCGAGGAATAGTTCCCGTGCTTCAAAGTATATGTGTTTCTAATTTTGTATATTTTTACGTGTATCATGGACTTAAAAAGTCATTTCCTCGCAAGAAGAACATGGAGTTATTGTTTGCTACATTAGCAGGTATGAGTCCTATTTGTTAGAAACTAAATTAAATTATACTGGTTCGTGGATTTTTTTCATTGTCAGTTTGATTGTCTTTAATCCATTAAATATTAATTGATTTTCTACTCTTTTAAAGAGCAGTTACCAGTAAATTCTAACAGTGGCAACTGCTTCTTTTATTTCTTTTTCTTTTTTTTAATTTTTAGGCGATAACTTATTGAATAATTATTTTGAATATCTTAATTTTTAAGAATTGCTCAATTAAGAAATATCCCTTTCAAATCAGTATTTAATTTATTGTTTAATATCCTAAAAATTTTAATAAATATTTTAAATTATAGTTGCATAAATTATAAATTTTCCCTGCTTACTGGTTATTTATGTTTTAAGGAGTTGTGAACGTATTTCTGACTTCTCCGTTGTGGATGGTTAACACTAGAATGAAAATGGCTGGTGTAACTAATGAAGTTGGGTATAAAAATCTTCTTGGTAAGAATCATTTCCTATGTATTCTTTATTTCTTGAACTGCTACATTATGTTAATAAAATATTTTTTTCAGAGGGTTTGGTAACAATTTCTCAAACAGAAGGCTGTTCAGCTCTTTGGAGTGGTACAATTCCTTCTCTAATTTTAGTTTCAAATCCTGCAATACATATGGCTGTGTATGAGTTCCTTAAAAAGCAAGCAAAGAGCAATACAGCTCTGTCCTATTTTGTTTTTTCTGCAATTTCCAAGATTGCTGCAACTGTTCTTACTTACCCTATACAGTTGGCCCAAGCGAAACAGAGGGTAAATGATCTATACTCTTATAATTAATTTTCAATTATTGACTGAAATAATGACAATGCTTTCATGATTTTATTTACAGCATGGGAATGCTACTCAAATGAATCACGATATGATAAAAATTCTGCTTTACATCTTAAGGTAAATGTTTATTTTATTCAATGATGTATTTTTCTATTTTATTTTTTTCTAGTATTAAGTTATCATAGTCACTCAGACTAGATTATTTTCAATGGTCAAGTTATTTTGTATTCTGAAGAGCTTTTGTGTTTTTAGCAAACTGATGGAGATAGAGAGCTTGTACAAGTTTGTTTTCTTAATTGCTTAGAAAACATTTATTTGTTTGTACCAAAGTGTCTTCATTGGGTATTCTTATTTTATAAATAGAAATTTGGAATTCATTCTCTTTGTATCAAAGTAAAAATAAATGCTAAACATCTGACAACATGCACCCTCAGTCATTTGTAATCTTTAATCTTCAAATCATTTCACAAAAAAAAACAAAAAAACTGTTGGAATTTTTTGCATAGCGTGCCTTTTATATAAAATTATACCAAACTTCACTAACATTGAAGTTTAAAAAAAAAATACTAATTATAAAATCATAAAACTAGGTACTTAAAATAAAATGATGAAAATAAACAATTGTTTAGAAAACAGTAAAATCATTATTCTTCTGGATCTTGGCTATCTTATTATTAGATCACATTCATCTAATGTAATCTCCTCCAGTAGATTCCTGAAGAATGAATATTTACTCATTGAAACCAAAATGCTTTTGTGAAATATATGGTAGCGGTGATTTGTCACTGAGTTTGTTCAGATTTAAAGGAACTCGACTTGAAGCTTCACGAAATAGTTCGTCAGGAAATTTTTGCATGTACCTAAAAAGTCAACAGAACATGAAAAAAAGGGTCCCATATGAAATATATACAATGAAAACCAGCAATATATACTTGTATGGTGTCATGACAAGACATTTATAATGGGGAGAACTGAGGAGAGTTCCATCTGCCTTGTATTTCAGAACAGAATTCACATACGTATTTACAAATACCATGAATTGCAAGAAGGGCCCATAAGACCTGTTTACAAAACCCGTTCTGTTTTTTCATGTAATCGATTAATCGAATCGAAATTTTTACAAAACCATCTTCAATTGAAAGAGAAAAGATTAAAAGGTTATCCACAAAAAGGGCCTTTGGTACTTTAGGCCCTTATTGCAGCCACATCCTCAATTGATTTGTAGCCTACTGGTCTTATTAACCTGATGTTCCAAGGAAGTTTATTAGCTTTATGTTTCCTATATTTATCCCGTCCCGTTATAGCAGATTTGTTACTGATACAATCTTATCAATTAGTCTTTATTTTGAAATACTTTAAAATTGATTTAAGGGTCCTTAGCAATATATTATCCTCAAATAAAATAATAGGAATAAGTGACAACAATTTTTGTATATGTAGGAAAAAGCATGACATTCTAAGAAAGATTCATTTCTCAAGATCCCCATCCCTTCCCCCTTCAGGTTTATTGTATGATTCCCATTTTGATGTTTAAAAAATCTTGTCACTTAATTATAACAAAAGTTAAAAGAAAAAGAGA
The DNA here is from genome assembly GCA_003667255.2 of Euschistus heros. Lineage (NCBI taxonomy): Eukaryota > Metazoa > Arthropoda > Insecta > Hemiptera > Pentatomidae > Euschistus > Euschistus heros. Next base: position 358,060 of record RCWM02000434.1, on the reverse strand, counting down.
TCCACTTTTTGGTTTTCCAACGAGCGGAGTACATTTTACAAGGATTAAAACACAAGATTTTTTTTTTTTATAAAACCATGTTCAAGTGAAATGTTTTATTTAAAAGAAATGCAGCTTAAATATATTTGGTTTCTACAACAGTTACATTTATCTATCTACACAAGATATAATAATATTTGCAAAAACAATATGCATTATCATAGTTTGATTTTTTCCAAATCATTTCCTTTCTTTTTTCTCTCTCAACCTTCCTTAGCTCCATAATATTAATTAATTCACATATTAATACAAAAAAGGCAAAAGTTAAAACTCTCATAAGCTTTTTATAAGTTGGTGCATAAGTATTATAACAAAAATAAAATAAATAATTTTTTTAGGGTAGGCAGTCATAGATACTCAGCAGATCAAAATAAAATGTTTATTTTATTTTGATCTGCTGAGTATCTATGACTGCCTACCCTAATTATCTACATCTTCTATATATCACAGTCAACTATACCTTATGATTATAAATAATTTTTTTATTTGAGTTCATATCCTATTGTTATATAATAATTTATTCTATTGTTTGGCTGGATATTGCTTTGTCATAGTGAATGAAAAGTATTGTATTTCTTGTTAGCTATAAAAATGCTTTTGTAAAAGAATTACTGCTGAACAAAGATAGTTGTTAATATAAATGAAGGTGAATATTCTTTATGCTAAAATTTTATTTTGTGTGACCTCATTTCATTTGGATTATATTGAAATATTAACTTTGGTTTAAGCCTAAAAACAGTAATTAATGCACTTAAACAATCAGAATTTATGAATTCCTTATATAGGTTTCTAAATGATTATGAATCTAGAAGGATAATAATTTTGAAATACTACACTTTAAAAATATATAAGAGTATCTAATTCAACTTCTTGAAACAATGAAAAATAGAGAAAAAAAATTGTATCCCTTTTTAGAAATTATACTTATTTCATTCACTTTGTAGAAGAATGGCATTGTTCAATGTCTTCAATTCAGAATTCTCATTATTTATTTATTTATTTTTTGTTTAAAGACAGTCTCTTTCTTATAATATTTTATTGTTTGTTTTATTGGCCAATAATTTTACTGTTTATTTATTTATTTTTTTATTATATTTATCATAATTACTTTTATTGTTTACTAGGAAAGATGGTTTAAAAGGCCTCTTCAGGGGAATGGAAGCTAAAATATTGCAAACTGTTCTTACCACTGCCCTCATGTTCATGTGTTATGAAAAGATTGCTGCATTCGTATTTCAACTTATGGCATACCGTAAGCCTATCAAAGGATGATAATGGAACCTATGATTGGTATTCATTATCTTTTACATATCTTAGAATGTTATATTGTCATTTTCTGTAAATTTAAATAGCTCTAAATGACTACTTAGCTATTCAAACTTCTGTTTATTTTGTTAATTACTTTGGCTGTGTTTAGTGATTAACCCATTTTTAATTGCATCTGAAGGTTTGATAAATGATTATATTTATTTTATCCTGTTCAATTAAAAAGTAAATAATCTGAATGGGTGTGACCTCTGCAATATAGTAGAGCAGTGCTAACAGATTAGTGACACATGTATTGTAAGCGACACACCAAGATTATTTTGGTCATTCATCCTTCATAGACGGCCATTGTCCAAGAATGGTAGTGCTGTTCAAAATTGGAGAGAATTCAGAATGATGTGTTTTTCAAAATGAGAAACTTATTGCATTTCAAGACCACAGAATCTCTCAGAACAAGAAATGTGGACTGCTTTCCTCGTGTTATTTGCAACAATATATTTTAACGAGGCTTAATTCTCAATGCTGAGAATAATGAAGAACAGACCAATGAAGTTTATACTGTGATGTTGCTTGATGTGTATGAAGGTGAAGTGCCAACTTAAAATTGAAGAGTTATCAAATATAATTCAGAAATAAAATAGTCGACTAATGTAAAGTATTATTTGTTTCTGTTTTTTTATAATAAATTATGTCAAAAATATATGTTTCATACTAGAATTATTACAATTATTAAAAAATAATAATTAATTTCATGTAAGTGACACAGTACCTGTTTAGGTATTTCTCCCCTCCCTAAGTTTTCTAAGCACCTAGCTGAAACGGTTAGCCTTAATTGTGGTAGAGGCAGACCAGGTACTCCAAGGGCCAAATTATATAACTGTACTAAGCTATTAATTTATTATACAAAAAATGTTTAGAATAAGTTTTGTGACTAATTTATATTGTTGCGTATGTCTGCAAATATGATGTTTTGTTTTAATTAACTGTTGCATACACTGCTAAATTTTGTGATGTTAGTTACTTTGTAGTTGTGATTTTTATTTATGAAAACTTTGTGCCTTGTAAATATATATTTTTACTTTATCTTGTTTTTTTCTCACAAATCTATTTAAAATAATCTTATTAAGAATTACATGAATAACCAAAATCCAGAAAAATGAATTTTTTCTATTTTGTGGACATGAGTTCCATATTGAAAAAAAAAATGTTATTTTATGAATTAGTTTATTTATTTGGATGTTTAAGTTAGGTGGAGGGATGAGTCCTGTATTACATTTCAGTAAGTTCGGAGAAGAATCTAGTATTGGAATTGCACCTTCCAAATTACCTCTTCAGAGACCAAATCCGGTATTTTTAGTGCTAGATACTTTATTTATATTATTTAAAATTAAATTATTAAAAAATTGCCGCCTGTGATTTGTGTTTATCATTGTACATACATTGTCTTATGACTTTTGGGAGCCCCCTCCCCCCTTGTACTTGAATTTTTGTTACTAATGAGACACACTAGAATGATATTATTAATAATAATATTATATAATTATTAATATTAATAGACACATTAGACTGAGGAGGGATGCTGAGAAGGTTGGAATTATTCTGCAGATGGTCTAGATCAGAAAAGAGTTAAGGAGTAGAATTGACAAAATATAATCTTCTCTGTAGAAACCACCCAACAGGAGACCCAAGTGGATCATTTCCAAGGAGGAGAGGAAAAGCAGAAGTGGCTGTATGAAGAAGTGATGGGAGGAGAAGAGGAGAAAAGTCAAGAAGTCTTGAGTTCTTTGCAGTCCATAGTTGGCCAAATTAAAAAAAAAAAAAAAAAAAAATTGCATTAGACTAGTGTGTAATATATATGTAATATTAATATAATAATAGTAGAAATACTAATATTAATTAATAATATTCCTCTTTTTTTTATTAATGATTAACAATAAAATGATTGTTATGAGAGTTAATTTACAGACAGTTACTCTCTTGAAACTGAGTCAGTCCCGTTGTTAAAATTTGAAAACAATATTTAATAATTTTTATCTAGTTTAAGAAGTACCTGATGATTTAAATTTTGTTTGACCCATAATTCAGGAGATAGTTTGAAATAATCAGGAAAAAAACAAAAAAATACTGTATGTTTCTTATGTTGGGAAGAATTAATACTTGGATTCCTTTTCACTTATTTATACATAATATTGTAATAGCCCCTGGCTAGGACTAGGACGTAGCTCTACGAGGAGGATGCCTTAGTTTTGAACAGTGTCAATATTTATTTTAATATTTTTTGGTGTGTTTAACATATGTTGTGTTATATTTTCATGTTAGCAATAGGAACCAACTCTGTGTGTGAAATGAATCAATAACGCGATTGTAACTTTCTTGTTGTTTTGTATTATTTTAGAAGTAAAGTGTATGTTTACTAGTGGATTAATGTGAACACGTTAATTTTTTCGAGACTTTCTGGTTAGTTTTTACATTCTCATCCATCATTCTTGACATTATTTATAATGTAAATCAAAAAAAACTTTTTTTTTTTTTTTTTTTTTTTTTTTTTTTTTTTTGTGGCAATTTGACTGGACCCTAGTTTAGTCTTAACTTATTGTTTTTCACAAATCTACCTCAGGATTAAAAAAAAAAAAGTTGACCTTGATTAAAAATAAATTCACAATGTGAATCCTAAGTTATGGATTTAAATGTTTCTATTACCTTAGCAGCCTTAATATTTCTTGATGCACAGTATAATTAATGTTTTTATTTTAAAAAGTATACAAATATATATACTTTTTTTTTTTAACATGAAAAATTTTGCCTTCTTTATCTTTATAATTCATAAATATCAGTGTTTGAGTATTTAGTCTGTTGACTAAAAAACTTCACTACTTTTGCTTTAAAATTTTATTTACACATCAAAAACATTAATTTTCATTTACATTTAACGTATTAGGGCATTACTAAACATATTTGATGTGTCACTTGCTTTTTCCTGTTGGCTTTGAGCTTATTTTCTTAATTTCTTGAATGGTATGAATGCTTTTCTGAGATGGTTTAGTGATTTTTTCATTAATGAGATTAGTGACCAGATCTTTTCTTCGGAGCCTTGATGATCTTCTCAAAGGAATTAGTTCTTCATCTCTTTTATCATTTTTAAACTTGTCTCCGATGCAAGCTCTATCTTCGTTTTGGACTGCACGTTTTTTTGAATGAGTTTTAATTGGAAACTTGCTGTTATTCGGTTTGGCATTAAACACTGTGTGTAATTTTTCTATTAATCCACTTCTCTTCAGAAGATTATACCTCCTTTCTAAGCAGTACAGTCGTTCTGCTTCTTCATTTTCATCTATTGGTTGAGGCAAGAAGGAGTTTAATAGTGCCATATCATTTAAAATAAATTAATTGATGATTGTTTTTCACATTGTTACTTTTGCTTTTATAAAGGTTCAAACAGCTGATAATAGATAGGTTATTTCACAAAGCTATGAATATAGTTATATTTCGCCAAAGAGGATTAATGAAAATAATATAGCATTTTAACATTATATATACATCTGAAAATTATAGGTTAATATGGAATAAAAGGTTGGTGGTGTTTATATATATAAACCTTGATCATCTACCTTTTATATCATGTGACAGTTTTCAAAAACAAAAAACTTTTCATTACTTGGCTTGTAATGATTATCATTCTGCTATTTTCCTTTAGTGGTACCACTTTTTTCTTTTTAAGAAATTCAACTTTATTTTTCATTTAATTTTTTTATTAAATTATTATTGATGTTTAAAATTTATTACTGATATAACTTAGCATTTAGACTTTATAATTTATTTGACAAGAAAATTTGAACTTATTCAGTTTTTAACTGCAGAAGGAAAGTTAATTAATTTAAGAACCAATTTATTTATTGTATTAAAGTCCGTCAAATTATTTTGTTTATCTACTTAACCCTCTAGTGCATAGTGTAGCATATCTGCAACATTATATTTATACTTATGGCAGTGAACTCTCTTTGCGTTTACTGGAACTAAATCTTATTGTAGAGATGCAACATCATCCCTCCTGGCATGAGAGGACTTTGCATGCCCTAACTGGACTATACATTTCTCTAATTGTCACTTACATCTGCAAGTCCTCAGTTGTGGAGACTCCTCCTTCCTTCCAGTAAAGTGTTCTTATTTCTTTTTATAACATCCCTTGTGTTCTTTTTATCAAATAAAATTTCTGTGGCTTTTCCCAAGATATGTAGTTTGTAAAATATCAATGAGGATTAAATTCTTGTTTTTTATTATCGAGATAAATCACTTTTTAGTTATGTGCAACATGATGTATATATTAATTAAAATGGTTTGTCAATCAAAAAAGCTTTTACTTTTTCTTTTTATGAATCAAAAAAAAAATTAAGTATTGAAAAAAAAAGCAATAAAAAAAATTAAGTTAAATGATTTTAAATGATTTTTAACTTATATATTTATATCCTTTTCTTTTGTTAATGTAAACCTTCGGTTTATTGTATTATTTTTTTTTTTTCATATAATTTATTTCATAAAGTGTATGTATTTTTCTGATAATATCATAGTTGATTGTCAATGAAAGAAACATTGGAAGCATGTCTGTATGGATCTGTATCGATATTTACTAAATAAATTAACAAACTCATTGTGGTTCTATAGTACATTTAGCTGTTTATTATTAAAAAAAAAAATATCTGTTATATAAATGTCCACTTTTATCTGTTTGTGCTTAGTGAGACTATTGTTCATTATGAACATTTAATTTTATTTACACATGCTTCTTGATTCATTACAATCTCTCTAAAGTTTTTTATTTCCTGAATATGAAATCTAATTTCTAAGAAAAGAGTTCTAGAAGGGATTTCGTACTACACTGCCAGTGTTAAACACAAACTTGTTTTAAAAAATAGTACCGCTGTAACCTTTATAAGCAGAAAAGGTACAATTTAAGCAAGAAAATGTTGATGAATTGGGGCAAATGGTCTCCTGAAGAAAATACTTGAAACTTCCCTACCTCTAAAGAACAGAAAATAAAGAAATGGAGACAACCCAACATTAATCAGCATTTTCACTTTCTTGAAACATGTACCAACATATTCAGATTAGCTATTTCTTTTTTTGTTTAGATATTATTTTGATTTTTTGAATTTGGTTTCTTCTTTCACACTGTTTCAACATAAATTTGTTTCTCTATCGCCAATTTTTCTCACCTTTAATTTTTCTTAACTGATAGCAATAGCAACCTTTATAAAACTATGAATATAGGTAGTATCGTAGTAATATTAGTGGAACATACCAAGTCAAATTTAGGTTTCAATTTTTCTATTGATGATACCTAAAGTGATTAAAAGACTTACGAATAAAATAAAATAAATACAGATTTTTATTGTTTACTCTCTTATAGTAGAAACATCTTTTTGGGTCAAAAAAAAACAGAAAATCCTGTAATACTGTCAATAATTTTGTCTTACAAGGGGACGTTTGCAGTTGTAACTCACAGTTTGAATGCCGATTTGTGTGTGGGTAGTAGGGACCTATAATAGTGCAGAACAAGAGTTATAGCTGCCAATGAGCATTAGGAGCTGAGAAAAAACTAAAATATGAAAATCACGTTCTATTATTTTTCTCAGCTCTCAGTCAAGATAGAGTAATGATTCTTTCACGTTTAATTGCAGTTATGTATGCTATTTGATATAAAAATACTTCCGCTTTGCTCAAGAAACCACCAGGTTGCTCAAAAACTCTAAAAAAATGACAAAATTCCAAGAAAATCCGCTGTAAATCAGTGGAAATATTTTTTCATGAACAACTGACCTCCAATTTCGATTTAACGCACCATAAAACCCTTATATGTGAAATTTTATCAAAATAAAAAAATATTGATTTTTTACTCCTTTCAGAGGAGGTTAAAATTTTGAAGTTGAGATTTCATCAACTATTTCTAACGGCCATAACAACTGCTGCGTTCAACTGACTACAATATTAAAAAGTAATAGCATCACAAGAATCAGCATACATTCTGTTTTTTATCCATGCATATAACATTGGGATTAATCCAGATTTTAGTGGACAAAAACTGATGTGAATGAAAAATTAAACGTGAAAGAATCTATTCTCTATCTTGACTGATAGCTGAGAAAAAAAATAAAAAGTGATTTTCATATATATATATATTTTTTTTTTCTCGGCAACTAATGCTCATTGGCGGCTATAACTCTTGTTTTGCACTATTAAAGGTCCCTACTACCCACACACTAATCGGCATTTAAATCTGTGAGTTACAACTGCAAACGTCCCCTTGTTAGTTTGTTTCGCTGTAAGCCTATGATCTGTAGTTTCTCATGAAACTTGTCAAATTTAAAAAAAAAAAAAAAGAAGAAGATAAATACACCAAACCCTCCCTTAGAGTTACAATGGAATAGAATAACAGATATTAAGAGAATTAAGAAATAATTTCATGATAAATGAATTAATTTTTTTTTTTTTTTTTTTTTTGCCCAAGACGTCCATTGAAGTTATATACAATGAATTAATTTACTATTTTAATTATTAGAATAATATTTTTTATAAAAGATAAAAGTCTTGAAAATGAGATTTTTTTTCACTTGGCTCATTAACTCATGGTCTTCTAATATTTTTTTTGATTTTTCTATTTATGAATATATTTTTTTAATATTTAAGAATTTATCTTATTTCTATTTCTTTTATACATTTTTATTGCATATTTGTGGTCATACTGTAGAATATTGCGATGAATGGGGAGATAGACGATGTTCATGAAGATAATGCGAAATTACTGAACCATGGCGCAGGAAGAAAAAATGCACGGAGATGTCCAGGAAGGAGGGGCAGCCTGGAGGGGAAAGTTGGATAAGGTTGGAGTACCGACGGAGTTTAGAATAGTCGAAGCGTGAACTCAGGAAGACAGCTTGGTGAGTTAGTGTATTGGTGTTTGTACTTGTTCGTATATCATTTTATTTTTTTTATACAATATTGGTGATTATTTTCAGATATGCTGCATAACATTTGGAAAAAATAACGGCAAAAGTAGTGTGTATTCTAGAAAGTATGAAGTTTTCCAATGTTATTCTAGTTTTACTTATTAAATTCTAAAAATAGTTATCAAACTTCTTTGTAAGTAGTGTTTAATAAATAAATAAAACATACACTAATAACATTTTACTTCATGTATGATACTTAAACATTTGGAAGAGCGGTTTTATCTTTATTTAATTTATACAGCTCGGCTTAGGATAAACATTCGTTTTCAACCAAATGAAAAGTAATCATTGAGCTATGAAATATGTAGTTTGAAGTATAAAAATGACATTGAAGGGTCAACAAATTAAACTTTGGCACCTTAAATTTATATCCTGAGATAATTCAATCTTCATTAAGGAATTGGAAGCTTCTCTGTTCCTTACCAAAGTTCCGTATCTATTTATATCCAATTGAGATATTTCACAGTAATTGGTAATAATAAGATCCCTTCTTTAAACATTTATTTATTTATTGAGATTAAAAACTATGTATCACAAATGATGTGACATCTTAACCTAACTTGACGGACTCTTGGAGACCCATTTGTTAGTTTTATGTTCTGTACAGTCTCGTAAGAATCGGGAAAGAATTTTTAAAACTAGTGTTTTTGTGTTCATGCAATGTAGGATAAGTTTGTATTTGTATTGTTTTTTTAAATTATGTACATTAAAATAGTAAATTCTACTTCAAATTTGTTGGTATTTACTTTAAAAGGGCTCCGTTGGTAGATGGTAGTATTTTACCTAAAATTTCAATTTTTTATATATATTGTTTGTACTCCTTTGTAAACTATTCAGTGAGGTTTGATTTTACTAGCCACATCAAAATAATTTCTTCAATATTCAAATTCAAAATTCAATGATTTAAAATGGATTTTTTATTTACTTAAAATATTTTCTTTTGGCGAAAAATGAAATTAAGCTATTCACAGTCTGATCTGCAGAACCACATCCGGAGACCATCCTAAAAGGGCCTTTTCCCCAGTTCTTCCTATTGCGTTGTATTGTGAATGGAGAAATTGGATTTCTGAATATTCATAATTATGTATGATATTTTAATTTTTCCTTTAGAAAGTACCAAAGATGGTTTTATAAAAGTCGTTGGATACCCTGGAGCGTTGCACACTGGAATTCTTCAGTGATTTTGCTCAAAACCCTATTTGTTGGTATTTTGACTACTGTTTGTGACTAAAAGAAAGTAAATAATATAGTAAATCGTTTTGTTTACTTTCAAAATTTTGATCCGTTTTATGTCGCGGTGATGAGACAGAATTCAGTCGATTGTAAGGTGCAGTCCACTTGATGGATTTTTTTTCTTATAAACTTTTATATTTCCAGTCACACTATGTGTTATTCAAGTGAAGGCGTGTAATATAAAATACTAATAAAAAAAATCTTAGGTATGATATTTAAAATAAATCTTTGAATTTTAATAATTCAATTTAACGCAAGGGAATTTCAAAACTGCCTTTGTAATACGATGAAATAAGCTCTTGTAAAAATAAAAGTGAATTAAAAAGTGGAATTACATTTTACATTAATTTTTGATTTTAATGAAAGGTCCGCAACAAAGATTTTTAAGCCTACAGGAAACATTTTGGTAGGAAGACTTCTAGATTTAAGAATATCACGGAAATATTTAATCGGCTGTTATATCTTCCGATCTATCGATAACTAACCTCAGGAAAATGCCAACATAAAAGAGGAAATCATTCGACCCCGATGTTTGTGACATGTTAACAATGAACTTGGACCATCTAGCTTCGACATTATAACAGGAGCTTCATATTGCGGATTGGGATAATTCTGATTAGAGCCATAATAAACTTTCTTTTGGGATCAGGTAAATCTAAAATTGATTTGATAATAAAATTTGATAAGTTTCTTCAAAATTTAAGTGAATATCAAGTAACAAATTTACAGATATGTAAAAATATTACATAGGTAAACAAAATTTTAAATCTGATAATATGATTGACTCTTAAAATATTTTGAATGCTTATTTTTTATATTATATAGAATGTTATTACTTATCTTTTTCCCTCCTCACGTGAAGCTATAAGCATTATATTCCCATTTATATTTCAATTTTCATGTCTCTTGAAAAGTTGAAACTATTTATTTAAGTGACAGTAAATATCTTATTATTTGTTCATGCTGCCCAACGAAGCGCTCGTTGTTCCGGTGTTAATCAGGATACCGATTGCTTCTCTTTTTTTATTTTAACAGTTACAACTAAGGAATGATGTTTCGCCACGCTAATCTATTTATTTAAGGTAAGACTATCATCTAGGTTACAAAATCAGCTTTTCTAAACTGCTTTTAATTTGTTTTGCTTTTGTTTCTGTTCAAATGAACCATATCGTAAATATAGATGATTGGATTAGCTGTTTAAGTATTTGATATTGGTTTGAAAATGGTCACAGGCGTTTAATCCATACACATTTGTGACTTTTTTCATTCAAACGGAAGTCGAGTCCAACAAATGAATAATTAACTCCTGAGATGTCTGTTTCACCAACATCAGATACGTACAAGGGTATCTTTAAGACAAAATAATTCTACATTTAAATCATATCATTATACCCAAGTCTAGATGTCTATTCCATAAATGTTTTTCATCTGTTCAGTTTCCTTACAAATTGCGGCTAAACCCTAGGTAAGGACAAATTTGAATTACGAATAAAGTCTTTCAGAATACGTATATCAATTATTTAAAACGAATAAATAATCAACTAACTTTGTAAAAATTATAAATAACTACTATTGCTTAATATCTAAAATCATATGCTGGTGTTGGCTGGTACACTAGAACTAGGAATGTATCGTGCCAAAGTTCGGTTTCACTAGCCAATAAAATAATTGATTTTATGAGTGTCTTTTTTCCCTGTAAAATATTGCAATGCCGAAATTTTAGCACAATAAATTCTGTGCACTAGTGTTTTCTGATATTCAGGCTAAAGAAACAAAAGCTTCTAATTTATCTGAAAAGACAAACCAAAAACAAAAAAAACTCAATTTCTCCTGACTTGGAAAAACAATACTGTTTCTGATAAGGAAACAGTCGTCAAATTTTCGACCCGAGCAACACCGACGCTAGATCATGCCATAAAAGTACCAACACTTAAAAAATGTATGCGAAACTTGCCTTTTTTATTCAAACCAATAAAGCTCATAAATGGTTGGCCCTAGAAACAAATGTTACATAACAAAAAATATTCACCATTAAATGTCTAATGGATTACTGTCGTCAAATTTTTCGATCCGAGCAACGATAGAGCTGAAAAGAATGTAATACCAGAAAACAATTGACCCCCAGCCAAGAGATATATCACTGTCAAAAGAGAATAAATTTTATAAGTTGTTTAATTTACAGCAAAAATTAATTCTTTTAACTTTAAAAAATGGGTTTATTTCATGTTTCGGTATAAAGTAAACTTTTTATTACAATTTCTCAATCTCTATTTTTATTAGAATATCCTGCACGCTTCATTTTCCCCCTTTTCATGCAAAATGTTGCTCGAATCCTAGTTACTTCTTACAAGTGACAGGTTAATTGAACCCAAATTTCTACTATTTATTAAATGTATAAAAAAGTAAAATCTGCGTTTGAAAATACCCCAAAATCCTAGTGGGTTTTCTAACAAGTTGTTCTAATCACGTTTTTCGTATATATGTGTTTTTATGGCTATCCTTTGGTAAGAAATTGTTCATCACCAATAACAGTTGTTATATTTTTGCCCAAGCATGTACCAAAATGAGTTTATGCCAGTAAATTTAGAAATATTCCTTTCTTTTTAACTGACTTTCTTGGATATATTTATTTGTATTATTATTTTTATCTCCTTCATTGGACCACCCTATAACCCATTCATCTAATATATAATAATATTAAATTATTCAATAAAATTTAGTTTCTATTATAACCTCCTGGGTTTCTCATAGGCCTTGTTCCACAGATTTCGTCTATTTGGTTTAGATTTTTCTCTTCTGTTCAATTTACCTGACATTATTTAAGCTTAAATTTAGTATTTGCACATTCTTACTTTTTACTGACATTATTTAACTATATAAACAACTTTAATTTACCAACTAATAACGCCATTTATCCCCTGTTTTTTATTATTTATTTATATATTCATATATCAGGTTTACCATTCTCATTAGATAATTGTATAAACGTCAAATTGATTAAAGAATAAATTTTTTTTTTTAATAACAATTTATTGAAATTTACAACTGTACAAAATTTATACATCAAGTAAATGTGCTGTTAACTATTACAATAATGGGACAAAACATGAAAAGTGCTACCCATCAGTAGCACTTTAATAAAAATTCTACACTAGAAGGTCTCGGGGCCATCTTCTTTTCAGACGCCTCGGAGGATTATCAGGAATTATCATGAGGATCATCAGGAGGAAAGTGGGAAAATCTGCAAGTTGAGAAATTAGGGGATTTGAGTGGTTATGGAGCCCCATACTATGAAAGGATAGATATCTGGTTTTTGGGGGAGCTTTGAACGTTTGTCTAAAAATCTACAATTCTTGTCTTTTTAGTCTTGTATGTGGATTCCAAGTAAGACGTTTGTCCAAGTGGAGTCCAAGGTAGCGGATCTGTTCAACAGGGATTAGTGGAATATCATTAAAGGATACTGTAGGACAGGAAGTCGTGGGCTTTCGACGAAGGGTAAAGGTTATTTGGTGAGAATTTTTTGGATTTATTTTGATTCTCCATTTTTGACACCATTCTTGAAGGGTTGGGATATGGGATTGGAGTGTTTGGGAGGCAATGAAAGGATCATTGTTTACTGATAACACACAAGTGTCGTCAGGGTAAGTGGTGAGGACAGTGGTAGGATGAGTTAATTAAAAATGATAAAATTAAACTTAAATTTTTCTTATTATTAACTTATTCCGAAAAATCTACTTTAAGTATACATCAAAAAGGACTGCAAGCCAGGCCGAAACGTAGGCACTCCAATACATATTTATTTCAACCTGGATGTGTTTTTCAACTTTCCTGACTAGATCGCTGCCCACTTCATCCATTTAAAAATAAAAGATTAATTGTCGATAGTTTAGAAAGGGTAAATTTTGAAAATTATCACTAATCGTATAGGAAAATTGTCAGCACTAAGTTCCTCTCCAATTTCAAAACAAATTTTATTAATTAGTCATCAGTTGACCTAATAAACTTATATTTTGATGCAATAAAACATCTGATTGGCCCAATTACAGTGTATTTCTCAATGGATCACTTCAATAACACATAAGTGGTCTGAGAGCCTTAAGAAGAGAACAACATTTCGTCGAAAGAAAGTGTCGAAAACAAGTCCTTCGACGTTGATGAAACTGTGAGAAAAGTTCCTTTATAGTAACGCACACCTTATGAAATCAAGTCGGTTGGGGCATATGCATCCAAATTATGGCTATTTTTTTTTCTTTCTTACAAAGCTTCTTAATCAGATGTATTAACAATAGTCACAAGATATTTATCAAATAATACTTTCCCGTTTATAAGCAATGTGCTAATTATTTTGCGTGTTTAATATTCTTCTTTCAATTTAAGCCCATCTGGGAGCGCTTATGATCAGCTCCTTTGGATGCCTTCTTTTGTTTCCATTACTTTCTGAGACCAGCCAATAGTTTTCCTTTTTCTCTTTCGTCATGGGTTTTCGACTTATTTTCATTTTTGGCAGTGGGAACCAAGATTTCACCATACTTCTAAATTTCGACCGATCCAACCCATCAAGGTCAGAAATGCCAGCAAAATTTAGGTCTTTTTGAACTTCACAGTCACAGACTTCGAGTCATATAACGTTTAACTAGAAGATCTTCTTGGTAAGCCTATCGTTGTCCATTCTCAGGAGGTGCCCATAGTACTCCAGCCGCCTACGTCGCATACTAGTGTTGGCTGTTTCCAATTGTTTAATATTATTTTTTATTTTTATTTTCTTCAATAAAGGAGTAATTGCTTAGTAAAGTACATGAAATAATCATTATTTATAATGTTGTCCAGAAATTACTGTTAAATTTCATGTTTTCATTAAATCACCTCTCTAGACAATATCATGTTTTTGTCTAACGGATTATTCATTAGTATGGATGTCATTATTTCATAATCCTGTTTCAAAAAAAAAAAAAATGTTTGTTTACCTCTGTAGCATTTCACTTCTTGAATTATCCAGTTTGTATTAAAATATCAAATCGTTATTTCAATATTATGATTTCGTTATTTTATGAGTTTAAACTCGATCTGAACGAGACCCAAACGGCCATAAACATTTACGAAGTCTGCGGTGATGGCAGTGCTAGTGAGGAAACCGTTCAACAGTGTATAAAAATAAAATTCGGGAGAGATATAGGTCTCGAGATATATAGAGATAGGTCTTGGAAGGACTCCTTCCTTAATGAAGATGTTCTGAGAGCCTTTGTCGACGAAAACCCCAGAATAACTGCTTGAGAACTAATCAGACAGTATATCGACCGTCCCTTACCACCGAAACGCAATCAAAACGTCAAAAAAAAAGCTTGAAACTTGGGTACCTCGTGGGTGAATTAACTGACCGCCAATTTCTCATCTACGGCTTTAGGAAAATTGCTTGAGCTAAGTTATGAAACTGCCTCACCCACCCTATCGCCATTTAGAATTGTTTTGATACCAAGGGCTCAAACTTCTATTCACAAGGCATAGAAAAGTTATTCACCCGTTGACAGACATGTATTGAGTGTAACGGGGAGTATTTCGATTTATAAAAAATGTTTTATTAGATAATTTATTTCATTTTTTATATTTAAAAACCATAAACCTGCACTCATTTCGGAACGGACCAATATTGGCCACTAGAGATACGGGGACTGAGATAGGCTGGTTGATGTGTTCATTATCTGTTTTCCAGTTGTTATTTCGCCTGCTTACGTACCTATTAATAATATTCTCAAGAACTGTTTTAAAAAACAAATCCTACTAAGTGCATTTAGTTATTTTTTCTAATTTAAGATTACTCATTGTTTACAAACTTACTCCTATATAGTCTGTTACAATACATTTTAAGAAATAGATTGAATAAAGATATTGTGTAAATTTTTTTGATGCAATTTAAAAGGAAGGGTAACTTCCTCACATATCGTACCAGCGTCTGGAGAGTGGACTGTATATAATATTATTAAAATAAATGCTCGCAACTCTGGGAAAATTTAAACTAGAAGATATCTAAACCAACTATAAAAATGAAAATAACTCACCAATATGTGGTTAGCAGAATCCCGCGATAGAGTTTACAATGTTAAAACTACTGAATCCATGTGTACCAAATTTTAAGTACATCATTCTCATAGTTCAAGGAAGATTTAGCAATAATAAAATGTACAATATTCAAAATTTAAATGTTCAATGTTGAGTGGCAGACACGACGTTTGCCACCCTGTTATATACTTTTATAGTTAGAAATTAAAATCCATCCAGATAAATTATCAATTAAATTATTGCTGCCTAATAAATTTATTACTAAATGAAATTTCAATCCTTGGCTTTTTTGATGTTTTGTGAAAAAATATTATTCATGGGCCTTTAGTTATAAGCATAGACAATGCAGTGCATTATCTGCAAGTTTTTTAATAGTCTCTGTCTATCTAGATCAGGGGTGCTCAAACTTGAACTGCTGGCGATCTACCTCAATATTTTTAGACTACTTACGATCGACTCTGAGACTGCAAGTGTGTGTGATGCAGGGTTGTCGTACATACACCATACACCCTACCTACCTAGGTAGGGTGTACCGTAGCATATATAGATATTAGCTTTCTGCACAATATAGGTACATTATTTTAGTCAAGGTTTGGGTTAGGTTTAGTTAGGTTCTTCTCTACAATATCAATGAAAAAACTCATAGTTATTCAAAATTGCGAGTTTATTTGTTGTTACAAAACAAAAGAGTTACATATGGTGTTAAACTTAACTAAGGAGTGGCTTTGGATGTTGAAGCGTGGCACTGCATGTCCTCAGCATACTTTTCATAAGATGGTACGTAACCACTGAGTGCTAATCTCAAGCATGATGACATATGATCGTCAGTTAGTCGATTGCGATATTTTGACTTAATTATCTTCATTTCAGAAAAAATGCAGACTCGCACAAGTAAGTTGACCCGAAAAATGCCGTCAGTTGAAGGGCGATTTGCCTTACATTCGGATATTTATCTTCAGATATAAAACACCAGAAATTTGTATCAGATGCTGTAGCTTTGAGATGTATATCTGATATAATCTGCACCAACTCATTTTCAACAGAACATGAGTTCATATTAAACTGACTTGCTATTTCAGTAGCTAATTCCTCAATGTTTTTACATGAAAAAGGATAACTCATAAATGATGCTATATTTTCCAATTTACTGCAATCATAAAAACGCATTTCGAATTGTCCCCAAAAAATATTTGATAATTCAGCCTCATACGTATCATAATTCAACTGAGGAATCCTTGCTTTCAAAGACGGAAAATGTTTCAGATCCTTTCTTTTCAGTTGATCTATCATAAGTTGCAATTTACTTTTGAATGCGTTTACTGCGCTAATCATCTCAATAATAGTTTTTCCTTTACCTTGAAGCTCCAAGTTAACGGTGTTTAAGTGCATTGTGATGTCAGTCAAAAATGCCAAATCATTTAGCCATTTTTCGTTTTTCAAAATCTGAGTGTCATCACCTCTTTCGTCTAGAAAAGCTGTTATTTCGGGCAATAATTCTTGAAACCTTTCTAGGAATTTTCCGCGACTCAACCACCTGACGTCCGTGTGAAGAACTAAATCAGTGTGTTCAGCTGACTCCCTATCTTCCAACTGCAACTGAAAAAGCCGCCGTTGCAAGCTACGTGCACGGATGGAATTCACAATTTTTGTTGCAATGCCCATAATTTCCTCCGTGTTTAAAACTTTTGAACACAAAACTTGTTGATGTATAATGCAATGGAATGAAAAAAAAAGAAGGGAATTCTTCATTAGCTCGACACAATGCCACAAAACCGTTTTTGTTTCCAGTCATTGCTGGTGCTCCATCGGTTGTAATGCACACTAATTTATTTATTGGTAGCTCGTAGTTTTTTACAAAATTGAAGAAAACGTCATATATATCTTCGCCACGGGCCTTCCCCTTCAGAGGAATGATTGTCAAAAATTCTTCCTTAGCCAACATGTCATTGAATACCATCCGAATAAAAATACACAGCTGGGCAGTGTCTGTCATATCGATGGATTCGTCGAACTGTAAAGAAAAGTATGTACATTCCATGATATCATGTTTTAGTTTATCTGCGGTGTCCTGACTCATGACTTCAATGCGCCTTGTGACAGTCGGACGAGATAACTGAAGTTCTCTAATAGCAGACATGATTTCTGTTTTATTTTTAAAATCTCCAAATAAAGTCTCACCCGCTTCAATAAATGCTTCCTTCACCACCGATCCATCTTCAAATGGTTTCTTGTGTTTCGCCAAAATATGAGATATTTTAAATGACGCGATCGTAGCAGCTTTTGATTGTTTGGCTGGTCTTGTGAACATGGATTGTTCTTTTTTTTCAACAAGATATCAAATCACTTACTTTTCGTTTTCTTAATTCACTCGGTAGCGGAAAATCCTTTTCATAGTTTTTATGAACCGTTTTATGATGCCTCTCTAAGTTACCACGCTTAGGTATTGCAACTGACGCACGACAAATAACACAAATGCACTTACCCTTCACCATACAAAAGAAAAATTCTTCCTCCCAATCCTTATTAAAATGATACGTTTTAGATTTCTTCACTGCACTCATTTTCCACTATTTAATAATAAACTTTGTATCGACGTAGGATCGCCATCAAGTTACAATTCAGAATGACTCCAATTCCTGCAGGCGCAACATTTATATCGGCGTGAACGACAGTCTCGAATGTTCCCGTCAAACGCGCCGCCCGAAACTAGACTGTACTGTCTCTCGTCTAGAAACAACACGGCTTTTCTTTGACAAGTGCCGCGCGTTCCTTTGATAAAGCCACCTTTTGCCGCAAGCAGTAATACATTTTTGTAGTTTAGTTACCTACCTACTTATTAAAATTTTTTTTCTTCTCGAGATCTACCCAAAAAGCACTCGCGATCGACTAGTCGATCGCGATCGACCGTTTGAGCACCCCTGATCTAGATTACAAACTCATACATTAAAATTGAAAGTCGAATGTCAAATTATTCTTTTACATAATCTTCAAACACCTAGACAGTGCAATTTTAATCAGATTAGAAATTACTGCTATGCGTGAAAATACCATTAAAGAAATAATGTTCAATTGCATACTTCAATACAATCGATAAAAATGTCGATAAACAGATAAAACTTGAAACTATTATTTAAAATTATCTAAATTCTACACTTAAAAGAGCGGACGAAGCCGCAACGGGGAATGCTAGTTTCTATTTGAGTTACTTAATATAAATAAAATTTCTTTGTTCCAATTACTGGATTCTCAGGAAGAATTTCAAAGCAACTAGGTTCCACCCTGAAAAATAACTTCATAGGGTATACCAGGCAGCTATTGACACCCTCAAGCAATATTCATAATTCATAATGTAATTATAGAAAGAATAGTTCAATAAAGCTGAAATTTACAATTATTTTTCCTTAAAGCATGGACAGGAAAGTATTTTAATACAGTTGAGTTGTAGGGTTTAGGATTATTTTTTTTTTTCAAATTGTCAACAACTGTCTGTTTTATCCTACTTAATATGTTATTACCTGTGACCTCAGATTTATGATTGATATGAAGATAATTTAGGAATAAACGAAAAATATAAGAAAATTATGTTCTTTGTGAAACAATAATTGTACCCATTTCTGATTCAGAAAAAGTGAACTAATCAACTCCTTATACTATTAATAAATAAAAAAAAAAAAAAACTGTTTATTAGTTATTAATAAATAACTAAAAAAAACCGGTGGCCTAGTTGGATAAGGCGCCACGCTAGCGAGGTGGAAACTCGGGTTCGAATCCCGACCGGGTCAAATCTTTTCTCTTCAAAAATAAAATTAAAAAAAAAAAAAAGTTTATCATGACTCATTTCATGAATTTAGTTAACATTGATAGTGTTGAATGTGGGAATACTTTATCTTGTTAGCATTTTTTTTTTTTTTTTTTTCCCATCTTTGTATTACACGGTGCATGGTTGTATTACTAACTCATTTCTTTTTTTTTTTAATCCCCCGACCTTAAGTCTGATACCTCTTTCCCTCTTTCTCAGACTTTCAATTGTTTTGTGAGATTTTAAAGTGACGAAGTAACTATATTTTTTTGTAATTATCCAAAACAAACTAGCCAAAACGAAGATTGTTGTCTGTTTTTATTATTTACATTATTCTACCTGGTATTTATGATATATAAATATACATGAGGTTTAGAATCTTTTAAAAATCCTAGACTTTTTTTTTCCCTCATGAATAGGTACCCTTAAAAAAAAACTATGAAAACATTGGTTCTGAAAATAGTAGGTATATGCAGATCATTGTAAAATTTAGCCATTTACAAATTACTAGTTTCTGTTTCATTTCTCTTGATTAAATTGTTTTTACATTGACTCTTGATGAGGGAAAGAAGAAAAAATTTACTAACATGTAAATGTTTACTTTACTAAGGATTCGATACATGAATTTGTATCCATATTTATTTAACTTTAATTTAATATGTTCAATACTGTAACTATAGTAACGCTAGAACCGGAGTACAGCCATAAACATTTGAATGAAGCCTTCATCAAATGCGGAGTTTTCTATTTCATGGAGGGGAATTTAATTTTAGAACCAGCAATTGGTTATCTGTTTAGTGCTTAATTAATTTAATTAATTCATTATTCACTTGTTTAAATATTTTATATTATATTAAAATTTATTTTAACATTCAACCAGAAGTTTCCAATATTTTTTCACTGTTTTATATATTTTATTTATTTATTTTATTTTTTATTAAATAAGATATGCTTTTCAACCAACTTCAAAAAAGAGGGGGTTATCAATTCGACTTTATTTTTATTTCATTATGTTTTATTTTGTTTGTTAGTTACGCGATTATTCCATCAATTATGAATCGATTTTGATAATTCTTTTTTTGATGAGAGATGATCCCATAAACATGTTATTCAAATCAACTCAGTGCTTTTTAATGAAAAAAAAAAACATCAACAAAAAACAACAACTTCAAGATTAAACCTAAATGTACAAACTTGAACTAAAAAGGAAACAAAAACAAAATACCCTCACTTACCACTAAAAGTTTAAAAATAAAGTTAATTTTTAGAGAAAAAAACGAAATTATCAATATTTATATACTTGTATACAATTTATGATTGGTTATTTTTAGAGTCGGTGCCAAACAAAACAAACCGAAATCGAAAGAAAGCTGATAATTGTGAAGAGGCTGAAAGTTTTTGCAAAGGAAGTTTAACTTCTTGGCTGGCACCGACTCCAAAAATAACTGATCATAAATTGTGAAATTGTAAGTATCGATAATTTCATTGATTGTCCTTTAATGTTCTATGTTTAGAAGCAATTAAAATATTATTTTTTACTTTTTAGTTCAAGTTTGTACATGTAGGTTTAATCTCTAAGTCTGTGTTTTTTTTTTCTAAAAATTAATTTTATTGATCTTAAACATTGTTTTAGAAAAAAAAAAGACCTTTAGGTATTTAAGACGTTGATTTAATTATTTATTTTTCCTACTTCAATTCTCACGGCAAAAAAATTAGATGGACGTTTACAGATGAGCTTATAGAAAATATTTGTTTCTTAGCGTTGTTAGAAAGTGCTTTAAAATGTGCAGCTCATAACATCGTTCAAACATGTAATTTTTTTTTTTAATTTGATTCAATTCCTTACTAAAAGACAGAGTATTTTTTTTTTTTTGTATTAATGTGGTTTATTAGGGGTAGATTATTTAAATTCAGTGTATTATATAATCTATAGTCCGCATTAATTTCAAATGATACAAGATTAGCATCCATGTGGAAATTCAAAAAATCAAAAGCTAACGAGCGTTAAAATATTCGAGAACGAAAGTGGAAAGTCTTTCACTTCGGAACAACTAGAGCATCAAGCGGACATTGTTTGGAGGAAATTCGTTGAAAGAGGTTCAACAGAATTTGAAGAAAGTGGGCAACAATGGAAATATAGTTTAATCAAGTGGTTAGTTTGTTTATCAACTTAGCAGTTTGCCTCCTCAGCTCAGTATATGCGATTTCATAAATTTATATCGTAGCATTGTAACACATTCATAATACACAATTTATATCTTACTATTTTTTTTCAAGTTTAGTTATTACATTAAGCAATAATCAGAAACACTAGAAGTACGAAAATATATAATTTTTATATATTGTGTTTAACTTGTAACACTATGACTAAACATTAAACACTTTCTTTTTTTATTTCCTAATTTTCAAACAAAAATATTTTTTGTTTGATATAATAAGATATAATAAATAAGTATTAGAATTAATATCAGTAAAAAAGAAAAAAAATAAGGAATATCATATAATAAATCCACAAACATAAAAATTAAATACAAAATATGTATAGATAATTTTCATTTAAAATCGTTTGTAAACACATTTCATTATTTAATTATGTAATATTTAAGTGTTTTCACTTTTTTTATCCAAAAAATATAAAGTATGTAATTAAAAGTGTTTTATACTTTTACTTATAATATACAATTCAGACTTCTTTTTTTTTTTTTTACAATGAATGAAAATTTATTCTAATTTAATTAAAGATTTTTTTAATTCTAAACTCCGTGGTTGAATAACTCCAACTCCGTAATATATGTAGACAGGTTTGGTGCTGAATAAAAAATGGTTCAAATGTTTTTCTTTCGTAAATTAGAAGTAATCATCATACTCTGTTCCTTCTTGTCGCAATGCGTAGTTATATTAATTAAATTAATTGAAACAATTTTATAGTAAAGAAGTCCCAGCAAATCTCCTTAGTGGGGAATCCAGCAGTTCCTAAGAACCACACGACCAAATTCGATGTAACAATTTAAAATTTAAAACCCGTTTAGATTTTATCAAGACTCCTATGAAAAATGGCAGGACCAAGAAATAACTGCCAGTAAGACGTACGAAACTCGCGTGGAGGGAAGAAGGCCAAGAGGAAGACCACGCATTTTTTGGGAGGAGAGTGTTAAAGAGGCGTTCAGGAGGCGGAATATGGACTGGAGTAAGAGAAGAGAGTTAGCTCAAGAACGGGACATCTGGTTCAGAATCTACGAATTGCGACCCCACACTGCGCAGCGGTAAAGGGTATAAAATGATTATGATGATGATGAAGCCTATGGAAAAAATAAGAATAAAACTATATTTAGAAGATCAGATGAATTGATTGAGTAAAGAATAGAAATTTATTTTAGGCTTGAATAGTTTTACTGATTCACTAGTTTAGTATAATTCTGACGAAATAAACAGATATACTAAGGGATATTGGGTTTGGAAAGTGATTCGTGTATCTTCATAAAATAATAGGCAAACAAAGTATGCAAGATCTGGTCTCAAGTCCGCAATGGCACAATGAGAACCAGGTACTGTTCTTTATCTCTACCTATTGTTACTTTTTACATTTCGAAACCGAATAAACTCTGGAAGTATCCGTTAAGCTATGGTCATTAACATATTGTCGGTGAGATT
This sequence comes from Euschistus heros, assembly GCA_003667255.2. Classification (NCBI taxonomy): domain Eukaryota; kingdom Metazoa; phylum Arthropoda; class Insecta; order Hemiptera; family Pentatomidae; genus Euschistus; species Euschistus heros. The sequence goes on along the minus strand of RCWM02000434.1, from coordinate 335,017 downwards.
GCCTATTCAGTTGTGTATTTTTTCGGTTTAGGTTTATTTGCAGGTTTCGTTTTAAGATTAAATACCGCGTCTAATGTAAAACCCGAATTCAGCTTGGATCATGTTTTGACAAAACACTTTTGTGGTTTTAATCCAAAAAATAAATACATATGTGCATCTAGGCACATTCTGTATTTAATGTCATAGAAGGTGCTAAAATGCACATTTGGCAATCTCACAATATATACATCAAATAAATGTGTAGCAAAATGATTACTATAACATGTCAATAACTTGTTAAGAAACTACTCATCAGTAGTTCTTCGATAAAATCTCCACTAGGAGGTACCTAACCTTGCAGAGTTTTCTGCATTCGAGTGGGTAGCAAGTTGGGAGACTAGTGGATTCAAGTGGTTATTAAACTTATCGTAGCAGGAGGGGTATTTTAGTTGGAACGATTCTGCAACATATGGAACATTTAGATCGTTGTGGATAAGTTTATTTTGATTTTAATAAGGAGCATTGAGGATTCCACTAAGGATTTTCGACTTGAGGTTTAGATACAAGAAGAATTAGAATGTTAAGTGGAGCCCCAAAGCTCGACTCCGTATGTCCAAATATATCTAATTACTGCCATGTAAATTTTTGTGATTAATTGAAAGCTTTGAATTTTTGTCTAGTTGGAGTAGTGGAAATCGAAGACGTTTCTTGTCCTTGAAGTCTTGTATGTAGATTCTAAATAAGAAGTTAATCCAGATGGACTTCTAGGTAGCGGATCTGTTCATAAGTGATCAGTGGAATATTACACGTATAGTAAATTTATGATTGTTATCCATCATAATCCTAATGTTCCATATTATACTTATTTGAACATAACCGAATATCTACCCTTTAAAATACCCTTAACCACTTTCTTAATTTGTTTCCCATTCGATTCCGATCATCTGAGGCGTATGAAAAGAAGATGGCCTCGGGACCTTCTTGTATAGAACTTTAATTGAAGCTACCAGTGACTAGTTGCTTTAATAGTTTCACATTTACTATATGTATAACTTTACACAATAATAAAATTCAATAAATAAATATAAAAAAATATATTATTGTAATTTTAAATAAACTATTTGTTAACAGAGAAAACAGAGCTGCTATGGGATTGGCCATCCTATCAGTGGTGTTCCTAACAGCCGGAGCAGCCGCTATTACCAACTATCAGGGTTTTGACCTGCCAGGTAAGTAATGTTAGATTTTATTTATTTATTTCTCTAATATTTTTATAATTTGTATAATATGAAATAATAATAATAGGACCAATTGTAAATCACAATGCTGTATTCAGATACTTTGAAGGATTTCCATATTTTGAAGTGTTGATCATTAAACCTATTTGTGGCTGCGCATTTAATGATTATGAATATTTTGAACGAGAGGTCAGCCTATTGTATTTAGCTCTTGTTGTGGTATGTTCAAGGTCCATCTTAAAAAGTTGATAGAGGAAGGACATCTTAATAAGACTTTTTTCACAGTAAAAAAATACAGAAACTATCGACGCTACAATGCGCCATGAAGTTGCGCCTGGCCTTCAGCTCAGCGCTAACAGAATTCGGGAAGTATCGCCCGTTAATTCAAAACAATAGTGGACTAGGAAGTTAAACGTAGTTTGGATATGCACAAAAGCTTAAAGAATCTCATTTTACTTTTATTATATTGATTGATTTCTTAATAATTGTTCTAAAAAGCCACTTTAAATTGGACATATTAAACAATATTAATAAACTGTATTGTTTTGTACATATCTAAGATATAAGGTTATTATTTTTGAAAATTGTCATATGTTAATTAAAAGTAATATTCATAGAGTCACTGTTATCTGGTATCAAATCACGGGGGCCCGTATTGTACACAAGTACCGAAAAAATAGGCAATTTCATATTAATTGTTTTTATAGCTTATACTATCTTATTTACCATATTTGTAAATTTTATTTTTATTTCATTTAGTGTATTGCCTTTTCTATTGTTGCTGAAATCTGTTAAACAGGTAATATTTTATTATAGCTTTTTTCAACCAATTTCATAATTTTTTCAACCGAGTTCATAATTTTTTCAACCAACTTTATAATTTTACCAATCAAATTCATAATTTTTTCAACAAATTTCATAATTTGTAAGTTTGTATCAAATCAAGTGTTGTGATTCTAACATTCGTAATTCTATTTCCCTTAGATTGTGATTTTTCAAAAAAGGTAAGTTCAATTCTTGTTTTCTTTGCATTGAGGTATATGTTTCCCAAATAGTTCAGAGATCCATTTGTTTTGTTTTTTTGTTTTCTAATCCAAGTGATATTGTTAATCTTAAATGAAACTCAAAAGTTTATTCCCATTTCTATTTCTTAATACAATAAAAGGGCAAATTAAATAAGGTAAAAAAAGTATCTTATATATACACATATATATATATATATATATATATATATATATATATATATATATATATATATATATATATATATATATATAATATTCATTATGTTAATCTAATGTTCGATTTCGAAGTTTAAATAAATATTATAATGTCTTAATTTTTTTAATTTATTCTTTCAAGTTATATGTTTAAATAAAAACGGCCTCAAAAAATCGTCAGATCCAGGCAAATCTGAAAAACAGTTTAAGGATACTGCTATAAGGATACTGTTTTTCAGATCTGCCAGGATCTGATGATTTTTTTTGGACCAGAGGACATCCTTAGCCACTCTCCTTCCCCACTTAGAATTAATTTTCGTCCTTAAGGATACTATTTTTTTTTTTTTTTTTTTTCAAGATATGATTTTATTATTTTTGTCCTTAAGGATACAGTTACAAATTATGAAATGAAATGAAAAAATAAACTTTATTCTGGGACTTACTGCCCCCTAAGAATAAAAAATAATGCACACTTTAAAGTACAATTGTCTGGCATGTTATTTACAAATTAGATGCCTCAGTAATTTCAGCACACATTTTTTACAGGAAAAAAATTAAATTAAATTAAAAAAAAAAAAAAAATAAAAATAAATAAATATAAGAAATAATAATTATAAAATAAAATACAATCGTATATATATATATATATATATATATATATATATATATATATATATATATATATATATATATATATATATATATATATATGAACACATAAAAGAAAGAAAAAGAGAAAAAAAAAAAAGAAAAGAAAAGAAAAAAAAAAGGTTATTGTAAGTATTCATTTGATTGTTGACATTATCACTCTGTTCCCCGATTCCTCTGAAGATGAACTATCATTCATGTTTGATTTACATAGATGAATAAAAAAACTAAACAAACAAAACAAAGCACTCTGTATCTCCAAATAATCTCATCAATCTAATTCCCATTAAATTCTACGTGAGTTCTTGTTAACAGTACCTCATGGGATTATGTGTATGAAATTGTTTGAAAAAATTATGAATTTGATTGGTAAAATTATGAAATTGGTTGAAAAAAATTGAAATTGGTTAAAATAATTATGAAATTCACTGAAAAAAGCTATATATGTTTAAATATAACGATTTTTTGAGGCCAAAAGACATCCTTAACCACTCTCCTTCCCCATTTAGAATAAGTTTTCGTCCTTAAGGATACTATTATTTTTTTTTTTTTTTCAAGATATGATTTTATTATTTTCATCCTCAAGGATACTGTTACAAATTATCACTTTGCTCACCGATTCCTCCAAAGATGAACTATCGCTTATGTTTGTTAAACATAGATCTCTAAATAATCTCATCAATCTAATTCCCATTATATTCTACTTGAGTTCTTGATAACAATATCTCATGGGATTATGTGTATGAAATTGTTTAAAAAAATTAGGAATTTGATAGGTAAAATTATGAAATTGGTTAAAATAATTATGAAATTAGTTTAAAAAATTATGAAATTCACTGAAAAAAGCTATATATATTTAAATATAACTATTTTTTGAGGCCGAAAGACATCCTTAACCACTCTCCTTCCTCGCTTAGAATAAGTTTTCGTCCTTAAGGATATTATTTTTTTTATTTTTTTTTTCAAGATATGATTTTATTATTTTCATCCTCAAGGATACTGTTACAAATTATCACTTTGCTCACCGATTCCTCCAAAGATAAACTATCGCTTATGTTTGTTATACATAGATCTCTAAATAATTCCATCAATCTAATCCCCATTGAATTCTACTTGAGTTCTTCATAACAATACCTCATGGGATTATGTGTATGAAATTATTTAAAAAAATTATGAAATCGGTTGAAAAAATTATGAATTTGATTAGTAAAATTATGAAATTGGATGTAAAAATTATGAAATTGATTGAAAAAATTATGAAATTGATTGAAAAAATTATGAAATTGGTTGAAAAAATTATGAAAATCACTGAAAAAATCTATATTTATCTATCATTAATATTAATATTATTAACAAAAAAACAAAAACAAAAAAAAAGTAAATAGAAAAAATATTCTGATTAATGTATTATTGTAACATTGTAAAATACTTTATAAAAATATGATTATTATATTATGCCATTTTCTATTGTAAAAGCAAAAGCTTGGGCTGTAAAATTATTCTATTCTATTCTATTCATTAATATTAATAGTAAACTTTATATTTTTATATTAACTGTTATTGGAAAGGGTAAAAACAATGTAAGTGGTTGAAATGACCAAAGGATTAATTCAAATTGAATTTAGAACTGACTGCAGTTTAAATACGGATAAGAAAAAGGAATCATCGCGTTTGCAGAAATCTCATCTAAAAAAAAATAATAATAAAAAATAGGATGATGTCCCTTCAAGATCGATTGAACATGTTTCGTGCGTTAGGCGTCGGATGAAAAACGAAGGTACAGTCGGTTCTCGATCGTTCCATTCCGTGACCCAGACCGTGGCGCTCAAGTGGATTTTGACCGAAACAATCTAGTGAGAGCCAAGCCACGCCAAGGTCTCGTTCAGATCATCATGGACGACAAGTTGTTGATCGAGCTCGTTCGCGAAAGGACTGAATTATATAATTTGTACGACTCAAGATACTGCGATAATTCTCACAAATCCAAACTGTGGAGAGAAATTGGTCGAAAACTCCATCAAGGTAAGTGAATATAAAATTAAATTTTATATATACTTATGTGTGAATGTGAAAAGTAAAAATAAAATTCTCGATTGTTTATTGCCAATTAACATATCCAATTTCTGAATTAAAACAACACGTTTAACATTCTTCATGCTATTGAATAAGTTATTAATGCTACCGGGTATTTTTTACTTTAAGTTACTTTTGATAAAGAACGGCGATTTATTTTAATACTATGTTATTACTATTGAATAACATATGTTGTTTATTTAAAAAAAAAAAAATTAACGGCCTTAAATGCCGTTTCTTTCGATATAAGATTACCACTGAGTTGTATTAAATTTCATTATTAACAGGTTTAATTTTCGAATAACCTTAATATGGAATAATGATAACAGCTGTTATCACAAGTGATCATTTTAATCGAAAAAGTAACTGGCGTACCCAAAGTAGAAAAGACCCTGAGTACCAATATGCGAATTAACATAACGTTATTGTCATAAACATACTGTTACAAGAATTCAAAATAGCTGACATTAAACAATTAGTTTATTTATATAACGGGTTAACAATATAAATATTTAAATAAGCATTAATATATTAATACACATGTTCTCGATCATATGTAAATATACCGTCAGTTGTTATAGATAAATGGATAAGAGATGTATTTTTAATTTTTATTTTTATTATGTAATAAAATCCTTAACAGAAATTTATTATCACTAGTTGACATTTCTACTCACCGAAACAGTAAATCAGATTTGGAATTTCTTAATATTGTTTTATTTAAAAAAATTCAAAATGAAAATTAATTGATAAAATTAAAGAAAATAGTATTTTTTTTTTTTTTTTTTCACAATGCTGTCTGTTATTTAATTTGAATTTTTAATTTCTCAATCCGCTATGTTTTTTTTTCATAACTCAGTTCAACTTCTTTTATTTACATAATACTTCATCATATTTTATTATTACTTTTTTTACTGGAGTATTAGTTTATTAATATATGTATTTTTCTTATTTAATTAATTTATTATTCTGTTATTATCGTTTTTCCCTTTAAGGACAGCGTTTGAATTTGAAATATACACTTCATTTTCTTCTCAAAACTTCTTCACTAATTCACTATGTTTTTTTTTTTCCTTCTGCCCATTTTCGGCCTATAGCTCTTGTTGGTTCCTAATTTATCTGATTACTAGCCCATTTTTATTAATTTTATCTAGCATTGTTTTGCTTTACACTTATTTACATTTATACATGTATGATTGTTTTATATGTTTTAATTTTAATAATTTTTATGACACATTACAAATTTTCAGAATAGGAAAATTTCTTACCAATAATTTTATACGGAATCCATGCTTTCGCGTTAGAAAATAAGGCATAACAATCTGGAATTGGAAAATTATTTTTCAATAATAAAACTCAATTACGTATTGTGTAAAAAATCATTTCTCGGGTTTTCAGATATTTGTAAGCGGAAAAGTTACTAGAAACATATTTTTTTGCGGGAAAAAAATCTCAAATAGATGTTGGACTGTAAATGTTACCATTTTAATGCGTTTTTATTTTAAATAAATGTCTCTCTGTTTCAGATGTTGGGAAATGTAAACAACGCTGGGAATCTCTTCGTTCTCAATTTAGAAAACATGTGCGCACCCAAAAATCAAAATACACAGTACCAGGTTTCGCAGCAAAAAAATGGAGATACGAGAAGAATCTACAATTTCTCCTTCCTTATATGAAGGAAAGAACTAGAAATTCTTACCAGATTGATTTTCAAATGGGAGAACAATTTAACGATTTCGACTTGAGAAACTCAGAAGACACGGAAGAAGTAGTTGATTTGTCAGAGGATTCGACGGAGGCAATACCTCAAGTCAAACAGGAACCACAAACCGATGCAGAGGAGTTGCCATCTGTAAAGGAACACGAGGTAGAAAGAGCCCCTCAATGTCAAGCCGATGAAAGTATATTACCAACTGAGAGTAGGAGCAACGGTCTTGTGCCACAAGTATTGAGAGTACAGAGTTTAGAAAATGTACCTGACGAATATGATCTCTTTTTTGATGCCATGAAAATGACCATTAAAAAGTTTTCTACTGCAGATAAGTTGTTGGTGAAGCGAAAAATATTCAATGTCGTCGCTGATATAGAAGAGAAATATATAGGCGGGCAATATCAGCAAATGTACCCATCTGAAACCCAATGCGGACAGAATCTCACTCCCACACAGCTTTCTCAATTTAACTCTTCCCATAACTGCGAGTCTCGACCTTGTTCTGCTGATAGCGTTCGCCTAGGCAATGATATGATCACAGATGCATGATCCAATTTTTCTCTCCATGACTGAATATTCTTATCTTATCTTATAAGTATGTTTTATTAATAATATTCCTTAATACATTTGTGACTGTTGTATTAGTTTCAAATAATTTGTCTAAAATACTTGTTTTTGCAATATGAATGTAAATATATTTGTATTTATTTTATCAAAAAACATTTCTATCTTGTTTGCCATAGTCTAGTTCTTGTTATATCACATCTTTATGTTCCACTGTCGTATCTCCGGTTTTAACGGAGTTTATTTTCAGTGACGAACTAAGTAACTTAAAATATGTATTATATGATATTTGCCTAGTTTCAATTGGCAATCTACAGTGTCGGTCATCCTTGTCCTGAGGAGGACTAGGATAGGAAAGGCACTACTCAAAGACTTAGTTAAAATGAAATAGCCATTAACCATTAGTAATTGAAGGGTTCAGGGGAAAAAATGTTCATGTCCATTTTTTATCGGATTCGAGTTAATGCTGGCTTTCAACCCACTTCCGAATAAACTTTAGATCTCATATTTGTTTCAACGGAAGAAACGTTCAAATCACCCAAATAATTGTAATTGAAGGTTTTATCTCCCAGGGAAGTAACGTTTAGGTTAGGTCCGGAAGCGTGTGGGAAAGAAACCTCAATGTCCACGAGGCTTTTCCCAAAATGGTACATAATGTTGATGTTTAAAGTCCAAACAAAGTTGGTAATTCAACACAAAATATCTGCTTGTACCTTTTCAGTTCTATTCTGTTTGTAAATTCAGTGCAAGATGGAAACTGATTATGTGTCGAGTCCAGGGTAGAGTGAAAATTAATGTAATAAAAATCCGAGTGTAAAAATAAGAATGAAATCTACCCGTTTGAGAGATGTCATTAAAAGAATGAGAGCTAGCACTAACGAACCTGAAGGAAACTGCCACTGCTAACGAAATCAGAGAGGTGTTGATATGTCAAAGACCAGCCGAAGTTCATATTACATAATACCTCATAATTCGGTGCGTTCATTAAGTTTTCGATTCAAGAAAATTAAAAAAAAAAATAAATAAATAAGAAAAATAATGGCACCATGAGAAAGTATGAGACCATCTTGAAAACATTACAATAGTTCTGAATCAAGGGAAAAGCACGTTTTCGAAACTTAGTGGTATTTTACATACGATATCTAAAAAGTGTCTACATAAGATGTCATGTCGATAATTCCATTTCCAAAGTTTAAACAAAATCAACTAGATTTTAGATAAAGTAAGGGTGGATAACGTCGCAAAGTTGTTAGATAAAAAAAGACAATATCTGTTTAGGTTGTTTGATTTTTTCGCATCATTTATTCACCCGCACCAAGATACAGATTAACAATCAACAGAATGTACATATGTTGCAAAATAAAAATGGCACATCAAACAAGAGGTAGCAGAATAACTAGTGCTTACTCTTCCATGGTACTGGTTTGCTTTAAGAGAAATCTAACTTTAAGAAAGTGGTCTTTCATCCAGCTTCTTTTCTACCTCGTTTTGTCTTAAAAAAGCACATTAATCGGTAATGTAAAAACATCGAGCAGTTTCATTATAATAATGCATTATATTCTCATTTAAAACATAGAAGATATTATTTTTATTTTTTTTTTAGATGGAATTATATTTCATAGAATATTAAATATGTTAATTTGGTTTTTAGAGGACGGGGATTGCTCTCCAAGACTGGAGGCTGCCCTGGAGTCCAGGTCATCTGGAGGAGGTGCTTTAGAATTAGCAGGTTTCGCTCTTCATTCTCCACTGCGATCTGCGCCCTTGGACATGTACGTCACGGATATGCGCGTCAAAGCGGCTGACAGACTTCCCAGAGTGGAAAAGTGCAGATTCGATAGAGGAACATTGGCTTTACAAGCAAAGTAAGGAGTGCACGTAACTATTTTATAAAGTTTCTTAGGTACTCATTCTAGCTGTACTTGTTCGATCACTTTCGAGTTACTCAAGTATTCAGACGATAAAGCACAACACATTTCATAACCTACTGTTCGGGAATATTTGTATTAAAAATATAGGTATATTAGTCATTCCGGATTGTACATTTGAACTCAGAATCCACTTTAACATGTTAAAAATCATTAACCAATTAATATGTTATAAAGACTGGTATAGATGCCAAAAAAAAAAATAACAAATAATTACTTTATTCATGAGTAAAGAAAAAAAGTAATTCTGGAAGACACCAGTTACCTATTTCCTGCTTCATAAATAATATTTAATATATTTATATTTTTAATGCATCCAAGTACTGTTCAATAATAATGAACAAACTTTGTTAGAAATAGCATACTGTATTTTACATTATCTATATATATATTAAATATTAAAAAACAATTTGAATGAACTTATTCAACTTTTCACTGAAATCGGGAAGGCATAGGTTTTACTTCGCATTTTACTGATTTGATCTGTCATGGTTATATGAACTTTTTCAAAAATTGTTGGGATGAAGACGGAAATATATTTCGAAATAGCATTGGAACTTCAAAAATAGAAACAACGAGAAAGTTTAACCGGACAGCCAACTTACGGAAGTTGCGAACCCAGTTACATGACGGAAATCACTCGTGTGTGATACTTCTTGTGTTCTTGGGCAGATGCAATTCACATTTGTTTATGAGACCGTGGAGGTCGCACGTTTTGGTCAGATAACTTGGCAATTTGTTTGAAATATTTTGCACAGTTTGATATAGATGCTGATTCGATCCTGGTCTGTGAATGTTGAATTTTTATTTAATGGTGCACTAAGTGAATTGATTTTATGGTAAATAGTCGGAGAGGATATAATGAATATTTCTTTTTTACAATAAAAATGACTTTTTTGTTACATTGTTCCCCACTTGACCCTAAATCTAAACCTTCCAACAAGAATAAATTGGTATGGTAAGGTAACCTTCCTTTCCTTTTTTATTTTCCAATGTACATTACATGAAATTTATCAATATTTTTATTTATATTTTCATAATAAAAAAGGAACAAAATCATTATATGACTAAGTCATCTCTATTTTAAAGTATTAGATTTAATATCTTTATAAAATATTTTAAATATTCTCTTAATCCTTTTAAATAGGTTGGGTTTCAAAGAGATGATAGTATCTGGTAAGGTGGAGCTAGTTGGAGATGGACACGAAGGGAAATGCAACATGACCCTGAGAATGCGAAGGCCAGGTCTCGGAGTGACTGTTCTTCCTCACAGGCCAGGACCTGCCAGATTGGGGTTGTCGAGGCTGAGCACTGCTGCAACTTTTGTTGAACCTCAATTTATCAGCGTCCATGCCTATGGGTGCAAGAGGTAAGGTAAACTTGTGTGAGTAGAAACCAATAATTAAATATAAACATCATAATATAATCATTCAAACATGAGGATTATCATTCCATCAACATTAACAGATTGGCTTAAGGTATGCTTGATGGTATAGAAGGATCAACCCTAATTAACAGAATGGTGTACCTTTCAAAACTAGCAGTTCATTACATAGAAATTATTTAATGAACTATTTTATTCTGGGCAGAACTATTTAATGAATGAATAATAAACTACTTATAATATTACAAATAATAAGTGGATATTATTATTCCCTTACTTTTAAGGCCTATCGCTACTTAAGAATTATAATAATGTAATATATATTGGTGACCTAGCTGCCCTATTTATAATTAAGAAACTAAAACTAGTTTCAGGTAATTATAATAGAAATTAAATTATGATAATAGAAATTAATAATAATTATACATTATTTACAAATAAAATCATCAAACTTAAAATAAGGTAAGATAATAAATAATGAATAAAAAATTAAAAATACAATAAAAAATGGTAAAAGTAAAAGTGAAAATCATTAAATGAGAACCAGGGCTGGAACAATATTAAGATAATAAATAAATCTTTATGTTATCTCATATAATAATATTACGTTACCATAAAAACAAAATAATAATAAGAGCATTTGTGCCTCATTATAGTTTCTTTTTCTATAAGACAATTGAATGCCTAATAGGTAAAAGAAGAGTTTGGATTTTAAAAATGTTGAGAGTGAAGGAATGGATTATCTTGGATGGGAGGTAATAAGACGATCTGGCAGTAAAAGGGCATTTGAATGATGCTTTGAGTAGGAGGGGTACAAGTTTCAAAGTGTTGGATGCTCTACATTTTGATTTTTTTTTTTCTGTAAAAACAAGCAAGAGGTAATAATGATTCAATCAAAAAGTAAGAATTCAGCTCCAGTGGGGCACTCCCAGGCCAACAATTTTACCTGTTTTTTTTTAAATGTTTAATTCCTTACACTTCAACATAAAAAGTAGTTTTCTGAGAACATTTTGGAACTAGAAGAATATACTTTAAACAAATTACTTCGATTAAGTTAGAAACATAGGTTTACATCCTGATGTGGAGGTTAATAGAGCTTTAACATTTATGACTTTTTTCATTGATCATCACTTAAAAGTAATATAAAAAACATACTAAGAGATATTTTTTTGTTAAAATAGTGTTTTATTATATACAAAAAGTGAACCAATTTAAAATATTTTTAAAACTTTATTTATGGCTGTTGTTTTATTGAATTAAAATTTCCCAGTTGAGCAATAGTTAGATTAATAGCAATAACTTCATTAATTTTAATTTAATTTTTAGAAGAATTTGGAAGATAATAAATATTAATATTATTAAAATAATTGAATTACATTTTAAAGCTCTGAAAAAGGCAGAGGTAAAGAAGAGGAGAAAGAAGAAGTGACAGAAGAAATGGAGGATGTTTTTATGAAAGGTGTGAGATCTCTAATAACAAGGTAATTTTTTTTTTTTTTTTTTTTTTTTTCGCATTTAGTTATTATTTTAAATGATAAACCATTTGAGTTTGAATTAAATTACAAAAATTATTTTTGATATTTTGAAATTTAGCATGATTGATGCCATCATCCAATCATAAAATTATCATATATTAAATATTCAACATCCAATTTATATATATATATATATATATATATATATATATATATATAAAAAATTATTGTTTTTTATTTACTGACTGAACCTCAAGAACCTTACTAAACATTTAATAGTAACAGTCAAGAAATTTATATATATATATATATATATATATATATATATATAGAGAGAGAGAGAGAGAGAGAGAGAGAGAGAGAGAGAGAGAGAGTTCTACAGGCTCTAGTAGTTTTTAAAAATATATGCAAAGATCCAATAATATTTAGAGATATAAGTTTGAAATTTCATTAAAAATAATCCCTAAGGCTCTTTGCTAAATTGTTTCATGATATTAATGCAAACATATCGAGAGAGCACTTAATATTAATTTGAAAAATGTTGGCTTGCTTCCTAAAAATACTTCTAGACCAAACACTCTTCAAAGTACTATATAATATGAATAATAAACTCTAACAATCTATAGTAATATTTTTTATGTATAGTATGGTTAATTATTTCCTAGCTCATTAAACAAATTACAATAGGTCATTAATTCATTATTCTATTCTATTCCATATCGGGCGCTACAGTCCTTGAAGGACCTGGGCCTCTGCACACAGCTTTCTCCACTCTTCTCTATCAGTGGCCACGTTCCTCCAATTTTGGATATTTAGCCGCTGGATGTCCCCTTCCACATCATCCATCTATCTTTTCCTGGGTCTGCCTCTTCTCCTTGCTCCTCCTGGCGTTCCTGTCCACATTTTTCTTGGCAGCCTTTGAGGTTCCATTCTCTCTAAATGACCCAGCCATTGCAACCTCACTTTTTTCACATCAGTGACAACATCCGTCTCATCATAGAGCTTTCTGAGTTCTGCATTGCTTCTAATGTGCCTTTGTTACTCTTTGATTGGGCCATATATCTTTCCCAGAACTCTTCTTTCCCATACTAATAGTCTTCTGATATTCTTTTTTTAGAGTCCATTTTTCACTACCATGTGTTATTACTGGTCTTATTACAGTTTTATATATAGTTACTTTAGCCCATCTGGAGAGGCTTTTAAGCCGTAGAGCTTTCTCAATCGCATAAAAACACCCTTGTTCCCACTGCTATTTTGGCTTTAATGTCAGCTCCTACATCATTATTCTCCGTTACTATGCCTCCCTGGTACCTAAATTCTCAACAGGTAGGAATACGAATAGGAAATTCTCTCCTATTGCTATATGTTCTCCACTACGATTTAGGTTGCTCGAGGTTTCCATAAATTTAGTTTTTGATGTATTGATGTCGAGCCCTATCTTCTTTGCTGCTTGGCTGAATTCATTAAATACAACGAACATCGACTAAAGCAGAAAATGTTCTTGCAGAGATCACCACGTCATCTGCATATGCCATGTACTGCGTAATTCTGCTATAAATATTTCCATCTAGATTTGTTTTTATGTCGCGAATGGCAATTTCAAGGCATAAGTTAAATAGGACCCGTGATAACAGGTCGCCTTGCCCAAGCCCCACTGTATACCTCAAATTTATCTGACATCCCTGCTTGAGTATTGACTTTAACACACTGTTCTTCCAGGTCATTTTTATGAGTCTTACAAGCTTGCATGGTATAGCCAGGGACATTAATGCCTCCAACATTTTTGTATGGTCCACCATATCATAAGCCAGGCAAAATTCAATGAAAAGGTGATACAAATCAATGTTATATTCGTGGGTTTTCTCCAACATTCGCTTTAATGAAAACAAGTGGTCTATCGTAGATCTACCAGGGCGGAAAGCATATTGTAATTTAATAATAATAATTCATTATTATTACTACTATAAAATCAGATGCTTTTTTTTTTTCTTTCTTTTTTTTAAACAAAAAAAGGTGGGTAAAGATACAGAAGGGTCAGAGACCATTTATGTAGATGGAGAGCGAATAAATAATATATAAAGTTTATATATATTGTCCTTCTAAACTTAGTATTATTATTACAAAATCAAACTGTTTAAAAGACTGCTCTGATTTTAAAATAAATTATATTTCAACATCTTCCTAAAGAAATCATATACATAATGTACAAAAATAAGTTACTTACCATTTAAAGGAATATGTAATACTTTTATAAACAAATAAAATGATTCTATTCAAATTTATGGTTTTCTAGACAAATAAAACTATTTGTAATAAAATAAATAAATTTCATTGCAGATACATGGAGGCAAGGCTTGAACCAGCCTTAAAAGACAGTCTAATGCTTAGTCTTGGATATACTCTCAGCTATGGAAGATAGTTTAATTCTACTTGGATCATTATTTTCTGTAATTTATGTATGAATGAGTGTTTGCTGCATTTAAGAGTTTTTTAAAAAATATTTTGTACAGTGAAGCATGTGTGAGTTATTAATTTAAATTAAATCAGTACTATTTTATTGTAGAAAATTGTGTATAGTACAATTGTATAAAATAGATTTTAAGTTTTTTAAAATGATATTTAACAATGAAAATGTTACTACTGTTAAAATATTTAAATACAAAACAGTATATTTGTTTGAGATAATTTAACCAACCATCCTTACAATAACCACTCCTGCATATTCATACATTATATTTCTTATAATTAAACAAGCTTTGCAAATTGGAATTGATGAACTATTTACAGCGTCTACGGTATTTAGTTTATCAGAAGACTAGTTTCAAATGTTTGCCATTCTTCTTCAGTTTTAAAGATATTCAAACCATTAATAATTTTATTTGCAGAATATATTTAATATACTAAAGTAAAAAATGTAAGCCAAAAAATCGAATTATCTTGAAACTCACCTAGGTTTCCTAAGGGAAGAGGAAGCTATTTTAACTTGCAGCAGCTTTATTAGATAAGCAAGTTATCCGATTTCCTAACATACATTATCAACGAAATCGTTAGTATCTATTTTTTTTGTAAATATACAAAAAAATAATAACACTAAAACATGAAGTTCAGTAAAGACAATGGGTTACCCTTTAATTTACTTATTGTAATTTTTTACATGACAGTGTGGGTGGAATATTTAGGGATCAGGTTATCAGGAAATCAAAAGAATTATTTTAACAATCTTTATTTTTATGCTAATGTTTAGGGCATTTAATGATAAAGCCAAAACAAACATGTAAGAAAAAGATAAATAACTAAAAGTTAAATAAAAAAATTATAGAAAATTAGGTTAGTTCCATGAAGATTCTCTAATGATTTACAATGACTATCATTTTCACTTTTTTGGTACATTTATAAAATAAATGAATATTGAAGATGGCTAAGCCATATTCAAACAACGGGATTCTATAAAATGCCAAAAATTAAAATGAATGAATCCTCGATGGAGGAATGCCCAGATTGCTCTGGAGATGGTTGAGGTGGACCTGAAGACCATTGGTGTGAGGAAATGGCAGAGAGTAGCTGGGGATGAATGGAGGAAGATTATGGAAGAGGCCCACGTTCTACATGGACCAAGCACCATGTTTGTTGTTGCATATAAATAATGTGTTAAGGAATCCCTTTAGCACAAACTTGGTGATAATCAACTTTCATTTATTTCACCCACCAGACCTTATTACTTTCTCATCATAATGATAACTACACCAGAACAGCTTCTGTGCCACTCTGTTATCTTTGAGAGCATTGTGAATAACTTAACTATAATTAAAATAAAAAGTTCATCTCTTATAAGTCATTGTGTATTCGCTATTAGCAAATAAACATACATAATTTTAAAAATAAAAAACACACCATATCCTATGAATAGGTTTAGGTTTACCCAAACGGAGATCCAGATACTTGTCTTAAATTTGCCTTTTAAGAATAATCAAGGTCTACTCATTTTGAAGTTGATCTAGGAGTTCAACCTAACTCTTGAATTATAAGTAACTTCACAGTTTATTTTAAATAACATTAATTGTTTCATTTAAGGAGATTAACATAAGTTATACATAAATGATTGTAGAACCTGAGGATGGAGCAATTGATAGCACTGAAACATGTCAAAGTCAATGAATAAAAAAATAATAATGGGGAGTTATGCCTTTTTTTAAAAATTCACAGTTTATGTTCTTTTGTAATGAGTGACTCAATACAGTTTACAATAATAAGTGATAACGAATTTACTACGTTCATAAAAAAACAAAATACACTTTTTTCCATTAGAATGTAGGTATTTAAATTAAAATTATATAATTTAGTTTTGAGGAAAACGGCTGATTAGAAGTTGAATTTATTTTATTTATTTATTTTTTGTTTTTTAATCTGACAATTTGTTTTCATTTTAATAAATTTTCAAAGGTGTAGTGCAATGATATTAACTGAATGGAAAATAAAAAATAAGAGCACTAAAACAAAAACTAATTGGATTAAGTTGTTTTGGTTCCTTTCTGAATGAAGGTGGTTAAGCATTTTCCAGGTGATTATACTTATATATCTCTGGTGACGGCCCATACCTAGTTAAGTTGACTTCTCCTCAAATTGAGTTAGTTTGATCATTGTTTAACTCATAGGCTCTTACACCATTGGTAAAAGTTGGTAACTCTAAACCCCAATAGTTTTTTTCGGGAGATTATTCTTTATAGAGTTACCAATTCTTACCAATAGTGTAACAGTCCATGAGTAAAACAATAATCCTCTCAACATAATTTGAGAAGTCGTCTTAACTGGTTATGGTCATTGACCAGAAATATTATCTATTTAGAGCAAATTGCTGATTTTTTGAAATTGGATTTTGTTCTCAGTTTAAATTTCAGCATAAATATCATCATTGATCCTGTTTTGAATATGTTTTTTCTCCCGAGCTTTTGCCAGAAAAAAAATTCAAAATAGAGAGTTGACCAACAGTCAGGTAAATATGGTACTCATTCCACCTTTTTCAAAATGACGATTTGGGGAGTAAAAATGTTCTTAAATAAAATATTCAACAAAAAATTATATTTTTAATTATGTTTGGAAAATCAATTTGTGGCTTTAGTTATTTTCTACCTGAGAATCATTTCATAAGATCCTTCTCAATCCAACATGTTCTAACAGGCTCAAATGTAAGTCACATAAATAACTTATAATTAATTAAGAGAAATGTTGATATAAAGATACACATATCATTTAAAGGATACTTGATTGTATTAAATTCTTTTTTACTCTTAAACCAAAAAACAATCATGATTGCTTGGACCTATAACTTCTTCATAAAAAAAAAAACTGCTCACTAGCACGGTAAAAACTAAAAAAATATCAATTGCAAGGGGAAATAAATAAAATATATAAATAACAATTTTTATTATCAGTAGGCATAAACTTATTCAAACAAGTAAAAACTGACTTAGTAAAATATTATAAACTTTATGTACAATGTTTTATCTCAATATAAAAATTACAATAGATTTCATCATATTACATTGATAAGATTTATAACTAGCTTAACTAACTTGTTGGTTGCTCATGTCTTGATGTCCTGGCATCTGTTGTCTTGGGGCAGTACGATTTTGAATACGGACTTTATTTTTCTCCAGTTCATTAAGTCTGCTCCGTACATGCTCTAATCTATGCCATGCCATTTGTAATACTTTTTGAGAAGCATAAATACTACCCTCATGAGGTTGACCTACAAAAACAGAAGTATAAGCATTTTCAGCATTAGAAATAAGGAGAGCAAAATAAAAATAGAAACAGTACAGTCGTTTTGCTAATGATTACATTGCGGACCCTAGACAGACTACATGAACCAAGAAATCAAAAAGTTTTTGGGCACTTAAACAATCTAATACAATGCTTTTTACTCTTAAGTAATAACATCAAAAGTAATAAAAAATATTGTTCTATTTAAAGAAATATAATTTATTATAGTGTACTCAGTTAAGGGGCTCTATCATCGAAAAAATGTTTAGAATCTTTATAGATTATCAGTAGAAAATTCAGCTTCCATCATTCGATATAGAACTTAGATATTAGCAAAAAATGGTACAGAATTTCACAAACGAATTAATTCAATAGAGGGGAAGAAATGGTCACATTAGTACTTAAATATGAATACAGCAACTATATCTCCCATCCAATAAATTTTAAAGACTGTAAACATAGATAAAACGTCTGAATGATTTAAAGAATGACTGCCCAGCAACAATTGCTAAAATTATTGAATTTTAATGTAGAATTCAACTTCTGCTTTCGTATTCCTAAAGTAGCTGACAAGAAAAACAAATGCAAATGAGTTTTTGATATATTGTGTCAGTACCTTGTCAGACAATTGATTACAAGAAGTTAATCCTTTAGATTAAAAAAGATGTAGAAATTTTCTATTTTTGTTTTATGAATAGTATTTTTTTCATTGCATGACCAGAATTTTCAAGAAAGAGAAATAAGCCATCTCAGCTGTCTTTATTTTATTTCCAAGCAAAATTATAAAAGTAACAACAAATATTTTTCTTCAATTAATATTTTCCGGTTTAGAACTTCATGAAAAATATCAGTCTCAGCAATCTTTACATTAAAGCTTAAGGGTGGTTTAAATATACATGAAACTGTCCAAATCAAGATTCCTACAGTCTTCATATCTTGTTAGTAATAAGTCATTTATAGAAATAATATTCATAGAAACATTAAATAATCGCAACAATGAAATACTATTTACCTGTTGATACTTGGGTTAAGTAGTTAATTTGTTCCGTCAACTTAGATTCTACTTGCCCAAGAGTTTTTAAAAACAAATGTGTTTGACTTTCGGCTTGTTTTAAGCTAGATTTTTCTTTACTTAACTCCATAAGCGCAGTCCCTTAAACAGAAAAAAAATTTAGCTTAAATGAAGACTAAGATAAATAATTAGTAAGGTCCAGGAACTGACAAGATACAATAAATAGGTTTAGAAAGATAACAGAATATGTTTTTTTAAATTTGGTTAGTAATAAAAAAACCATTACCTGCACTATGCAAACATGTTACTATGTCTTTTTCAATAGTATCTAAAACTTGAATACGTTCCATAGGTGCTGTCATTCTATTTCTGTTGATAGAAGACTTTAGTCGGTTAAAGGATTATCTTGTAAAGAAAATAAGGTAGTGTAACAAAAATATTTACTTTTACAAGTAAACAGCACTTCGACAATGGCAAAATGGTATGTTAAGGGTAAACAACAGAGACATAACTTAAAACCAATTCGTTCAGTAACGATGTTCAGTACTAATGGGAAAAAAATAGTATTTGCTTGTTTCGCTGCCGATGATAGAAAACATGACCAAGGTGTATAATTGATTTATATATTGAGAAAATTCACTAGAAAACAAATTAATAATTATCATTACTAAGCATCCTCTTTAAGAACTTATAATCTGTAAAGTGTACTCTTTGAACTATTTAGACAATCTACTTTTTTATCATTTATATATTTATTTCAGTCGAAGTCGGACTCTTATCATCGAATTTCTTAAGTTATATAAATTAAGATGTTCTGATCGATCAAGTTAATATCGTGATAATGACAATAATTGTAATGTTTCTATCTTTTGAACATAATTTCTCTAATCTAAGGAGCCATAGGAGATATACATCTCCGTCAAATATATTCTATATTGATGATAACCATCTATAAAAAAACAAAAACAAATTTTGGTGTAGTTATGGCTTCGTGTTGAGTAATAAAACGTATAACAAAAATAAATTCACAATTCAGATTAATCATAGTCATAGTTTTCTTCTTCTACCTATATGCCTTTTACAATCGATATATGTAATTTTAGCGCCACTTGTTGATATTGATAATGTTAAAGTTCAAAATATCTTTTTTTATTTTATTTTAAGTACTTGATGAAGTGTCATAACGTAATAAATTAACAAGCCTTCGAAAATTTCTCATCTAGTTATAAGTAGTTATAAATATGTCAAAAACTAAATCTGTCCAGAAAGACTGTTCGAAATCGTGCTGTACTTCCTCTGGCAAATCCTTGTTATTTATAGTTAAAGGTATTTTCTGCTTATATATCAAGTTAAAAATGAATTACTTATGCTCTTGAACGTTAATAAATTTTTTCATGTTTTATTGTCAATGCTGAAACACTGCATTGTGACTGTACTACTTTTATTTTAAAGTATGTACCTATTAATTTGATTCTAATTGATACATTTATGATTGTTTTAGAATTTGGGGGATCTGTATCTAATCAGCCAGCTCATATTATCCGTTTACGTCATCCTAGAACCAAAGAAGGTGCTCTATTTTTAATATCTCCTGAAAATAATGTTATTCATGAAATCCTTACTTTTGAAGAGCCCAAAAGGTAGGTTTTATTATTAATAATTATATAATTTTTATTACAGATTACCTCTTTGTTTGATGTAGTTTAGGTTGTATGTTGGACAAGGAGTAATATTTTGAGAGCACAATCTCAATGATTCCTATACGAATACTGTATACAGCATTGTTCATCATCCAATTTTTTTATATGGTAGCATTACTCTTTGAGCTAAGTGCTTATAATTGTTATTTAATTGGTCCAATAAATGGTTAAAGTATCTTACATGACTTAATCATTGTAATTTGGTTTATTATAAACCTTTAAAATCAAATTACTGTTTAAGTAACTAAATGTTTTAAAGATGTTTTTGAATTAAAAAATATTTCATATTTCAGATCATATTTTATTGGCCATGAAGTTAAATCAGATGGAAGATATTTTCTTTCTACTCCTATAGATCCACTCTTTTTAGCTTTACCATATCTGAAAGAGGTTGGTTTGTTATAACATATCCTTTATTTAATTTCTAAAAAAGTGATGTTTTAATGAATTTGGAGGCTCAATATTGATTCCACTATCAATCTTCTACCAAACCCCAATGTTTAATAAATGTTTATTTTAAACTTGGTACTTTGTTTTACCAAAGTAAAAAGATAACTTCTACAAATGTTTCAAGGTACAATCAGTCAAAAGTATTCGTACCCCTGTTATACATTAAAAGAAATCACAAATATTAGCATTATTTAATAGTATTGATTTAAAACAACAAGACTATTTAATCTGTACGTCAACACTTTTATCAATTCACATATTTTTGAATTTATAGAACATTTAACAAAATAGCACATAAACAATAATTGAAAAACAACATTAAAAACATAGGTCAAAAGTATTCGTACCCTTAATAAAATTTCTATTTAATATTGACATTCGATAACATTTAATGTTTATTAGGGCCACCTTTGGCTTTTAAAATGCATTCTATGCACTATGACATTGAATTCACTAATTTTTGAGTTAAAAGCACTGCAATTTTGTTGTAATAACGTCCTTTAAATTTTGATTGTTAGAAACACTCATTTTCCCAACTTGATCCTTTAGGTATTTCTATTAATGCTCCATAGGGTTAATGACCGGTGATTGAGGGGAAGTGACCATCCAATTTGGTTTGATATATAGGATCCACATTTTGGATATCCTGCTGAAAAATGTAATGTTCTCCAGTCCCAAATTTTTCAGCACTGATCAGGAAATTTCTTTTTATTGTGCCGATATATTTTATATGGTCCATTATTTCATCGATAAATTCTAGACACCCCACTCCAGCAGCATTTATTCAAACAACCCCAGACCATGAGTCAATTTTCTCCATTCTTAATAGTTGGAACTATATTTCTTATTTCCATTGCTGTATTTTTTTTTTCTCACCACTTTTTGGCCCCCTGAGGATGGAACATTTCAATTTTAGACTCGTCGGTAAATATTATCCTATTCCAAAAATTACTATCATATTTTATTGTGGTTTTTGCCCCATTGATATCTTTTATTCTTATTGATAAATAGTTTTCTTCTAGTTGTAATGGCATGAAGCTCGTTCCATCTCAAGCATTAGCGCATTGTTGAAACACTCTCATATTCCCCTCTTTCAGACAAATGTTCATCAATTTAGGGGCACTAATTCTTGGTTTTCTTTTAACTTTTCTTGTGTTATGTATTCATGTTTGAAGTAATTTTTTCTTTTTCTTCTTGTTTTCTCTTTATATTAAAATTTTTTTCTCATTCCATACCTTTTAATAGCATCTTGGATTGTTGAGTGAGGTCTGTTCATTTTTCTAAGCGACCGTAACTCATTATACAGGATTACAATAATAAAATTTTTTCCTCTTCAATCGTGTCTCTCGTTTTGCGCCCCATTTTCAATTTATAAACAGCGATAATAATCACTAATAAGCGCTGCATGTTCACAAATGACGTCTGAGTAAAGACTGATTGTAGGTAATCCGTAAACTATTAAGGCAGGGGTTGGAAACAAAAGTTAAAGTCTAGTGTACGAAAACTTTTGACTCATAACAATGATACATCTTATTATAATATATAAGATATTAAGCTAAATCCTGTCAATTTTCTTATTAAATAAATATTAATTCTGTTCTCTAGTCATGAATGCATTATTATATATGTTTAAATTAAATAAAAATGTATTAAATATAAAATTAAATGAAAGAAAATAAAATAATACTAGTGTATGAATACTTTTGACTCTGACTGTATCTATTGTGGAGAAGATATGGTATCAGATAATGCAAATCATCAGAAATATACATTAATTTGAATCATTAAATAGCAAAAATATCAATAATTTTTATTTTAATATTAAAACATCTACTTCACTCAGCTTCAGTGGTAAAATAGTTTTTTTAGTTATTTCATGTCATGTCCATTCAAACATGAAAACTGTAGAATATATATATATATATATATATATATATATATATATATATATATATATATATATATATATATATAAACTACAGTTTCAGTATATTCTTTGGACTCGATTAACCGACGTGGTTGGGACTGACAGGTTCGTGTAACCAAACCCTGGGTTATAAAATCCTCATTCTTACAAATTAAACTTGCTTTCGTCAAGTTTTTGTCACTCGAGCAGTCTGTCCTGAACAGACAACAAACAAAGAGTATTTGTTTTAAGTTTATTGAGCTTTTCAAGGCTTATAAGTTGCATTTTAAAATTTCAAAGTAGCCGACTGCAGTATTTATCTTTTCTATTTTCTTGATAAGACATACCCCTCTTGACTTGAAGTATCCCTCCCTATACCATTGTACTCAAGTTAATTCTTGGATTGCGATATCTTACCCGTAATTGTCCATTTTCTCCTTTCCACATCTACTTTGTCCTGTCAGATCCAAATCTATTAATTTTGTTTTTATCAGGCCATACATTTGACTTATCATTTTTTGTTTAAGCCTAGTTTTTCTATGCCTATTAGTGGCTTTTTAACTTTTGGCCTTCCTCACAAGCCAGCTTCTCTTAAGACACGGCCCACTCCTTCAGTGCTGATATCTTTATTACCAAACTGCCTAAGCTTCCATTGTTACTTCAAAAAGTCTGACCAATCTAGTAATAAGAAAGGGTTTACACCAAGCCCTCTCCTCTTTATTATTATTTAGAATAATTAGGCTTTGTTATCTCTCAGGCAAAGGCACAGATGAGAGATTTTACTTGGGATATTGACATTTGCAGTTGATTCCCTATAATGAACTTCACTGATAATATAGTTGTCCTAGCCAATAAGAACAGGGATTTGTTTTATAACAAGGATTCTCCAAGCAGAATTAGAAGAAAAAAAAACAATATGGAGATAAACCTTGAAAAAACAAAGGTAATGACAATCAGCAGGATGCCTAAGTGAGAAATAAGAATAGTGAAAATCAAACAGAAACCCATTGAACAGATTAGGAGCTCTAAGTATCTGGAAACCCACTTGGATATGAATGGAATCATTAATAATGAAATCAAGGAAAGAATGTACTCAGCTGGCAAGATGTCAATGCCGTAAATAGTAAGTTATTGAGTAAAAGAGCATTATAATTCTCTTTATAATAATATAATAATAAGAAGCAAAATACAAGCATCAGAAATGGAGATCCTCAAGGTAATAGAAGGTAAATGTTCTATGAATGAAAAATAACTTCCTTGCCTAGATTGTGAGGCTAAAGTTAATGGAAGAAGACCCTAATATACCTTGGAGGAAGGATGGAAGGAATATTTTGCAAGAGAGGGCTGAACAGGAATGGAAGGTAGGAACTGGTTGAAGATTGGATAGCTTGGTCCAGGATGTACCAAAAGACACCTTGAACTACTCAGCAGTAGACGAGGAATGATTATGATGGTGTTTAAAAATATTTGGTCATAGACTATTATTCATATTGAATTTTATTTTATTCCCTATTTTAGTTTACATTTCTTTTAAAATTTCATCTATGTAATTTTAAAATGTTTATGTTTTTATTTTACTGTAAAAGAATAAAATTGTTAATTTATGTAATGTACTCTTGTATTGTATTTTTTTAAATTTTTTTTTTTTTTTTTTTTTTTTTAATTTATTTCCAAACCCCTATTTATGAAATATGTACAGTGATGGGCATTTATATAAATTATACAAGCTAAAAGGGATTATGCGCCTATTTCTGTAACCAGGTTACATTTTAAGGCGGTTCTGTGTTAAAGTTAACATTAATATTGATTATCTTGAGGTTTATGAAGATGTTGGGGCACATCTTTTTCTGATCTGTTTCTTAAACTAAAATATAAATGAATAAAAATATTATATACGTTTGTACAACTATACAGTCATTTATTTGCCAACGAACGGGAGGTGGGAGGGGGGTAAACTTTGAAATAATGGGTTTTCTAGATATTGAAGTGAGTCGAAAAACTTGATGTGGTGTCTGTTAATGAACTGTGGTACTGTAGGTACATTAAATATTTGATGAAGCTCTGGTGGTTTCTTCTTCCATAGTGTCATTGCTCTTACTATTCTTTGCAACATGGTGTCTTGAACACCCTGTAGCTAACATTTTGCATCATCTGAGAGGTGAGTGAACAACGATGTGCCTTAGAGAAGTGCTGGGCGGATAACTGATTTATAAATGACAATTTTTAGTTGGAGAGAAAGTGTATTGTGTATTATATGGAATGAGCAAACCTATAAATAGTCCTTTCAGAGGCTAACTTAAAAATGTACTTATAAAAGTATAATTTCATTATTTTATCATTGGGGTAGCTAGAAGTCGGTATTTTGCTAATGATTGTTTATAGTTTTTGTATGAAACTTTTATAGATTGTAAAGCCTTCTTATTATAATTATTAATTAAGATTTTATTAATATTAAAATTATACTTAAATTAATCTATCGGCAACTTCTTTTATGATAATTTGTTTAAATTATCTAACATAGTTGACATTATTTTTTTTATTAAGTATGGTAGGTGTTCTCCTCTAGACCATATTATAACTGATGAAGAGTATCCTGAAACAGAGAGACTCCTAACATGCACTGGTCTTAAATATATTCATCACATTGCTGATAAAAAGGGTTAGATTTTCTTTTTCTTATTTTCAATTTTTAATTGCTTTAGTAAATTTCTTGAAATTTGCAAATTAGTTTCTAATTAATAAAACTTGTTTCATCCCACTTCCAGGAGAAGATAGTTTAAATGCTTATATATACAATGAAGAAAAAACATTAAAGTGGCTAGAAAAGAAAGTTAAAAGAGCAGTTTCAATCTTAAAAGAAAAGGGTCATCATGTAGCTTCTCACAGTGTTGTCTCAGCTAATTTTGTTGTTAATAATAAGGAGGCAGATTCAGAAGGTAAGTAGTCCCAAGTACTATTAAATTGTTAATTATCAAGAAGTTAATCTGGTACATAGTACAAAGAAGAAAAACACACCTAGGTTGAAACAAAAAAAACCACAATCATTTATTGGCTTGCTGACTCTCAGGCTTGCTTTGCAGGCAGGACTCCTTTAGACTTCAAATAAAAAGACACAATGTGATTTTATTAAAATTGTGTATACACAATAATTAAATCCTAAAGCATTACGAATGATAAGTATGAAATGTAAAATTTTACCAAGGGAGTGACAGCTAGAGGAAGGCAAGAGAGACACAGTGTTGTAGGTTGGTTAATTTTTTTTATTTACCCGATTTTAATTTAATCACATTTTAGTTTATTTATAGTCCTGTAGAAGGCTTGCGAAGCAGGCCTAAACATTGGCTCACCATTGAGGTTTTTTAAACCAATGTAATTGTGCTTTTCTTCTTCTCTTGCCTGCATCCTGGACAAACTTCTCAAAAATTTGAGTCTAGGTTCAACCATATTCTCTTGCATACATTTGATAATTGTTACATACATTATGTATGTAATGTTTTCAACCCTAATGAAATGTAAGATAACCTTATTGGAATACATTTCCGGGTTACTCGAAACAAATTAAGCTAAAAGTCCAATAAAAAAAAGACTGTTATGATTCATTCTAGTTCCTTATTGCTGTTTCTAGTTGAACAGTTGATCAACAATCTAAAGTCATAGTCAAACTTTCGACGTTTTTTATTTTTCTTAGCATTTTTTAGTGCACAGTACTTAATAATTGTTACTATTAATGTCTTCTTATTAGAATTTTACAAATTACATCATATAAAAGTGAAGCAAGTTCTAGGGATTAAAAAAATTGATAACATTTGCTCTAGATTATTTTTGGAAATATCTATTAATTTTACTTTTTAGTTACATCATCTTAATATCATTTCAGTATATTATATCGTCGCTATTCTATTTTTATTTTTTTATTTTTTCATAGACAGTTATTTACGATATGCATGTGGATTAGTGTCTGACTACTTACCAGATTCAATCTCAACTGCCCTAGAAAGCCATTTAAAATTACCCACAATAGATGGTGAAAAGAAAAGGAAGAATACTTCCAATGGAACTCCTGTTAATGGTGAAATTCAGAGGATTAAGAAAAAGAAATTTGATGAGGATGATGATTCTCCTGTAAATTCTTCACCAGCAACTCCAAAAGAGAAGGTAATTTTTTATACGACAATTAACTTGGTAATTATTGCTCATTTAACATTCAAACATTCTACTGAAAAATTATATGTAGAACTAATTTTAAATGAATGAGTTATTTTCTTTCAGTTTTAACTATTATTATTTTTTATACATTAGTCATTTTTAATTTTACAATTTTTTAATTTTATTTTAGAAAGCTACTCCATCAGCTAAAGAAAAGAAAATGGCAAAAGCAGCTTCCGGTTCCAAAAACATAACCTCTTTTTTCACAAAAAAGTAGTATTTAAAAAAAAAAAAAATTGTATTTATCTAATTTTAAATAACATTACCTATTTTAATGTTCTATGCAATATATATAATTGCTGTTTTACATTTTTTTTTTTTTTTTTTTTTTCTGTTTCATTCTATTTATTTAGTTTTCAGGGTAATAATGAGTTTTATTGAACTTTAATTGACCCCAATCAAATAAAATAAAATAATTTTTTTTGTAGACTAGCAAAGAACGGCAATGTATTAACTTGAAATGAGGTAGATGTTTCTATAATTTATTTCAACCTCTATGTAGGCGGCCAAGGACCACAACAGTCTTTAGCACCACAGAGTACAGTACTTAAACCTCTATAGCACTTTAATCTTTTTAATTGAACTTAATATGGAATATTTTCCAATTTCAAAAATGTCGTCAAATGACAATTGATAGGTTCTATATTAATTAGTTAATAGTAATAGTTTTGTTGTAGATTTTTGTCAAAATAATATTAAGAAGGATTTGATAAATGATTTACCCCTTCTGATAATGTAAAAATGTTTGGTTCATTAGAAAACTAGTTTCGATTTTTTTCTTCTGAATTCAGTTCTACTGAATAAGTACATTGAAAACATTAGGTACAGTTGAGAATTTTTACATTAATGCAATAATTCCAAACTGTATTTATAATGGCTGATGTTTTTAATGCCAGAGCTTGAGATAGAGATACTGGGGGTTTCAATTTTAAGGGTAGAAAAACATTAAATCACAGTAAAACTAATTTATATACTTACAGTATAAATTACAACAATTTCTATACGACTAACCTCACTTATGTTCAGAAATACATATATATACAATAATTTTACAGAATAAAATTAAATAGGAATCCGTGAGAGTTTTTCACAGTTTCGCCCCCTTATGGGATCATCAGGTAGCTGCAGGTATAATTAAAGGTGTTGTTGCATAGTCAGGTTCAAAAATTTCTGTTGTAGAATACAAACTGAGTGAAGAATCTGTTAACTCTGGGCAGCAAGCACCAGCATAACTGGAATATAAATGAAAAATTTTGAGAAAAGATTAATTTTTTCAATTA
Organism: Euschistus heros; assembly: GCA_003667255.2. Lineage (NCBI taxonomy): Eukaryota > Metazoa > Arthropoda > Insecta > Hemiptera > Pentatomidae > Euschistus > Euschistus heros. Next base: position 306,483 of record RCWM02000434.1, on the reverse strand, counting down.
TTAGTTTGTTGTATTAAAACCATAGCTAGTGTACATAGAGGTAGTAGACTCATTATCTCATTAGAATAAAAGAAATGTTTAGTGAAATGGTACAATGATGTGGCTGCATTGATTGGATGGAGGAAAGAAGAGCAAGTATGTATAGAATGTAAGGAGGTTTTAGGAGTTTTAAAAATTTAAATAGAAAGATACCGAGAAATTATTGTCATTTTAATTAAGCCACTTCAACTTGGAATACTGGTAAGAGTGTGTAGGTTCCCAAAAAATGAATCTTATGAAGGAGGCCATTAATCTCATCTCAACAATATCTTATGAAAAGTTTCTATTAAATGGAATTTTGTACCCTAATTCTGGCTCAAAAAAGTTTTCTAATATTTTATTACCTTTTTAAGCTTAAATTGAAGAATTTCTCACTTCATGAAACCATAAAATATTTGTGAATCAATTTTATAAAAAACAAAATCATTTGAAATGCAAAAGTGTTTTTATTTTTAAAGTATAAGAAAAAATTTCTTTTGATGCTTCGTACATTTTATTGATTAATGAATTTTTGAAACATTTTCAAAACTCCCACAAATTTGATTATGTTATTTGGAGTATAAGCGTAAACAATAGTTATCTCTAATAAGAAAATAATCGCTGCATACATTACCTACTTATTTAATAATTTTTATACATGTTCATTAGACTAAACGAGGAGCAGTGTTGCACTTGATCTTGATAAACTTTTTAAATTACTGTATTAACATACAAGATGAAGGAATAGAGAAGAGATTAAATTATTATGGACCTGATTTTATGAGTAATAAAATAAAAATTAAAAAGAAAAAATGGGTAAACCAAGTATTCAATTATTGACATAGAGCTTGGACATTGTTTTAGAAAATGTGAGAATTTTATGCCTTCTGAAAGGAAACAGAATCAAGGTTTAAGAATATTGTGTGGCTCAGATTGACAGGAAATGTCTGCAATATGGATTTCATTTCTGGAAACTTGATTAGAAAGGTTTTTCAATAAAAGAAAGGGCTAATCCAAAATGGCTTGGCAGCATTCACACAGAAGTGATAAACGTCCCAGAAATGATTACAGCTTCAAAAAATAAAGCTAAATGGTATGATAGAAGCTGTTTAAAGGTAGCTCTTATTCAGATATTTGTTGCTATCAATATAAATTTATATTGTTGAACTTATGTTTAGTTTTATACACTCAATCAGTAATCTAATATATCTCAATTCATAAAGGATTGATGAACCTCCCAAAGTTTCAAGACTATAAACTATAGAAAAGGTATTATTTAGTAAAACTAGTATATAAAAAAGGATTTTACAGTAACCTACTTTATAAGCCAATGAAATAAACTAATTTTTGTAAAGCTATTTGTTAACACCACTCTTAAATGGCTTATTATTCAGTATTAATTGCCTCTTTGTTCCCTCAAGTTAATTTCACATAACTATCTTTTAAGAACTTATTAAGTGTAAATCGTCCATTCTCTATTTCTAAACAAAATATAACTATTATATTATTTTTTTTCTAAAAAATTGGAAAGTGGAAAAGTATTTATTTGTAACTTACTATACATTATTTTAAAATTTATTGAAATTTCAATTCAATATACCTATTTTCTATCACACAGAAGTAATTTGAAGTGTATTCCTGAAGTGAGGAAGCGAACTGCGGTAATATACAGTCTGTAACATGCCTGCAGAGACCTTCAATTCCATCATTTAATGTGCATTTTCCACCAGGCTCTTCTTTTCCAGTCTGAAAACAAAGAAAAGTTAAAATAAATATTTTTACAAATTTAAATATGGATTAGTTTTTTAAAAGAATTATTTTACATTAGAAACATTTGTAAAGTGATCATAATTGAGAAGACCATATTATTGTCACATTTAACCTTGGGCACTGGAATCTCCTGGAGTCTGTTTTTGAGTTTCCAATTGTGGAAACTGATTAGGGGATACCTCAGGCTGATTGCAAGAGGTATGTTATTTTTATAGTTTTTAAATCTTTTATTTGTTTATTGTATACATTTACTCATAAATTTGGCAAATAGTAAAAATAGGTTCAACCAGAATTTTATAAGATTTATATAAATTTACAAACTAAATTAGCATACCAGTCAATTTGTGTTACAAATAATGATAGTTTATATCAAACATACACAAATAATAATTGAGTAACTATTATCCTTTCTACAGTTTTTATAAGTGGATTATATCAATATAATATCTAATCGTTCAACAAGTTTATCTTATCCAGACCCACGAAATGAATCTTGGCCTTCTCACCCTGGTTAGAATAAGTTGGTAACCTGTAGGATAACCCTGTCCTTCCTGCCCTGATTGGAGTACATAAGGACGTTAAGCCCAAATAAACTTCTTTTTCTTCCTCCTCATGGCCTCTCAGCATGGAGTTACCTCAATCCAAGAATTCCAACTATCCTGGTCCTTCACGGATGTCTTCATGGAATCCAATCGCTTTCCTCTTTTCTCTCCTATTCAAGCCACACTATTCGACCATGACATCCTTGGCCTGCCTCTTGGCCTTTAGCCAGTTGGTATAGCTTTGAGAAACTTGCGTGGTCCGTGATCTTCATCTATTCGGGACACATGTCTGAACCACTTTAACTGCCTCTTTATAATTTCTGTTAATGCTTTCACCCCTAGCTCCAAATAAACTAACAAGTTTGCCTTATCCTTTTCCATGGTAATTTTTTTTAATCCTATTTTTCATCTGAGTACTATAGCACCAGAGTTAATGTTGGGAGCTTTTTCACTTTCTCTCAACTCTGTCTTCTACAGAAATTGTGGTATTTTATTCCACATAAGTATTTTTAGTAGCTGTGTCATTAAACAGCCATTGCTATACTTAAAAATTTTATTGAAAGCAGTGATATAACAGCTTATATACTTGAAGGAGGGTACAATGTCAGACTGAAGTTTTCAGAAGATTTGGTGTTCATCACTGAATATTTTGTGAGATTTATGGGCAACATCAAAATCAGCTGATAGTTTAAAGCAAGACTAAGCACCTAACGTTTTGCTCATGGCTTTTCTCACCAGAGTAAACTAAAGAAGTGATTTAAATTAGTTGGTGTTTGGACCGTTGGGAGTGTGTTAAATTATCTCAAAGAAGTAAATGAGTTTACTAAATAAATGAATTAAAGAAAAAAAGTTTTGTTTCATTGATTTGTTATACAAATAAAAATTAAAAGAGTTTAAAGTCAACTGTCAGCTGCTTTTGGATGATATGAAGTTTAAAAATGTAGGATTTATTCCACAATGCATGTTGCATACTTTGTAGTATTTAAATGTGAAAAATAATAAAGGTTTAATTTTACTTACTGTTGTATTTAAGAAGTGGTATGTTTCAGAGACGTTATTTTTCTCAATGGATATTGTTGAATTTTCCCAAGAGTAAACGTCCTTTAACCATATAATATCTTCTAAATACAGTCTACTTGGAGAGTATGTTGCGTAATCTTCTTCTGTAGAGGTATGGTATGCCTCTTCTTCACTGGTATCTTCTGAAAAATTATTTGTTTTTATATTATAAGAGGTTATGAAATGTAGTATATGCAAATGTATGATTATTTTTATTATGATCAGTCTAACTTCCTACAACTTTAATTGAACTAATTTTTACAATGTCTCTGAAATGTTTTGTATTATAGTCGTTTACATTTTAAGAGTTAATAATTGCTAATAATAAATCTGGATATATGTTTATTCTGTTAGATTTTCAAATAAAAAAAAAAAAAAAAAAAATTAAACCAATAAGAAAAATTAATTTAGAAGCACATAATAAAAAATAAAGTCAACTACATAATAACTAAACATATATATTATACCAAATAAAATAAACTTGTTTTGCGCTATTTATTTAATTTAAAATGAAAATCTTTAATACCTGCATCTATCCTGTCAATAGTAGTTGTTGAATAATTAGGAACCATTGGTTGTGTGGCCATTACATCTACTCGGGAAGCTGTAACAGAATTATTTTTCAGCAAGAAGTATTTATAAGTCATGTAATTTTCCTTATGAGATGTCTTATAATAACAAATAAGATCTTTGTGTACAGTTGCTGTACTAATTAAAACATTTCAGCTATGGTTAAGGTTTTTGTAAAATTTCAATATTAATTTAATAGCATTAAAAATTACTTACGACCATATGCACCAGGAAATCCATGTATGCTTCCTTGTAGGTATGCTATTTTATTTTTAAATCCCATGTCGCCTAAAAAAATGTAAAATTTAATTTAATTGTTATTGATTAGCCAACTGTAAAGCATCAAATGTATAAAAATGCATTTTTGATTTTTTATATTTTATTTAACTTGCGTACGAGAAGGATCAATATAATTAGGACTGATGAATTATTTGTCACTTCAAATAGATTTTTTTTTTTATATGGATATGTCTTTTGGCTGGGGTTCTGTAGTTTTTTTCACCCTCAAAAATGTAACATGCAACCCATTCTGTTGGTGTTGCTCGGATCGAAAATTTGCCAATAGTTTCCTTATCAAAAATTTAATGGAGAATATTTTTTCTTATATAACATTTGTCACTAGGACTTACGGTTTAGGAGTTATATTGGTTTGAATAAAAAAAATTCACTTTTGAAACCCTTTTTTTTTTTTCTCTACTTTATTTATTTCAAATAATTATTAATTTTAAATTTAATTTAAAATTCCATCATTGAAAAAATACGAACATTTCTAAAACAGTTACAAACTGACTGTAACAATCGCATTTCACTGAAATGGATAAAAGGGCATTCCGACATAGCAGAGAACGATTCGGCTGACAAGGCTGCAAAAGGGGTTTCGAAGGATCCTTCCTTTCCTTTGTCATATACCTTGATATCTGAGGAACGCCTAAAGCACACGTTAAAAACACAAGCTGTTGTCCAGTGGCAGACACTCTGGGGCACAACGCACAAGTGAAGACATCTACATAACTTCATTCCAGACTTACGGACCTACATTATATCAGACTCATGAACTGACTTCTATATTACACAAGGAATCACAGGACATGTGGCAGTAAACAGTTACTTCTATAGATTCAAAATAAGAGATTCGTTCTTATGTCCTTTTGATTTCACACAAGAACAAAATATACACCACCTCATATATAAATGCAGACAACTCACTGACTACAGAACTATACTACAGACAAAGACAGTATAGAAACTAGGACCTTGGGCTGGTGAATGGACAATGTTTGATGAATAATATTTTTGAATACTTCAAACTATTTCTTAAAAATTCCATATTAAAAATATGTAATACCTTTAAATTATTAAATGTTCATAAATTTTCTCTATTAAATATTTTTTAAGGTTTTATGATGATAAAAAAACTTTGTTGCTTGATTTTGTTGAATTTTTATATTATATAATTTTTTTTTCTTTATTTTATTTTTTTTTTCTTGTTTATTCTTTATATTTAACTTTCAACACGTGTACTAAGTAGGTATATGTATATGTAAAGTAATAATCAAAACAAATTAAAAATTACATGTAGATTGTATACTTTTAAGAATTGTGTGTACAGAAATTAATAAAATCCCTTCCAGCAGGGTTACTGCTGGAAGGAAAAAACTAAAAAAAAAAAAAAAAAAAAAAAAAAATTAATTAAATTAAATTAAAATTTTTTTTAATTTTTAAATGTAAATTGATTGATAAAGAAGAAAAAAGTTAAGAACAATTTTGAAATGTAATCGACAGTTGATTTGGATGTGATACAAAGACTGATAGGTTCAAAAGTCCAGCTAATGGACGTAATGGCGGGCATGCCACTAAACTTATAGAGGGCATTCTGCTTATGGATAGACATATCCATGATCTATTGTTTTTCCCAGTCAGTGTGAAATTGATTTTTTTTTTATTTGAAAACTACTTTCTGATTTTAAACATTCATCATCAGTTCTAAAAATATTCAAAACATCAGCACTTTGCTATACAGATTATATACATTAATTTAAAAATATTCCTTGAATAACAAAAAAAATTGAGTAGAAGTGGCTAATAATTCATTAATCAAACTAATCATATTATAGTTTTTTAATGAAAAATGTACCTGACAGTAAATGTCATATATTACATATGATAATATAGTAATAATAATATATTTATTTGAAAAATGTTTACTTTATCAACACAACTATCTTCTTATAGTTTGATTAGCATGCGTTTTTTAAGCCTCATGAAAACTTTGGATTTTCACATTTGTTACATTATAGTTGGCACTATAATATACTTGTATAACTAATTACTTGGAGGGGGAAGCAAACTTCAATTTAATAATAAAACCTTAGTATAGTTAAATACTGAGGATGTTGTAGTTGTAATCGTAAAACAGTGGGTATATATCGGAATAATAATTATAAACAATGAGAAATCATATATAATAATTACAACAAATATTTGTATATGTATGTATAAATTTCTCTGAAACAAGTTATCTATGAAGAGTTATAATTTTTTTAATTTATTTATTTAAAACAAAAATAAGATGGAAATGGATCTACTTACCAGGTTTCATTTTATTGTTACTCAACTCCTCAGTCTTATTCGGTTTTACAACGACGAGTGATGTAAATGGAGTCACAAATTTGTACTGCAAAAAAATGTTCTCATATATAAAATTTTATTTTTTGTTTACAAGTCATACAATTTTATATTCCATTCACATTTGGGATGAATTTATGGTTGTGTTACCTTTAAGGCTAAGTTTACTGCCTGTTTTTGAATTTCTTTTTCTGCTTCTGGGTTTCCTTCAGCTGATTCCAGTTTGTCTACATACTGCTGAATGCTCAAATAAGCCCATACCCTTTCTAGACTAGTCATCAGGTGCTTTTTCTTCTTCTTTTTATTAACATCACCTTTAAGTTCTTCTTCAAGTTCACCAGTTGTTTTGTTGGTTTCTGTGTATTCTATGGTTGAAATGTCATCTGGAATACCCCTCATTGCCTATAGGAGACGTAAACATTTATGTTAATAAATTATATATATCCTTACATATTTAGAATTAAAAACAAAAAAAAATAATGATCTTAGTCTTATATTAATCTCTTGTGGTTGAATATTTCTACTAAAAAAAATCATTAAAATATTTTTATAAAATTACCTGCCCTTGGAACAAGGTTGTTCCATTAACTGTTGTTCCCTCAACTTTTGTCTGAACATCGCTGGACCCAGCTAGTTTACCAGCAACAACAAGCTCTGAACCAAGGAACAATGAAGGAAACCTGTCTTTCGTTATTGAGCCAGGTAAAACCTTCAAAAAGAAACAATAATGTTTTTGTACTTGCACATTGTATTTTATTTTTTACCTTTGTAATGTAATGAACTATACTCCATTTTGAATATGAAAACTATGATGTTCATTTAATGGTATTGAAACAGAAACAGATTGTCAGCACATGTTAGTTTAACCTACCTAAAATATTATAACTTTTTTAAAAGTGCTATTAGTGTTTTATTTGGAGTAAAAATTATAATTATATTTTCAAAGATTTGATAAAGAGGGGGTAGAGGGTAAATTTCTGGGTTTACTTTTGAATCCTGGCTATACATAGTTATTTATTTCCTATTTTAACATCCACATTTTTTCATTTTATTTACTTTATTCAAAATTGTTTTTATGTTTCACATGAATAAAATTATTTATCATTAACTTACTCTAATGATTATATTGAAGAAATGTTTGATTTATAAATAATAGTTAAAATGAAATAATGGTGTCGCCGCTAAGAAAGTTTTCTTTAAAAACTTCAAATTTCAGAAGTCATTTAACTATTGAAGCTATTGGTGGAAGAAAGTGTTAATTCAGTATTTTAAAAAATCATTTTTATTCTATATTCATTGTATTAGTACACAAAATGTCAATAGAAAGGGTGCAATCCATCTTTTAATGTGCAACTTAACCAATGGCTTCAATTGTTGTAGTTACTATCATTAGTCAATGATTAAAAGTTATACTTAAGAAGGTAAGACAAATGTAATGTAGACAAAACTTATAAGTTTTTACCTGTCCTGGCAGATAAGTAAAAGATACGTTGGACAACAGTGGCGATGCAACTTCTTTGTAGAAATTACTTAGTTGAAGTGCAGCATCAGATGCTTCATAGATGCTTCTTGCAAACCCGGCATTGCCAAGAGAAAGTTTTCTCAGGAATCTCATGTCGGCACCAGTTCCAAAGCCAAGTGAAAAGATAGAACACCTGTTATGGTTTAGAAATAATCTTAGTTTTTCTCTCTAATTCTGAATAACTAGCAAAACTATGTAACTCATGATTTACCTTGGGTTGTTATATTCCTTGACCATTGTGAGTATTTTACTATGTTTTGTGATTCCAACTGTTGGATCTCCATCAGTAAGGAATATTATAATTGGCTCCAAAGTGTCCTCAGCATCGGTTTCCTCTTTCCTTATTTTTTCCACTCCAGATTGAGCCACAATAATCGCGTTCTTCAATGCATCATAAATGTTTGTACCTAAGGAGATGAACTATTAAAATAATAGACTAATAGAGGACGAGATATTGGTTGAACATGCCTATAACTAACTCAATAAGTCTCTTACATGAGCTAGGACTAATGTTAAACATATGAAGGAAGGGATGCTGCGCCCTGCTTACCGCCGCCTGATGACATCTTGCTTATGACCTGTTTGGCTTTCCCAATGTATTCCTGGCTAGTTGGGTACGGTGGTGGGATTTCTGTCCGTTTTCCAATTGATGTATCTGGAGGAAGTACCACACTCCCTGTTGCCGAGTCCAAATTATGAACCTAAAAATTATAATGATCATTTGTTTGTTTGTTGGATCTTAGTGTTCTTACATACTTCAATTAGAGCAGGGAAGGTGGGTTATCCTACAGGTTATGTAGCTATTCTAGCCAGAATGGGAAGGGTTAGATTAATTTTGCGGGGCCACCATATTTTTAATTGTAGCATTGCATATGTAGTGATTTGGAGTATTTATTCTTTTTATCTAGATAAAAAATAACAATGACAAAGAGACAACAATGATATGCTTGTTTTTGAAAGAAAAATTTTCCAAAGAGTTTTTGGACTTGTGAGGGATGGGGAGGGACTGGTCTGAAGACTTGGAAAGAATAGAGAAATTAATGAACTGTTTCACAAACGTAATATTGTTAGAATAATAAAATTTGGAAAGGTAAGCTGGGCTGGTCACTTGGCCCAGATGGAGAGATCTGAGACACCAATAAGAGTTTTTAAAGAGCCATTGCACAGTATAAGAAGAGTTGGCAGACCGAAATTGATATGGTTAGATGGTGTGGCAACTAGTGTGAGAGACCTGCTGGGAGTCAGGAATTGGAAAAAAGCTGCTCAGAACTGAAATAAATAGTGAAAGCTTATTCAAGAGGCCACAACTGATTAATGATTGTAGAGTTAATTAAATAGATGATTATTTATATTTTTATGAAATCATATTTTTAATTGTAGCAGTGCATATATAATAATTTGTGGTGTCTGCTTTTTAGCTAAATGAAAAATAACCATGACTACCTAAATATTTAGTTATCTCATCAAGAGGGCTATATTATATAGATTTTCTGGTAATTTTCCTTCCATTAAAAATTTATCTCTAAATTTGAGCAGCTATTATTTTCATCAGTTATGGAAGTTAGCAGGATGTACAAATAGAGGGTTCAAATATCAATCAATAAATCAATAATTGATATTTTGTGTTATTACCGTCACTGAATAAGAGAAATCGATAATGTTGAAATGATCTCTCGGGCCCAGATCATCAAGAATAGTACCCATTGCAGTCTTAAGTTGCTCGACTTTACGCCCCTCCATTGAGCCAGATAAGTCCAAAACAAAAACTGCAAGCTTCCTTAATGGTGGTAGACCTTCGGGTGCGAAAAAGTGAACAAAATACCCATCATTTACCTGGAAAAAAAATGTATGCTATAAAAAGATTATTGACTACAGTAATAGTTTTTAAATTTTGTTTCTATTTTCTTAGTTATTATAAATCAATTTATTGATTTTATCTTACTAATATCTGTCCACCTTGGTCTGAAGATCTCTGAACATCATACTTAATTATTAGCTGACCACTGGGATTCTTTGCTTGTTCCTCTGCACTAGGCTTATATCTTATATGAGCTTTCTGGGGAGTGGGTCTTTTTATCTCAACAAGTTTATTTTCTGTTGAAAAAAAGGAAGAAATATTAATCATAATGATATTATGTTTGATGGTAATGTATTTTAAATCACCTATTAGATATTTAATATAAAATATATATGGTTGTAGAATGACAATTCATTGAATAGATAAAATTGAAGTATTTAATTCCTAAACCATATAAGTCAGATTTCCAGATATTTTTTTTTAATAGTTTTTCTAATAGATTATCTTTAAGTGAAAGGTTTTCTCCCAAAAGTAGTTAAATCACATTAAAAAAGATTATAGAAAAAATAAGGCCTCTTCCTATTTCAGTCAAACCTTTATCGACCAGCTGGGAAAAATTTTGAAAAAAGGACTTAACTGGTTTTGAAATTTTACGCTTCAATTATTAATGATATAAATGGGCAATGTACTAATATTTATATAAAATTAATTTTGTACTTTAGCTAAAGGATAAATTAGTTGCAGAGTTGTTGATTCATGTTTCTATCACTTCAGTGAATTTTTAGGAGTTATTACTTCATGGTATACAAATTGAAAATTAGTATTTTTATTTACCAACTTGATAGAAAAAAAAATAGGTTTTCATTATAATTGACCAATTTAATCAGTCATAAGTTAAAAAAAATAACATAAAATGGGTTTTAGTTATTTGAAGAAACTTTCCTGGCTGATTTAATATCTGGGCAACTTCTAATTATCTTAAGGTTTTTGATGCACAGAAATCAGAGCTTGAAAATCGCTTGTTAAAGATCAAAATGTAATAACATAGAAACTATAAATTATTATTTGTAACAATAAATAATATGACTTTATTAAGTGTTGTAGTGTTAGATCTCTTTAATATATGATTCAAATTTTAGTTATTGAAAAATGGTATAATTTTAAATGACATTCCATGGCATTTATAATAATTTTAATTGGCATTCATTGCTAATATGAATTTTTTTTAAAATACCTTCTTCAGGCTCATTAGTAACTTCATTAGATGACCTGATCTTCGGGACATGAAGTTCTATTATATCTGTTGGTTCAGCAATAAAAACATCCACTTGAAGGTCTCTTACGACCTAAACATTAAATTTATTTTTAGTTTTATATGCATTAATAGTATTTCAATATATTTTACTTCAGTATTATTAGTAAACTGTGGAATAATTAAAAATGTTAAAATGCTAAATTTATATGTTCAGTAGTTAGATTAACATAATAGCTTATATAATGGTCCTATGATCCTCTGTATTTCCACACTGAGTTACATTTCAATAATAATTTTATATTTTGATATGGAGTAAATCATAATTTTTTTCTGAAAAATAGAAATATCTATTGACCGTTAGAAGATTATATCTAAATTTTTAGGTAACTTGCCTGGCCAGGGTTGAGGTTGATGATGTGATTGTACAAGCCTAAGGTTCTTGTTAGAAGTTCTTCGTAAGTTAATACAAATAATGCTTTTGAGCTCTTCTCAACATTTACAGAGATTAGGAACCTGTTTGAATTTCTGGCACTGAAAAAATTTTAACTTTAGTCAATAACTGTACATATCATTACTGAGAAATAATTTGATTTATAATTATTAGAAGAGTTGTAGGAAAGAATGATTGAAGTCGCATTGCTTAAATATATTAAAATTTTAGTTGCAGCGCTAGCTCTGTTATCCTCAGCTTAAATCCTCCTATATATTTACCTCTTAATAACTTTGGAACTATATTATCTCTTTCCAAAATGGTATCATGTGCTCAATCTTTCTGTTATAAGTTCTCTGTTTACACTGCCAAATGAAGCTGGTGAAAATGTACTATGATTGTTCTTTCTCGCAACCCTTCATTTATCTTAGATATAAATTCATTAATAAAGGGTAATAAATTATATCCATAATTTAATTATTTATAAAAAAATTTAATTCAATTATTCTGACTACAGATCATCAAAAATTATCAATTTATATTTTATAGCACTGTTAATCTTGATCCAATGAAAAATTCTGTTCTGGAGTACACATTCTCTGTTGTTACTTTTTTTTTTTTACTTTAATTACAAGTTTTTTTCAATTTTTTTTTTTGAGTTCAGTTTGAATTCAGTTTTTTTTTTTTAGTTTTTTTCAATATTATCATATGAACAATTAATTACATCAGTATTTCTAACTTTTTTATGAATATACACATGTATAGTTGTTATAGACAAAGTAAACATACCTTGCATGTACATGAGCTGCTGCTAATCCAGAAGACACTGCTTCTTCATATTCCTTTTTAGCTACCTCTTTTTCTCTAACATAGGCTCGGTATTGTTTTCCTTCTACCTCCCTATTAGTAAATATAATTTTTTAATAATTGTGTTTAATGTAATATATTTTTTATTTTTTTAATAAAAAGAAAAATAAATTACTATTTAAAACTGCCTGGCAACTCTTTATACCAGGCATTGTTCTTGTACTTACTAGACATCATAATAATCAAATGTACTTATTACATTCTGTAAAGTGTTGGTTTGTAATGATAACTAATTTGTATTTATCTATTGCCTTAATGTTTTATAAAATGGTGTCATTTTTAAATCATATTTTTTTTTTTATTTTATAAAAGTGTTAATTTATAAAATTTTTGGAAGTTCACAAAGTATATCTAAAGTCAGACTAAGTAATAAATATCTCATTGTTCCAACAAGACTACCCAAAACTAGAAAAAAGTTATTATTTTGGAGATTAAGTCTTGGATAACTCACCAAATTGGAAAATTTAAATATAGTTCAAATAAATATCCTACTCTATATTACTAATTTTTATAATAAGTTTATAAATTTAGCACGTAATTAATAAAGTTATACCTAAAGATTATTACTGAAGGAGATTCTTGAATATAATGCCCACATTATATTAGTTTTTTATCATTTCATGATATCTTCTGCATGTTTGCATCATGAATTTACTACTTGATTATTATTTTTTGATGAATAATAGACATGTTTAAAAAAAAAAAAAAAAAAAAAAAAAAAAATAGTAAAGATAAACTACTATAAAGATTGATTATCATGGCTTTCCACTACCAGGTTCTGGCTTCACTTTGATAAAGGCCTTCTTTCATACAAGTAGAGAAACCGAAATCAGTTGGAATATTATAAAAATAATTAAACCTTGTTTAAATATGAATTTTATATATAATTTAGTACATAATTTATTAGTATATACATTGAAATTATCTATCTGTGGTATGATTACAATTTCGTAATTCTAAAAAAAAAATCTTTGCCGCTGACTTACATAACAAAAGATGTGATGAAAGCAGTCTCAGGTAGGAGCATCATGAAGACAACTTCCTGAGATGCATTGGCAGGATTGGCTATCCTCGATGTCACCCTAGTGTGGGCATACCTGTACTTGATGCTGGATTCGACATGGAGCATATACACTTCAGGATGGGGGAGGTCGCTCTGCTCAAAATCTTTCTTGTGCTAAAAAAATAATTCAAGTAGTTATTTGAAAATGTTTCCAAGTCATCCCTTAAAATTTATAAAGTTTTTAAATCAAGTTCTTGGAATGAGTCAGAGCTTTTTATTATGTCCTTGGATATAATTTAGAGTATAATTATTATTTTTTTATTTTAATAAGTAATTGAATAAACTGATTTAAGTAAAGAAGGTTTGTCCCAATTTTTCCAAGTTTGTATTTTATTTGGTCTGATTTTTAAAATCAATTCCTGAACTGCTGGTATTTACTACTACGTAGATATCTTTACTTCCTACTTTAGTCATTCTATAAACGACCTGCAAGTTACAGGATGACATCTCTACCATGAATTTATCAATAAATTATTTTAATCATGAATTTATTACTTGATCTCTTTTTTATGAACAATTAAAAAATGTTTGAAAAGTAAACGGTTTTGTCCAAAAAAAACAAACAAAAAGCTTTGAAATGTACCAGAAATGCATTTGAGTGGAGAAAACAATCCTATGATTCCTGTAGAAACGTCAAAAGTGCGATATAAAAATAGTTGAAATATATTTTCCTTTTAGTGATATTAATTTTTGTTGGTTTCATTAAATTTGAATCTTACAAATACAACTGGTCTCTCTGATTAATCGATGATGTTCTATTCAGTGCATGCCAAACTCGCCTGTCACTTATCATTTCCTTTGAATAATGAAGTATAAATTCGTTAAAATAACTGCACTTGGAAACCTACATCCTGTTGTTCCATTTTCTTCACTTGTGTTCCTCTGAATGGTGAAATGTAAATGTTTTGAATTTCGAACCGCTATTAAGGAAATTTTAAAATTTTTGTTTGAGGCACAACTAATTTTTTCTTGATTGACGTTTCAGTCATAACAAAGGTGTGTTAGATTTATGAACGAGGTATTAGTTGTTGAGTTATGGGATTAGAAATCGTTTACCCTAAATGTAACAAAAATGGCTTGTCAGTCTCTTAAATTTATATCATATCAGTTTATTTTTAATTTTTCAACTCACATTTTTTAAAGGCAATTTAACTTTTTTTATGAACTAATAAAAATAATTATTTTTTGATTAGTTCATGAAAAATACGGTATGCCGTCGATATGTCATTTGGTTAAAGTTCAGATTGTTATGCGGCATGGTATACCTTGAGTGCCGGTCCTAGTTAATACAAATAGTTTGTTTCGTCGCATATTGGAATAAGAAAGGCTAAAAATAGGTGAATGAGTCGTGATGTTAGTAGAAATATTGGAATTATAAGTTTTATGAGGTCCTAATTCGAATTAAACCTCAATTGCTTCATGGGATCACCAAAAAATGTACAAACGTACATAAAGGAAAAAAAAAAAAAAACTTTATGTCGATCTATTTGTTATTTAAGGTGCTGAATCGAATAAAATCATAACCAGCTCAATCTGATCAACAGCACGGAGCTAAGGTTTGAGCTAAAATTATAAATAAAAATGATTATGAGATGTAGATAGTTAGACAGTTATTTACTTTTTATTTTATGTTTATTTATTTTTCTCACTCATTCCTATGTTTTGTGGTGTGTGTTTATTCATATATTTTTACAATGTAGTCATACCTTTTTGCTTGTTTTCTTTTCTTCTAGCCCTGATGAAGACTTGCAATGCAAGTCGAAACGTTGGCTTTAACAATTAAAATAAAATAAACATTTTATTTTGATCTGCTGAGTATCTATGACTGCCTACCCTAACTATCTACATCTCCTATATATCACAGTCAACTATACCTTATGATAAAAATGATTATGTTTGGTATAATTTTGAATTCATTTAAATTGGTCTTTAAAAAAAAAAAATCAATCGAATTAGATTGTCTCTATGGTTTAAATTAAAGTACGGCTATTTTTTAAACAGTTTTATTGAATATATACTCGGAACGATCATTTATTTCAAAATGTTTAAATTCGATATCATGCGGCATGAATTACGAGACTATAAAAGCTGTTACCGATGGCGAAAAAAAAAGAAATCCAAATGTTTTAATATTCCTTGATCTAAACTTGAATTAATTTAGCAGAAGAGGACTGTCTATCTTTGTAGAAACTATTTAAAAGGAACTATACGAAACTAAAAATTTCCCTGAAAAAGAGTAATACTTTATCACATAGTTTTCAGTTATCATTTGTTATTGGATTTATTTTAGATCATGGGTTATTTTAGCTTTTTCTTCAATAACCGGTTCTACTATTGAAAAACCGACAGGCTTCCAACTGATTGGGTTGTCAACAGTTATGATTACTGTGAAATATTTAATTGAAATTGTTATTAGAGTTGAAAATCTGTACAAATTTACCTGAATGTTAATTTTAAAAAATATTCTGGAAGGTAAATATTGTGAAGGTAATTTGTTAATATGCTGTGGCTTTTGAACAAGACAAAATTATCGAAAAGGATTATTATCGTGGATTAAATAAGTTTCTATGTTATCTTATGTAATTGGATATTACATGGAATATTTATTTCATATATACATATTATGTCTCCAACTAAATCCTCGACCTCATACCCCTAAGATTTTTGAAATTCCGTTACAACATTTTCAACCACCCCAAACCCCTGGCCCATTAGCCAGTTCTACACACCCTTATGACTCTCCTCGCAGACTAAATGGCATTGGATCCAAGAGATTTTGTATATATTTTTATGTTGGAGTTCCGACCAATCTTGCTGTATGGGGCACAATTATTATCTTTTGGGAAAAGTACAAACAGCAAACTTCAATCATTCCAAAATGGTATAATGAGAAAAATTGTAAAAGGTACCACAATGTAAAGAGTGAAAACGACGAATATATATGAGGAATTAAAAGTAAAAAAAAATTAAGGAGTTTATGGCCGATAGAAAAGAAAAATTTTTGGATACCGTAAAAAATATTGCAAATCCTCTCTACAGCAAAATTTCAACCCCAGGAGAACCAAAACGATGGCAAAAATTATTTTAAATTTGGAATTATAGATATAAGTTATTTAGTATGTAAGGCGTATGCACATAAATAAACGGTGAGCCCCCTCACCTAATTATTAATTTAAGTATATTAATTGATAACAAAATTATGATAAACCATCTATGACTCCTTAAAATGCTAGAAAGCAGTAAGAGGAGAATGTGAAAAACTTTATATAACATTAATTACAAGGGAAAAAAAATTTAATTCCTATGCAATTAATCAAACAAAGTGAAAATTGTGGTATAGCGAGTTGAAGAGTGGGAATTTACTTCGGGGCCAGGTTCGAGTCCTTTATTTTTTATATAATGCGTAAGGTTATAAATGTGTAGAAAATCACAAAATAAAAAAGAAAGAAAAAAGGTCAATCGAATGTCGCTGCCTGAATTTCTCGCGGATGGTGGGAAATACAACCTCTCGAATGGCCCGTAATCTGTAATTTGATGAACTGAAATAAACGAGTTTTTGTTTTTAAAGCGCCCGGCGGTGGAGCCGATAAAAGAAGTTATGTCGAAGAAGGCTTGGAAATAAAAGAGCGGTGGCAGTTCTCACGGTTAAGGAGGACGGAGAATACGTGACAACCTTGCCAATCCTGACTCCAATGTAAATCATTTTCCTCATTCCCTCCATCTGGTCCTTGAACTTAAGAGAAAGTCGAGCAACTCGAGTTTGAGGAATCTCCGGGGAAATAACTCCCTTGTACTCATAAACATATATTTGTTTTCTTCTAAAAAAAAAAAAAAAAAAAAAAAATTTTGCGCATCCGCAACAAATGAAATGAAATTTTCTTCATTAAAATAACATTTAATTATTAATTTTGAGCTTTGGGACTACACTAAACCATCTAATACATATCATATCCATTCCTTGCAATCCAAAGTCCTTCGAAAAATCCTTAGTGCTCCTTACTTTGTTACAAATGAACTTATCCATGAACAGCATAATGTTCAATATGTTGCTTATTTAGCCCTAGCCTGATACCTATCCTTTCATAGTGAACTCCAGTACCATTCAAATCCACTAGTCTCTCAATTTGCTTCCCATTCTATTCCTAACAACCCTCAGAGGTGTCTGAAAAGGAGATGGTCTCGGGACCTTCTCATATAGAAGTTTTATTGATGTGCTACCACTGGGTTGCTAACTAGCAGAAGTTGTGTTATTACTGGATGTATGCTTCATTTTTTATCTGATGTATCATTTGTATTTAAATATAACCGATAGTTTTGTGATACCTAATACAACAAATAGAATAGTAATAAAATATTTTATTACATAAAAAGATATTTACGTAATAATATCCAAGTAATAACTTATAATGAACTATAATTTGTTGGAAAAAAAAATAACTAAAAACTTTTTCTTTAAAGGAAAAAAAGACCTACTAACTTGAAACATTATTATTATTATTTTTTTTTTAATGATCGATTTGTTTTTTCCAATTATAATTGATTATTTCTGTTATCAAGCGTTTTCCCTTATCGGACGCGGTGTCGGCACCAGTAACGACGGATAAGGGTAAGTCTACTTTATTAGATTCTGGTTGCAACTGCTTAACGATAGCGCCTAAATAACGTATAGAATAGAATAAAATAGAAAAAAAAATTTATTCTGGTACAATCACGAAGAATAACATACATTATATAAAGGAAAATCATAACTGGCCGAGAGATTTTAAAAATAAAACAATATAGATAAAAGTGAATACAAATTTGTATGAGACCAAATACAAATTTAAAAAAAATAGAATAAAAGAAAAACTGTAAATAGAAAAAAAGAGAAGGAAATAAAAAATAGAGAATATAGGAGTTAATATTATAAACGAAATTGCAAAGAAAAAAAAACGACAGAAAAATGAGAATTGAAAAGAAAAAGATCTAAATTCAAAAATTATCCTTACAAAAATTAAAACATTATCATAAACAAACTTTAAATTTATGCTAACGTTTCATGTCTGACATACTTTGTGATATATGGATATACAAGAAAAAAAAAATTGTTTTTTAAAGCAACCAAGTTCACTGAACCTGCTCCGCAAGAAAATGTCATTCGAAGACGACGGCTCTTAAAGTCACGCATAAAAGACGAGAATTATCGTTGAAGTCTCACATTTTACGCATCTGGAGAAGGTGAAGCCTCCGTCATACTTCCCAGAGATCAAGTACCGCTTTTAAAGAAGAAAAACAGGATTCGTGGGAAAGTATTTGACATGGTTAGTTACAGTCGAGAGAAGTGAAGATGATTCCGCTCTTAAATTGCCATTAACAACTTTCTTGTTGAATTTATTCTTATTACAGTTGTAACTTTATATTCTTCTTTTTTTCTGTTAATATTTCAATTTATTGTTTTTTAATCGTCAAACCTCATAAAATTCGTTATGTTGTTGTAGGTAGCGCAACTCTTTAAGTGGTAAAACAGGTTCGATTTCCTAAAAAAATATTTTAATTTTTAAGCCTATGGTCTTGGACGGCATCGGAAAAAAATTAACTGTTTTTTAAAGAAACAGTTGTTTTATGAATGTCTTCAGACCATAATTTTTATATATACAAATTTCTCGCTATTTATTTTTCACATTTTAAGACAATTAGGTTAGTAGGCCAAATTCAAAGCAATTTTAAATCTTGGCTTTTACATACCAGACTAAAACTACAAGAAACTACACATCGTTTTCGGGTTCTTCAGCATTCATTGTATGTCCAGTAAACCTTCCGATTGATTAAAAGAGGCTCATTTACATGGCAGTAACTAGAGCTATTTGGGCATACGGAGTTGAGCTTTGGGCCTCCACTAAACCATCCAATTCTTAGAATCCAAAATCTTCAACGCTCCTTACTTTATTAAAAACAAACTTATCCAGAAAGATCTTAATGTACCTGTATATGTATATGTTTCTGATTTAGCCCAATCTAGATACCTATCCTTTCATAGCAAACTCCATAACCACTCAATTCCGCTTGTATCTCTAGTTGCTCCCCATTCCTGAAAACCCTCCGAGGCGTCTAAATAGAAGAATCCAAGAGACCTTGTAATGTCGAACTTTTATTGAAATGCTACTAGTGAGTAGTTCTTTACATGTCATTGTAATAATGTTTCTCAAATTTACTTGTATGTAGTATATACAAATGTAACTAGTTTTAAAAAAATCTTGGTTTAAAATGATATGTTAACTTGACAACTTGACCAAGTAGTTATTTTGAACTTCAACATTCTTTATTATTCAAGTTTTAATGAATTAATATATAGATCTCTCAATATAGTGCATCTTTCGAACTTTTTCCTGTTTGTTCATTATATATTCCGTTAGAATAACCCAACTCTCCCAACGAGAAACGCACTTCTTAACATATAAAGTGGGTTCTTCATCAAGATTTGATCATGCTGCATAGAAAGTATTATTTATTTGTGAGAAAATAAAAATATAAAACTCTCTGATATAAAAAATTGATGCAGTGGATTCGTTGCAGAGTATTTAACCTACTTCTCGAACTACATTACAGCTTTGGTTGAAGTTTACTGTCATTCTTGAAGGCTGGATTATATGTAAAAAAAGGTTTGAGGTTATTTTTTTTCCCAAACTTCGAATCTAAACAATAATCACCATATACAGCGATTTTCATGCCAAAATTTCTCTGTAATTATTTTAAACCTCCTGGAACTATCCTTGGAGTCTCCTGGCACGACTTGTTTATCTCTTACGGAAGCTTTCCAGGAATCTCCCAGTTGGAGTTTTTCGCGTGCGAATTAATTTAAGTTGATGTAGCCATTGCCAATGATGGCTTTTGAAAAAAAAATTATAGTAAAAAATAAAAGGTAGACTATTTAATAAAAAAAATTTATTGTTGTTCAGTTGGTAGACAAAATGTCTTTAGGATTATTTCTTATCATGTTACAAGCATTAATAATACATAGAAATACTTTATGTGCAGTTTTATATATGGATATGTCTTTTGCCTAGGTGTCTACAATTTTTTGGTGTTAAGTTTTTTCAAATTCAAAAATGTAACATTTTTAAACGCTCTAGCTCTGTTGGTGTCGCTCGGATCAGAATTCTGATGACAGTTTCTTTAACAGAAATTTAATGGAGAATATTTTTTGTTGTATAACATTTCAATATTGTAATATTGAAATATTGAAATATTATGTTAAACTGTTAAAACCAGCAGTGATGGCTACAAGCCATCCCTGCAAAACCCGTGTAGCCGAGAGGCAAGGAAGGGAAATAAATAATAATAAGTTGTATAACATTTGTCGCTAAGACCTACCGTTTAGGAGCTATTTTGGTTTGAATAAAAAAAATCACATATGAAACCGCTATTTTTTCTCCACTTTGTTTATTTCGAATTATCATTAATTATGCATTTAATTTAATTATTAATTTAAGTAATTTGATCCTTTTAATTCTAAAATGCGATTTGGGAAAAGCAGTAGGTTATAGATAGGCGTATTCATGACCTATTGTTTTTTCCAATCCGGAAGAAATTGTTTTTTTGTTTTTTTAATTTCTTAAATGAAATTAAAGGAAAAATATACATTTGAGCTAAAAATTAATATCTAATAAAATATAAATAAAATTACTGTTGCAACAATTATTTCATTAAAAGTCAATTTTTTTTTTTTAACGATATTTTACGCAAATAGCATTCAACGTAATAATATTTAAATGTGATATTTACTTTTGATAATCATCAAGTTTAAAAAAATATATACTATTGACTATTATAGTCCAGTCAATGATTGCTGAAATGAGGGGTGTAGAGTGCATGGAATATGCGATAATTTTTGACTTCATAGCTTCGTTAGGAATAGTTAAAAGGTACACATACTACAAATCCCCGCCCCTGGGGGGTGAGCTAAGGGTGGGGGGGAGGGGAGAAGTTCAATTTTTTTGGTTATTCTAATTTATCTCGAAATAAGTTGACTCTAGAAAAATATGTTTCAAATAAACATTAGAGCCTATTAAATTTCCTATAAAATTGACTTTATATAAAGTTATCGTAATTCTAACCGTTTTCGAGATATTCAATATTGAAAATCGGTGATTTTCGGGAAAAAACAAATGTTACCTCACTTTTTGTCAAACTTTTGCTCCTAGTACCTTCCACGATCGTTTCTCAGAAAAAACTGTAGATCAGAATCAAAATTGTAGATCATTAAATTTACTCAATTTCATATATTCGTTCTTGGTATTTGAAGCAAATGGTTAGCAAAAAGTGAGGTAAACATTTTTTTTAATTTCTAAAATTATCCATTTTTAATAATGTATATCTCGAAAACCGTTGAAAATTTGACAAATATGTATAAAATCATTTTTATAGGAAATTTAATTAGCTTTAATTTTAATCTTAAATGAGTTAGGGGGACCATTTCAACGCTTTGAGGCAAACCCATGGACTAAAATTGTAATTTTACTTCTTTAAAAAATTCTTTCGAAGCATATATCGTTCAACGTTCGAGAAACCCCTTTAATTGAGACTCTATTTAATAAACCAAACCATCTCTGGTAGGTTATGGTTTATTTAACTAAGATACTAAAATTAAACCAATATAATAAGTGATCACCACTATCCAGTATGCACCTAATTTATACTTATATTTAAGAAATTAATTATAATTTTAACATTTATTAAATAATTTTATCAATTTAGAAACAATATTTAGCAATAGTTGCTCATTACATAATTGTAATTTTACTTCTTTAAAAAATTCTTTAATTTATTGAAACTGTTAACACTTTTTTTTTACTAAACATTTTGAAATGTATTATCTACTTTATGTAAATATTACTTTTAAAATTGAACACTAACTTTTTGTTTTAGTAAAAATTGAATTATATTTATTGAATTTTAAGTAACAAAATTGGGGTTGAACGAATTTTTATGGAAGTTTTCATTATTCCTTATTATTCTTAAAGTTTGTTTCAAAATAAAAAATTCTAACTGTTTTGATCAGAGATAGATAAAAGATTTAAATCAATAATTTGAAAAATTAAATTGATGAAAACCAGAATGGGGTGGTAATATGACTTTGAGGATTAGAATTTAAATTTAATTTTGAGGCTTATGGATCTTCTCTTGTCCCTCTGCCCTCTTTTAATATATTATTACCATAATTATAACATAAAGTAATTTAATCTTACCTCTTACTATATATAATCAATCATCTTACTTCAAACTTGCTCGAATTTTTAAATGATAGAAATTAGGAGGCTACATATTCGAAGGACAGTTCGTCATATTGAGTGAGTCAAATTTGCCACTTTTACATAAGTTATTCGATTGGATTATTTGTTTTGAGAAAATATTTGTTTCATTAAATACTCACTTCTTCCGACACGTCTCGCCTTTCCCTTCTTATAACGAATTCATGTCCAAGCGTTAGGCTGAACACCATCAGCAAAACTAACGCTTCTTTCCTAAAACAAAAAAAATATACATATTGTGATTATTTTACTTATTTTTTAATGATTTTTGAAATATAATGACTGGTGAAAAAATCCTCCAAATTGATTTTTTTCATTTTCTCGGCTCATTCTTTTTTGGTTGTTGACGCCCCCATATATTTTAGCCTGGGCATATTGAACGCATTAGCATTATTAAAAATAATTATTAAATAAAAGTATAATAGTATTTAAAAAAAAGTTGCTAAATTTTAAATTAATATAATTTATCACAGTTTTGCATCAGATGGGGTATCTTCAAAATCACATTAGACCCATGCAATCGAAAGGGGCAGATATAAACCTTAATAATTTTAAAAGTAGCAAATTTAAAATAGGTTTGTAATATTTTTATTAATGATAACACGTCTCATATGCCTTGGTTACAGAAAATGGGGACGTAAACAACTAAAAAAGAATGAAAACTTTTGCCGAGAAAATTAAAAAATGCATTGCGTGGAATTTTTTGCCTCTAAGTATATATTTATATTTATATCTAAATAGTGAAAAATAAATGGAAAAAGTATATCTGATTTAGTTGAATATAGAAAGGTCAACATTCATAGTACTTTTCTATTCGAAATTAAAAGTTCTCAGTATTAAGAAGCTGGAATTAAATGTTTTGAAATATATTAATACAAGTATATAAAAGATAGTAAAATAATAACTTTATTTTTTTAATAATAGCTATTAAATCGTATTCTAATTTATTGATTCACACCTGTCTTAAAGCTGATGTGAAACATGAGGAGACCAGTACCCATCGGTACCTCCTCTTTACATTATTTTAAGTTGTTTATAACTTAAGGAGGTCCCTCATCCAGCTTCTTTTTAGCCTTCAGTAGGTATTGTCGGGAATATTTATTGTAGCCATGTTTTGTATAATACGTCTGTTGGGATGGTTCTGAAGTTAGTCGTGAAATATTCTGTATTTGGTTTTGATGAGGGCCAGTGGGTATGTGTGAGTCTGTATGCAGGGTTGTATTACTGAAGTACTATGGATATTGTATAATTACCCGCAATGTGTGTGCTTGTGAACGTTTGTAGTTTATATATGTGAGTTTTCTTAGCCGAACCATATATCTGCTGTGGTGCGTTCCAATTGGATTTCAGAATCTATTTCGACGCTGTCTTCTTTTCATAGAGGATCTTCTTTGTAGCAGGAAAAACAAATTTCGTAGACGCTGATTTGAAGCATTGTCTCTAATAATTTCAATAAACATAAACACCTAATTTAATACAGTATTATTTAAATTAGGATGATTTTTTTTTTAACTTTTATTGAGTAAGTACAACAATTCGCTTCAAATGCTAGCTTATTTGGCTATAATGATGGCTTTATGATTCCATTATGTACAAAATAAATAAACAGAAAAAGAACTATAAAATATTTAAATAATATCAAGAACCCTACATCTTATAAAGATAAACTTGAATAGTTTGTCTTTATAGGATGTATGGTTTTCTACACGTTTTTCCTGCTACAAAGAAGATCCTCCCTGAAAATAAGACAGCGTCGGAATACATACTGAAACCCATTTGGATTCACGCACCACAAAATACATGGATATGTTTTTGGCTGGAGGTCAACGCTTTTTTGGTGTAACTTTTTTTACACCTAAAAATGTAACATTTTGACACGATCTGGGTCTGATTGAATTGCTCTGATCGAAAATTTGGATATAATTCCCATGTCAGAAATTTAATGAAAAATATTTTTTGTCATATAATATTCCTAGGACCTACTGTTTAGGAGCTATATTTGTTTGAATGCAAAAAGTCAGGTTTAGCCTACATTTTTAAGTGTTGGGGCTTTCGTTATACGCTCTGGCTCTGAGGGCGTTCCTCTGAAAATTTGAGTATGATTTTCTAATCAGAAATTTAATAGAGATTATTGTTTGTTATTTATCATTTGTCGCTAGGGCCTACCGTTTAGGTGCTATATTTATTTGAATGAAAAAAGTCATGTTTGAAACCCACACTTTCTCCCAACTCTGTTTATTTCGAATAACCTTCAATTTTTAATTTAATTTAATTTAATTGAAATAATGTGACACTTTTAATTCTAAAATGTAAAATGGGAAAGCACTAGATTATAGATAGACATGCCCATTGTTTTATAGGATCTATTGTTTTTCTCAGTTAAAGAGAAATTGAGTTGTTTTTTTTTTTATATGATACAGACTCGTGTTTTTGAAAAATAAATTATGGAGAAGAAATGTGCATTTGGATTTTTAATCCGTGCCTATAATAAATATGCCAAGTTAATTAAAATAATTTTGATTTATGTTACTTTAATTTAAGTAAATAATTATGATTGAATAAAGAAATTTTACAGCTTTCATAAATTTTATAAAATATAGACCGATTCGCATTGCTGAAGTAGGGGAAAAAATATCGTATCAGTGGATATCATGGTACATTATACGCCGGAGACCTTTTGAAATATATAAATACAAGTATATAGGAGATAGTAAACATAACAAAATGAGATAGAGCTAGGGAACAGGTATAGAGAATGGAGAGCTGGAATTAGTGGCTAATGGAACGGGATTCTCTGAAGGAGAAGGTTCCCACAGGCTTGGCGTTCCCACGACCCCTCGTGCACTCCGTGACTCATCGTCCACCTCTCGTCGGAGGCTGTCTTTGGTTGTCCGGGTCCTCTGGCTCCCAAGAGGATCGGATCTGCGAAGAACTGGAGAGGTACCCAAGGAACCATATAGAGACCGTCGGAGTATCATGAGAAGGTATTTTGTTTTCAATGGAAGCATTTAGTGAAAGTTCAATCCGGGTTTATTTATTCAAAACTAAATAAAAATTAAATAATAAGTATTTTAAAAAGCAATATGAGAACTAACAAAGAAGAAAACGGAAAAACTGAGAAAATACAAAAAAATATTACACCAAATTATTATATTATAAAAGAGTCCAACGTTTTTGTAAGCCTTGCCATGCGATTTGTTAATTGTAATTTTAAGTGATAGATCATGAATATATCTATCTATAATCTACTGATTTTCCCAATTTACATTTTAGATTTAAACGGATCAAATTACTTGAATTAATAATTAAATTAAATTAACAATCAATGATTATTCGTAATACACAAAGCTATGAGCTACGAATAGCGGATTTAAACGTGACTTTTCTTCAAACCAATATAGCTTCTAAACGGCTATCGACAAATAACATATCAAAAGATACTTTCCATCAAATTTCTTATAAGGAAATTTTCGTCAAATTTTCGATTCGAGGAGCACCAACAGATCTAGAGCGTGTATCAATTACTAAAAAAAAGTAGGCAAACAAGAATTTTTTCATTCAAACCAATATAACTCCTTAACTGTAGGTCATAGCGACAAATGTTACATAACAAAAATAATCTTCATTAAGGTTTTGATAAAGATACTGTCGTAAAATTTTCGCTCCAAGCAACACCATCAGAGCTAGAGTGTGTTAAAATAAATGTAAAAAAATGTTACTCAAAAAAAGTATAGATCCTCCAGCTAAAAGACATATTCATAACGAAAATTCAATAAAAAATTGTATTCATAAAATGTAAAATTAAAAAAATATTTATTATAGTTATTATGTTCATAAATTCTAAGAAATTAATTTAATTTTAATATATTATTTTACTTTTTGTTAGTTTCCTTTAATTTTAACATCTTCACCTGTCACTTATCCCGAGACATCAATCAGATGTTATCATGATATAAGATACCTGGCATGTCAGGCATGAGGGACGTACCAGGTATTGACGTACCAGGGTGGTAATGAGTCTTAATTTATTGGAAAGTCTGTATTTTTTGGATGTAAGTTTTTTTTTCTCAGCTATTCCGTAAATTTGTATGGCAATAATAAATATATTGTTTAATAACATAGTCTTTATAAACTATTAATTTACAGGTATTTAACTGAGAGGATCAATTCTGAGAGAACTTTTTCAAAAATATCCGATCAGAATTTAATTTATAAAAGGAAACCAATGTTACGGATATATAAAATATTATTATTATTTTATATATTCTTTAAACATAAATGCTAAGAATTTTTCACGTTGGCGATCACCGGATAAGGGAGAAAGCCGGATAAGAAATAGTTTACTTTATATATATCATTAAAAAATTCAATAACATAATAAGTATTTTAAAAATGAACATATTTCACTATTAACCATAGTTTAATAACAATGAAACCCTAACTATACGTTCTGCGTAAGCAACCAAAGTTAATGAGATATTTTCACTAAAAATCTCCCACTGCTTCATAAATATTGACTAGCCAGCTCGCCTACCTCCAAGCAATTAGTCTATTTGCGTCATCCCACTTTTTTTTTTACTTTCCCTACCACACCCAAAACATTGTCACTCCGAACGGGCCATATTTAACTGTCAAATATGTGTTTTGATGTCTGAATCATAAAAATTTAAAATATTATCTATAAAAGCAATATAAGATAATATTAAAAGAATAATTATATATGTCATCACAGTAAGTGAGATGTAGAATAGAAAAATGCCCAAAATTGAACTGCCAAGTATCCAACAGACATACAGTGAAGATAACCTCTAAGTTATAATTCTGCTAACTGGGCTACTTTGATATAAATAAATTTTATTCTTTCCGATAACTGGTTTAAGGGAACAGTTCCAAAGCAATTAAATTCTCCCCTGAAAAGTTACAAACTTGTTCTGAATAACAAATTCTCTCTGATAACAGATTAATACATAAACCGATTTGTTTATGTATAGTATAATAAAAAAACAAACATATTTTTCATTTAAACGAAAATAAAACACAAAGTTTACTCTCTTTGTGACCCTGTGCCTCTGCGATTACTTAGTATCTCTTAAGTATCTACGTGGTTATTTAACCAACTGGTGAGGTTGAAGCGTGACACCATGACATCATCCTCTTGGGAATAATGATTGGCTTTAGTAAACACCGTAGTTTATTCCAAGTATACAGATAATTTATAATGACCATTACAAATAATTTAACGAAGACAATTTTTTTTTCTATAAGAATCCGTAAGCTTGCGTTATAAAAACAATCTAAACTTACACTTTGAGAATGATCAAGTACCTTGTGATTATATTGTGCATTTGGTTTAATGATAACTAAATTTTGACGGAAAATATAGAAAAAACTACGAGATACGTCAAGTTAAACTTTATTCTCTTTGACCTTCCGCAACATTCCATTACAAAACTCAAGTCTTCCTCTTCGCACAACTCAACTTCCTAATTCAAATAGATCAGGTCTTCTTCGATACCATTTTACTCCACATTAGTTCTGTATTGAAAATTTGTCGAAGGGAACTTGCTTCAGCTATCAATATTCAGGGTGAAACGTCTGCATGATAAAATAATGGTTTGTTAATTTAACATTTCTAATTTTTCCTTTAGACAAATATCTGCAAGACAAAAAAATAAATTTTGAAGCATAACTCTAAAATTAAGAGGTGTTGGCTTTCACATTAATATTAATGTTTTAAAATTATTTATTTATTTCAATATTTTAACTTGGATTATTGTAAAATAACGGCAAAAGAACGAGTGATCACTCAGCTCCATAGAGTTCCTGCACTTTTTTACAAATAATCTGTCAGGATTTTTCCTAATTCCACTGATCCCTGTTGAACAGATCCGCTACCTAGGGCTCCAACTAGACAAACGTTTAACTTGGAATCCACACACAAGACTAAAAAGACAGGAAACTGCTCGTCGTTTTCGACTTCTTCAACATTTACTAGACAAAAGTTCAAAACTTCGGATATTCTACAAAAGACTCATTTACATGACAGTTATCAGACCTATTTGGACATATGGCATTGAGCTTTGGGGCTTCACCAAACCATCTAACTCATCTCGTATCCAATCCTTGCAATCCAAAATCCTTCGAAAAATTCTTAATGCTCCCAACTTTGTCACAAATAAATTTGTCCATAAAGACCTCAATGTTCCATATGTTGCTGATTTAGCTCAAACCAGATATCTATCCTTTCATAGTAAACTCCGTAACCATTCAAATCCACTAGTCTCTCAACTTGCTTCCCATTCTATTCCTGATGCGTCTGAAAAGGAGATGGCCTCGGGACCTTCTCAAATAGAACTTTTATTGAAGTGCTACTAATGGGTAGTTGCTTCACAAGCAATTGTCATTTTATTATTTTTTGTCATTATCACATTTACTGGATGTATGTTTTTATGTACAGTTGTAAATTTCAATAAATATATATTAAAAAAAAAAAAAAAAAAAAAAAGGATTCTTATTAAGATATATCAAGTTAACTTGATATCATGTCATCTATACTCTATAATATTATATAAAAGCATATAATATACCATTATTTGTTTGTTTCAACGGTTGTTTCACTAACCGCAAAAACTTCTGAACCAATCTGTACCAAATTTTAACAACATTATCTTCATAGTTCAAGGAAGGTTTAGCAATCATGAAATTTATATATTTTCCATTAAATTGTTGTTAAAAAAGTTATATGTGGATAATAGTGAAGTTTGAAAATTGACCGATAGGTGGCAAGTGCCATTCAAGAGAGGTTACAAAGGTACGCTGTTATATAGAGTTAGAAATTTATACAAAAATTTGCTTATTTCTATTATATTGCTGTCAAAAAAACTATAAATTTGTGGTGTGACTTTGGATCCCAGCGAAGTTTTTAAATTGAACGATATGTTGCTAGCACCATTCTGCAACAGAGTTTAAGTAAAACTATTAAACCAATCGGAATCAAATTTTAACTAAATCATCTTTATAGTTCTAGGATGATTTAAAATAGTAAAGTTTATTATAGTAATCATTTAAATGTAAACTGGCAAAAACGAGGTTTGACACACTGTCATAAACTTTTAAGGTTAGAAATTAAAGACTCCTCTGAGGCGTCTGAAAAGAAGATGGCCTCGTGATCTTCTTTTGTAAATATTCATTAGAGTATTACCAATGGGTAGTTCCTCTACAAGTTTTATTTATGTCATTATATCTCACATATACTGCATATTTAATTGATGTGTTTTCTAATACAGTTGTAAATTTCAATTAATAAAAGATTAAAGAATAAAATAAATTAAAGTCCAACCAAATGAAATTAATAAAATTATTTCTGCCGAATTAAAATTATTACCAAATCAAAACATCGATACTTTGCTTTTTGATATTGTGTGTAAAAATATGATTCATGGGCCTTTAGTTGCATGCACTGATAATGCAGTCCAGTATCCGCAAGAGTTTTTTAATAATCTTTGTCCTTCTGGATTATCACCACGAGTTGTTTTTTAATTATTATATACGAATATTAAAATTAAAAATTGGATGTCCAATTATGCTTTTATGTAATCTTCAAACACTTAACAGTGGAATTTTAACCAGGTTAAAAATTACTGCTATGTGTGAAAATATCATTGAAGAAATAATGGTCAATAGCATACTTTAAAACAAGATTTTCACCGTAAAAAAAAAATAAAACTTCAATTATATGTTCTTGACTTATAAATGGAATGCTAATGTGCATAAAGTGGGATTTGGAGAAATACTCTGTAACAACTGAGCCTACAAATTATTGATTATAAAAACAATACTATTGTAAATGATTTACTATTAAATTTTAGATCTATTTATTTATAGAACACACCTCTTGCTTTAATATCGGGCCTTTGTGTACAAAACCTTCGCCCACATGAACTTTCCACTTGCGACAGCCATCGCTACGGTAGCCAGAGCGAAAGGATTTGTTAAGGGATCGCGGCTCCAAACAACGTAGAGGAGTAAATGACACCGTTTCAGCGGTTTAAAAAAAAAAAAAAAAAATTCAAAGGATATTGCAGCTGGAGCCTGTTTGTTAGTGAGAGTTATTTGTCTATTGCTGTAATATTCAGGAATAAAATTTTCTAGTTAAAAAGGATAATGTTTGAATACATAATTTTGTTGACGGTTTCATGATTCAACAAATCACAAAGACAATTATGAAATTCTTTGATGACTCTCAAACAATGAATATTTCTTTATAATTTCAATTGTCATAAATAAACAGATAATCTTAAAATGAACAGACACCACTTGAATTTAATTCAAAAGTATTTATAGATATTTAGTATTTACACGTAAAATTTTTATTATTACGAAATCGTATCCTTGGTTGTTACTAATAAAGTATGATTATTTTATACTATTTTTCTTTCATCGCTATGTACTTATTAATTCAAGCGTTTACATTCTTTGTACTCAGTGGTTAAGGCACTCCTAGCGCCAGGAACAGTTCCAGTCCGGCTGAGGGCAGAAAATTTAATATATGTATCTTCAGCTGGGGACCGACTTCTGAACAGAGACCAAAGAGATCAGAGATTTTAAAATGGAAACATGACCTTAGGTTCAGAGTTTTTTTCTCTTGCTATGCACCCCTCTTGTCATTTTTTATTTTTTTTTCACATGCCAGAACAACTTACTGTTTCATTTTGCTGAATTTGGATATTTTTAAGGAAAATTGGAGGGCGTGAAAGTTCAAGGATAAGATTTGACTTGGTTGTGTCGTTTCTTAAATAATACTTTAAGCTTAATATGTACAATGCCGTTTGATATAATAATTAATTTACTTTTTGACTTCGAAAAGCCGAAACTGTACGTACATATAAAAAATTATCCAAATAAATAAATCCCAACAATCAAATAAAGTTCCCGGCAAAACTTAAAGAATGAAAAAATACACTACAGGTTTCCAGAACTTAATTTTTAAAAGTACCTCAAGTATACATGGAACTACATTCCATACCGATTTAATGAATCTTCAACGATGAATTTGGCCATTAGATATTATTTTTAATTATAAAAGTTTAGGGAATGAAGTTTTGACAGGATTAAAAGAATTCAAAGAAAACAAAAAATAAAATGGACTAACCACATCCTCTTGTTTCCGGATTCTCTGCAGTCTTCAAATACTGAACTAATTGCTACATACTCTTATGTTTCATTAAACACGGTTCTACAATATAGAAAAAATCCTCAATGACAACAAATGTTTGAAATAATTTTTTTTTTTTTTCTGATGATTTTACTCTGGATTCTGAATCCTACAAATTAAGCCAGTTTACAAAATGAAGACTTTTGAGCGCTAAGTTGGTCATTTATTAGACGCCCAGTTGTAACCACTGGTAGCGAAACATGGGTCCTGACATGTGATGGAAAGAAGGCTATCCACATATGAGAGGAAAGTTCTTAGGAAAATATAAGGTTCAATCTACTAGTGGACGATTACAACGAACGATGGACTAAGATTATTGGATGAGCAGCCAGGTATTGTAAGGTTTATATAAATGGGAAGGCTGAGATGGATCGGTCGTGTGGAGCTTATGGGAAGCGATCGTCTCCCTAGAAAATTGCTATATGAAAAGCATGGCTGTGCTTGAAGGCTTGATCGCCCCAGAATGAGATGGCTTGATGACTGCAATTGGGAGTCAGGCGATGGAAACCTGTTGCTGCCGATAGACCAGACGATTGTCCGGAAATCTGTGGTAAAACAGTGCCGTCAAATAAAATTATAATAATATTATACAATACATACTACCAAAGGAGAGTTTAGTTATAAGGTGTTTTTTACAAAAGCAATTTAATTTCTCATATTAGAAAATCATGTTTATATTATATGTTTTTTAAATAAATAATGATGGGAGATTAAATTGCTTTTGTAAAAACACCTTATTATAATAATATTTTTAAAATGAAAAAAAAAATTTCCCGACATTCATTCAATCTCATACATTAGCAAGTTGAAGAAATAAAACGATCTATTATCGAATTATTGCCTCCTAGTCAGAGTAAATAGACCACCATAAATACAACATGGTCTTAAGATTTATTCGTTCTATGCCTGTTTTATTTACAAATTTTATAACATAATATAACTTATAGGCAATATAGCCTATAATATATTTTATAGGCATAATATAACTCGTTCGAAATAAAATTATCGAATCAGATACATTTCCAGTTCGATGGCTATTTCCACAGTCCCTGTAATTTGTAATCCGTTTCTGGTGATTTCTCTTACTTTTAAGGAAGGAAATGATTCGAGGTTTTCCCAACTAGATCCAGTTGCGTAACCTTCACCGAATTTCACTTTCCAGTTCATTGCAATTTAAAAAGAGACGGAAGTGCGGTAAGCGGGCGCGGCACTGGGTCAGAAGAGATTTCCGGAGGGCACTGAGCTGGCCCGAACTCGAAGGCTCGTGGTCCGAATATCGAATATCGAGTGGGGCTCTTCTTGATTCGAGTCACGTCCTCTCCTCTTCGGCGTCTTCACACCAAAGCCATCGCTGCCGCTATCGGCTCTTCCCAGGTTTCTTTGGTGGTGACCTGAGGATTCTAAGCAGCTGGGTTTCTTTTTTCTTTTCTTTTTTTCAGGAATGCTGGCTGTGGGAATTCCAAGAATACAAGAACTGACCTTTAGTTCCAGACATTCAAAACCATAAACTAAGATCTGAGATTCCTGTAATGAAATGCGTTTATGGGAATGAAAAGAGGAATGATCTTACCTCATCAAATTACGAAAATACGCACGAACCTGTTTTATGTGGTGGGAAAAAATAAGTTCGTTCTTGGATAATCTGAATAATTCAACTTAAAAAAATAATTTATAAATATCACTGCGTAAGTTAGCAATGTTAAATTCCTAATTTGCATAAAATGGCCCCTTTCTTTGAGGAACTAGCGATAATGATATTATCATCATTATTAAAAAAAAAAAACCATTAATATATTACAAAATACAGTAAATACACATGTTTATTAATCCGAATAATTAATGTGAAATAGTAACAATTCTTAATAAACACACCATGGGGCTCTCACTCTGCTTCCACGGGGTTTTAACACCAGTGACAAAGCTGAGAGAGCAGCACTGGGATTTATCGGGGGCTGGCTTGTCCCTCCAGAAGTAGACAGGCTTGGTTTGGGGATCCCTAAGCTGAGTGTATATACTGTATATATAGTATCATAGTATTTTTAATTTTGTGCTTGTTCTTAGTATATTATTGTTTTTAATTTATTAATATATTTATATATTGTTTCTTTGTATATTTAATTTTCCTTTTTATTGTAAATATTGTATAAATGGATTCATAACCTTACAAATTACTTATTGCCCTTCAGTAACTAATGTGCTTCACTCTTAATTCTAAACATTGTTTTTTCAAATAAAAATTATTTCTTTTTAGATTCACATTTTTGAACCACTTATCGACTGAACTCACCATCTTAGAATTCCGCGAATAGCATTTCCAAACGGTCCATTTGAAATCATTGTACTCTATTAGTTGTAATCTACTGCTTAAATGAGAATATTTGACTTTAGAAACCTTAAATCTGGCTGTGGTTGATTCCCTATCACACATTTAAGATAAACCTATTTTCCTTTTCGATTGATTTAGCTTATGACGTTAAATCTATCAGACATCATGTCCTTGATAATATTGTAAAAAGATATGTTGTTAACTTTATCCAACGATACATTATCCCAGATACCGCATAGAATTTCTAAATCACGAAATTTCTAAAACATTAAAACATTTTTTAAAATTTTATTTTACTTCCTAATCAGCTTGATACAGATGATATAACACTATTAATAATAGTTTAAGAGTAGATTAAGTAAGGAAGGGTTTAGTCTCACGTGATGCCCCTATCAATCAAGTTTGCCAATAATTTTAGAATAATTGTGACTATAGAATAAGTATATAATAGCATTAAATCAAAAAAAAAAAAAAAAAGAAATATAATATAATGATACCACATAAATAATAAAAAATACTCAAATATGAAAAGAAAATAAAAATAAAAAGAAAAATAATAATAATATACTTTTAAAAAAAAATAATATGAATTGAACAATGAATGATTGAAAAATAAACAGAGCAAATCAAATACTTATTTATTATTAATAACGATAATAATGATGACAAAAAAATTAAAAAGTATTAATAAAAATAATAATTGGTGTAGTTACTAAGAAATAAATAATGAATTAAACAATGGTTTCCACATCAGGAAGTCTTAGTTTCAATCTGCGGTATGTTTGAGTCCCTTAAACCGCTGGTAACTGGCACTGAAACCATGTGAAGCGTTTTATAATGAAATCGTCAATTGATAATATTTCAAAAGATACAAGTTACTAGTTGACTATTTCATATAAACTGGGAGGCTTCTATTGCAATTCTCAGGACATTGTTTTGAAAAGTTCGTAATTTTTTTCCGTTTCGTAGAGGACGGAGCACCCCGTCCCCCACATCACAACCGAACATCAATATCGGCTTGCATTTTGTTTTGTAAACTAAAACAGTTGTGTATAATTAACACATCCAATTTTTTTTGTTTTGTTTTTTATTGAAAAAACTTCATTTATGACTGCATGTAGGCTGCATCCGTAATCATAATATTTTCACCATGTATTAAAACAGTTTGTTTTAAGACTAGATTCTCTATTTATGATGGGGTACATCATTGCCGGCCTTCCGTAGGTCTGTTTCAGCTTAATCTTGATGAAATGTCTATAAAACATAGCGTCCCATACTATTGTTAATATTATATTATGTTATATATATATACTTGGTTCCCATACTTTCAATCAGTTTTAATTCAATATGTATTTATTTAAATACAGAACGTATGTTTGCAGTAAAAATGATTATTAATTCGCGCCGCAGACCAGTTATGTATTAAAAAGCCGAGCGAAGAAAGGTGTGAGAACCAATCATGTAGGCCGTAAGCGGAAGGTAGTACTCCCATTCGGAGCGTGGGAATGTTCGCCGGTCAGTAGACAATATGGAATGTGACCAGTTCATCGAAAGCGGCTGTCACACAGATCGAGAATGCCTTTCATACTTTGAGTTAATCTGAATATAGAAACATATTTAACCATCTGTAATCTAAATTATTTTATATTTCTGATAAATATCATACTCAAAAACATAAAAAATGATCGCATCGAACCCTTATTTAGTTGTGCTGCACCCAAAAAGCTCTCTTAAGTCATCACTTAGACAAAAAGGTCGCAATGCTTTGCTGAATGCTCCTTAGTCAAGACCAACTATAAGAACAATACGAAAAAAATTTCTTTTCTATTTTGGTTCTGATCGACTGGTCCCAGAGAGAATACAGTTTCACCAGTTATACAATGCTAGGAGTGCTCTAAAGGGAAAATGGCGCCTATTAGAGCCGGAGTGCTGCTGTGTAACCGCCATCCTACCGTGACTACAGCGTAACCTCCTCAAGGTTTTTATTCTTGCTGAACCACTTCTTTTGGATCATAGATCCATTTCATCTACATTGTTTTCATCCCCCGTTCCTTGTAAGTTAGAATTTTCCTTTGGTTTCTATCCTCTATTCCCAACAATCAAACTTAAAACAACACATCGTGAACAATGCATGGTTCCGAACTATAAGAAGACGTCTTTTGTACCTGTAACCTTTTCTTGCTGTTCAAGAACTAGCTACTGGCTAGAGATAAAAAAAGGAGTGGAAACGGAAAAAAAATTGGGAAATGGAGATGTAATCCACTTAAATCCATTCCTCTCTTGATAACTTGTTCCGCAAAAAAGAGGGCTTGAGCAGATTTTGAAATCATACCTTTCCAGCCCTAGCAGCGTTGAAACCACACTTCTGTCTTTGGACTTATTCTTAAATTATTTATCTTTTTCTTTGCTTCTTTTTTCTTGACACCTTTAAAGGATATAATAATTGTAATTCAGTCTGGCTGTTCATCTCTTCCTATGGTTTAGGATATATATATATATATTTTAGTTTTTTTTTTTAGAATATTTTATTCTCAACAATCTTTTTTTGTATTCCTGAGGAATCTATCCAAATAGATAGAGCTTGTTTTCTATGTTCTTTTTATCCACATTAACCGTATTGCTCCATATATTGCTGATTTGGCTCAAACCAGATACGATCCTATTATAATAAACTCCATATGCACACAAATCCACTAGTCTCCTAACTTGCTTCCCATTCAATTCCCAATAAACATTGGAGGCCTCTGAAAAAAAAAAAATCACAACCAACTAAAATCGATCTTCAACTGAAATGCTACCAATGGGTAATTGCTTCCTTTGTTGTTGCAATTAGTGTACGTTGATTATCGTCAACTATTATATTTATTTATACATATAACATCTATTTATTGCATATTTGTAAATTCGAATAAATTAAGTTGGAATATGCTTTTGAACGTAACAATCGTTG
Source organism: Euschistus heros (assembly GCA_003667255.2). Taxonomy (NCBI): domain Eukaryota; kingdom Metazoa; phylum Arthropoda; class Insecta; order Hemiptera; family Pentatomidae; genus Euschistus; species Euschistus heros. Next base: position 269,187 of record RCWM02000434.1, on the reverse strand, counting down.
TATCAAATTATTCAGAGTTTCTCAGTTACATTATTTTGAAAAGAAGTTTTCTTTAATTTCTATTATCTAAATTTTACTTCGCAAAATATCATCAGTAGAATAGGAGATAGCCAGCTGCTATTTGCGTCATGTACATTTAATTAGGCATATCTTACCTTCACATTTCTTGTAGACGTTCTCTTTTTCTACTTCTTTTTGGGCACTCACCTAATGCAACTAATTTAAGCATCATCTATTTCTATTTCTATACTCTCTTCAAGTACTAGGAATCCATCTTGTTACGAAAAATTCTCTTAAGTTCCATTTTTGAATTCTGATGCATGACTATATTTTCTTATGTTTTCTATGTATCTAAATCAAACAATCACAGACATAATAGAATATTTTCCATGAATAATCTGATGCAAAATATTCGGAATTAAGCTATATCAACGTAAAATTGCACAGGACAGTAAAGTATTAAATCATATGCTTTTCCGGAGTAAAACCCATCTTCACTCTTTACCAGTTAACTAGACAATGATAAATATTTATGTCTTCTACATCCATAATTTTGATAAAAAAATCACCTTGAAACTAATTAAACGTATAATGCATTAAATAATTTCAGAATTTAATTTTTTTTAAAAGATTTTATAGTTGTATTTCTTTCCAAAATAGTAGTAAGTCATAGTATTTTTTTAAGTTAACACAAGGATTAAAAAAATGGGTCTCCTCCCTGGCGGAATGTATTACGCGAGGTCTTAAATGGACAAGTCTTTTTCGGGTCATGTGAATCGTATCACGGTCATGGGGTCAAGGCTGTATATTTCGCACTTATCTGTCTGTCAAGTTCCTAACTTTTTTATCACACCACTATAAACAAACTATTTTTAAAGCTAGGTATATATTACTATATGGCTAGTTTTGAGATAGCTGTTCTATGCACACCTAAGGAAATAAATAATAATTTATTTGTAAAATATTAGTTTAATAATATAAGAACTGATATTTAATTGTTCGTAAAATCCTTATCATTTGTGCCTTAATATTTCACAAATGAACTAATCCACAATGATCTTAATGTTCCATATGTTGCTGATTTGACTCGAATGAGATACTTTTCTTTCCATAAAATATAACATACCCAAATCCACTTTTTTTCAACATCCAGAGAAGGCTAAAAAGGAGCTGGATGAAAGGCCTCCTGGACTAAAATGAAAAATAAATAAAATAAAGACTTGAGATGCCGCTGAGTTCTGCTCCCCCCATGCCTTTCATGCCATTTTCTTTGTCACAACAGATTCACTGGTTGTCTAATTGTAATCGGCAGGTGTGAATAAATATATTACTTATATTAAGTAAAAAAAAAAAAAAAATATTCTTTAAACAAACAGGATATTTAAATATATGGAGGTTGTTCAAAACTTCAATATGTGCCATAATTACCGAATTATTTGGAAGCTTGAGCTTTGGTACTCCACTAAACATTCTAATTCATCTCATATCCATCCCTTGCAAACCAAAATCCTTCGAAAAATCCTTGATGCTCCTTACATAGTCACAAATAAACTTATCCATAAAGACCTTAATGTCGTATATTTTGCTGATTTAGCCCGAATAAGATACGATATTAAGGTAGCGACTGTTGCCTTTCATGTTGGCAACTTAATCGAAGGCCTTGTTTCTTTCAATATATGTTAAGCAAGAACTCGCCTAATTTATAATTGCATTCAATATTAATGCTACTTTATAAAGAATAAAATATAAGTAATAATTTAAAATAATTTATTGGCTGAATTGCCCAAAAAACGTTATATTAAAATTGGAGTTGCTGTCATACCGGAAGCAGGACCTTTCACAACGAGTTACACAAATGTTGTAGGCCTACAAATTTTTATGTAAGATTTTTTTTTTTTTAACCTGATTTGAAAATAAGGTTAAAAACTGCATTTAGAAATAGCGGACGTTTGACAAGACTTAACATTCATGCTTAATGGCTCTATAAAATTAATAAACATAAATTTATACAGCAGAATATAACAAATTGCATTTGTAAATAAATTAGCACTTATACCAATTTCCGGCCCGTTTTTTTAATAAACTATACTTTGATTATTTTTCCCAATTCCTGATATTAATTATCATTTAATTTAATGGATTTTTTAATATTTTACGAAATGTGTTATTTAACGCGAATCTACACTTCTGTGCCTAAGTTTTAATCACGAGTTTACATTCATCGAAATATTTATTTTTTTATTCTACTAAAGTATATAAAGTTGAATAATTTTAACAAGGTCGATACAACTTTAAGTTAATTTTTAATGATTTTTCCATAATTGAATCGGTGAATGCAGAAACAAGTCACAAAAAATACCGACAGCGTAAGTGCGGATTAAATTTTAAATTTTCTCAAGCCCAATTAGAATGGAAAATAGATAATTTTTGCACGAAAAGCAACATAAATGCATGTTATAAATGACGAAAAGTTATATATTTTTTCTCTCTCATAAAAAATTGAAAATTCGGACTTACGTTGTTTCTGCACTCAGATTCAATTATGTCAATTCATTACTTTATTTTTCTATTTTTGGTCTCTTATGATATTTTTTCATCGTTCTGATTATAAAGAAGTGAAATTAATCCATACTATACAAAAGGAAAACCATTTTACATTTGTAATCACTAACCACGAAAACTACTGAACCAATCTGAACCAAATTTTAACTGGATCATATTAATAGCCCAAGTAAGGTTTAGAAATCTTAAAATTTACTGATTTTCAATTAAATTGTTATTAAAATTCAATAAATATGTGGATTCCTGTGAAGTTTAAAAATCAAACGATAGGTGGCGAACGCAATTCTGCAAGAGAAGTTACAATGGTACTGCGTTATATAGAGGTTGAAATTGATAATAAAATTTACTTATTTTTAATAACATTGTTATTTAAAAAATTTGAAGTTTGAAAATCTACTGATTTATCATTAATAATATAGTAAATATTCTTTGCCTATTTGGTTCACCAACTTATTCATTAAAATTAAAAAATGGATGTTATTATGCTTTTACGTATTCTTTAACCACCTAAACAGTGAAATGGTACCAGATTAAAAATTATAGCTATGGGAGGAATATAATTTGGGCTACAATTCTCTCTGAACTAAATAACTCGCATTTATTCCTACAGTGCTAATTATTTCTACTAATTATTTATTAATTTCTTTATTCATTATAACTTCAAAATTTACAATTGACAAATAACAAGGCCAGGCTTTCAAAAATGTGGAGGATCTTCGGAATAACTATATCTCTCAGGTAAATTACTTGTTAGACTTTCCAGGGCTGGAAACCCTAGCAATCAAACGATTCTCATAACATCGGGAGACAAAACTTAAAATGTAGTTCATTCGGATGTCTTATGAATTTGTATTGTCATTTTTGCATGCTTTCTACAATACAAGATTTTTATTAATAAATTAAACTTTAATTATTAGTTAAAATTATATAATTTCTTTACTAATGAGAGAGAACGAAGCCTCGACGGGGGATGCATGTATATTATAACAATATCACATATATATTTTTTCTAACATAAGTTTTACAAAGTTGAATTTCTGTTGTGTGATTACATCCGACATATCTGGTATGGTCTAATATTTATTTTTAGGATTATAAATAAAAATTTAAGCCACGGATATAATAAAAAAAAAAGTAGATCATTTAAGTTGCGTTCAATCAAAATAACTTTGATTAGAGTGCAACCATCCAAAACGAGGTAATTGGGAAGGTTACTCTGACCACAGACCGGTAAAATGCTACATTAATCTGTGCAACTGTTGATAATGTAAGCCGTGGCATAATTTTATGATTTAGCCATTTATGGAAAAAATATTTCTTTCTTCTCTCTAGAAATCTTTTATGATTATTGATTAGCTAACTGTAACTGTCTGCTGTATTAAGAAAAATGTGAAATCTTACGTTATAATTTTTTTTTTTTTTTTTTTTTAAATTTAAAACTAATATATTTTTACAGTTGTGGATTAGCAAAAATAATCAAAAAAATAAATTAAAAAAGACTTCAAAAAAGGAATTTTCCACTTACATTAGCATCATATATGATGTATTCTGACGTGCATACATTCATTACTTTGACTCATGTTTTCAACTTCACACTTCAGGCATCTGCTAATTTGTCGTGAGATATTTAATGGACATTAATGAAATCTTAGATTCCTAAGGATTTTCCGGATCCAGATTTTTTTCTTAAATCTTCACTATCATTCCAGGTCTACTTTAAAGGTGTTTGAATATATGTATAAATAATCCAATATAAAATAATAAAATAAAATAAAATAATCCAGGAGAGGTAAAGAACTATTTAATTTAAAAAAAAAAAAATGTTATTTTTTAAAAATTATATTAATTTTCTTACTTTTTGGATATTTTTAAGATATTGGTTAATACATTTACAAACGTTTTTTCCCAAATGGGCTTATCTATTTTTTAATTAAATCATGATCAAAAGGAGGACTAAATTCTCAAAGTTCTTTATAGTTAATGAAAGCTCAGGTGGTTGAGGGTAGTTTTTATCAAATGGGATCTGATAAATGTGAGAATTTTCTTACAAATAAGTAGTAATGTAATGAAAGTTATAGTATTGAATAATGTTTATGTTGTTATTATTATTTCATTGATTATAATTATAATTATGAGTATTTGTTACAAGGTGTCATGATCGATAGGAACGTATTAATTTTAAGGTATAAAGTTAAAAGTTATGAACTTTGCTAATGCTAATAAGGGTCCGATCTCTCCTGATATAGTGGACAATTTTTCTCTTGTGTAAGTGGAAGTCGATATCTGTGAACCGTCAAAATGAGTAACTAATTAATTAAAAGTCAAGTGATTTGAACCTCCCTGGTTGAAAAGGCCTATTCTTCGAAAGTACCCTTAGGTTACTTACAAAAACCTAACAGCCACTGGTTTAGAAAGAATCATCATCTATTGTACATATTTATTTATTTTTATTTTATTTAGCTGAAATTCCGAATCATCCTAGCACCGCCCTCACCACGTACATATGACTCATATGTTTTATCAGGAAATAATGATCCTTTCATTGCATCTCAATCGGTCCAATCTCATATCACAAAACCTTCACGAATGGTACCAAAAATGGGAAAACAAAATAAATCCAAACAAATCTCATCAAATTACTTTTACCCTTAGTCGTAAACCTACGACATCCTGTCCCACAGTATCCTTTAATAATATTCCTCTGATCCCAGTTGAATGAATCCACTACCAAGGACTCCATCGGAACAAACGACTTGGAATCCTCATTCGAGACTTAAAAGACAAGAAACTGTTCGTCGTTTTCGACTACTCCAACATTTACTAGACAAGCGTTCAAAGCTCCAAATAAATTACAAAAGACCTAATTAAGTGACAGTAATTATACCCATTTGGACATACGGATATGAGCTTTAGGTTTCCACTAAACCTTCCAAATTTTCCCGTGTCCAATCCTTACAATCCAAAATCCTTCGTTTAATCCTTATAATTTCATAAATAAACCTATCTATTAAGATCTTAATGTTCTATATGCAGCTGATTTGGACCCAACTATATACCTGCCCTTTCATATTAAATTCCATGCCCACTCGAATCCAATAGTTTCCCAACTTGCTTCTCACTCAAATCCCGATAATCCCGATAAAAAAAACAAGATGATTGAGATACCTTCTAAGGTAGAACTTTTATTAACGTGCTGCTGGTGAGTGGTTCTTTACATGTTATTGACAAGGCATTGTAATAATTTCCTCAAATTTACTTGTTGTATATATATACAGTTGTCAATATCAATTAAGTTTAAAATAAAAAAAAAATTATTACTCATTATTTGTTTTTTTTAAGTGACGGTATCATAATTTTCTCAGTTAATAATGCCTCTGTTTGATTATTGTAAAAATAAACGTTTATATTAATGTGCTTATTACCTTTAAATGTGGTAAATTGCAATGTTTATCAAAATTAAAGTCTTCAATCATTTAAAGGAAGTAGAGTTGATATTTCGAAGTTGATGATAAGCTCACGATATATTCTTTAAACGCATTAGAAATAATATACAACAACAATGAGGAATGTTGAACTTGACGTTAAGAGCCAGAGATCTGGATGTTCGCTTACGCTGCGACAGGCCATTTCAAGAACATCCACATTCCTGAAGAGAAGAATTCCTCTTAGCAACATTACGGATTGGATACGGACCTGTGACTCACCGAGTCCCTCCCCCTCCCAGTTACTGAAGATCACGCAGGCATAAGTGTTCTTTTTTTTCAGCAGAAGGAACATCATTGCGTTGGTATTTAGGAGCGAGGAAGTTTTGGGTTCAAGATTCATCCGTTGATACATTTTTTTGATAATTCTTTATTCTGAGTATTACTTGTAGGATAACAGACCACAGAAAAAAAATTACCGTTTAGTGTTCTCACAGGAAATCATGGAACACCTCAATATTGCCGTCTATGACGCCATAAACTTGAGAACACAAATCGTTAATTAAGCACGTTCCTTGTCAATTGCTTGAAACAAAAAACTGTTTTGAAACGAAACACGATTTTCTATCTCAAAATAGTTTATTAAAAAAACATTGTTGAGAAGGCTCTCTCCCAGAAACCGATAACGGATTCTAAGACAGACAAACCAAACATAGAATATAGAATGTTGGAACTTTATTCTTCAAAACTTCACTATGATAAAAATTTATGATTTTAGTTCAACCAAACTATAATGAATGCACTCTACCAACAAAAATGTTAAAGATCTGCAACGGAATGCATCTAAGATTTAAAAGATTTGTCTGCCCAAACTTCTTACAATTTTCGAAACTAACCGGATAAAATAGGGAAACGCTTTCTCCATTCAACAACGTCGTTCAAACAATGACTAAGAAAACGAAACTTGCAATTTAAGCACATTATTACCACTAAATCAAATTATATAAATTTATTCAATTACGAAAAATGAATGAAGGGGTAATGTAACAAAATAAAAGTTTGACTAGTTTCTGTTTAAAGTTTTTTCATATTTTGCTTTAGCATTAAAATTTTATACATCCCCTTCATCTCCTTTATATCTCTGTTTCTAGTTCAGATTTTGCTACCTTACACTTCTACACAAAACTTCTTCCTTCATCTACTGAACTAGATTATATTTTTAAAAAATGTGACATAACTCCATCTACCTAACCCTTCAATTTAGTTGCTTTATTTATAAAATAGACACACATATACTTATATACAAATACAATAAAAATAAATATCTAAATAGTAATTTTTCTTCATCCCATTCTCGCTGGTTTGGTGACTAGTAAAAAAAACTTGCTTCCATAAACCAACTAAAGTATGTGCTATATGGTAGTGGACCTTCTGATATTTTTACGAATTCCTTTTCTATCCATAAAAAATGTGATGTTTGTTATTCAGTCGCAATGATGCATGGATTGACGAAACATAGATCAGTTAGTACTGATATGTAGTTGAAAGAACAAAAGACTTAAATGTTTGTCATCCAACAATGACATTATAGATATGAAACTCAATTTCTTTTTGACAGGAAAAAAAAAAATAGATCATGGATATGAATTCTACTGGTTTTATATCTACTGATTCTGATAAGGGAACTGTCATCAAATTTTCGAGCCGAGCACAACCTACGCTACAACGAGTCAAAATGTTTCATTTTTGTTTACGTTGTATTAAGTAAGTTTACGTTGTATTAATTTAGTTTTAAAATTTAACAGGTAAAATTTGTAAGTTTACGTTGTATTAATTTACGTTTTAAAAAAACGTTACAGATTTTGAGGGTGAAAAAAACGTTACCCAAAAACATTAAAGACCCCCAACCAAAAAATATATCTGTGTCAATAAAAGGATATTCATGATATCCATATTTTGAGTTAAAATGAACCTACTGAACAACCCAATGATTCCTCAGATATATTACTAATTAGTAATTTATAGGTAACAGTAATATCTTTGTTTAATTCCTAGAACCTGGGTAAATTTTAAGAAATGATAAAAATATAAATAACACTAATTCTACTGTATTTAAAAGAAATAGTTGGTGTTAGGCTCCTCCACTGGCTTATAAACCAGTGTCGCTTTAAAAGAGAAGCACTGGGATTTCCTGAAGCCCTACTTTACCCCTCGAAGTACAAGTATTTCAAATAAATACAAATGTACTTTATTGATTTTAGTTATTTTTTCTTTTAAATATGTGTATGTATTTTTATATGTGTATGTGTACGTTTTCTATTTTATTTTTTATTTTGCTTTTTCCTTAATTAGAGATGAACTAGTATATAATATTAGTATTTAATCAGTAAATGATGAGCAAAATTTTGGTAGATTGTAATTACTGTGAAATTTGTTTTTTAAAAAACAAAAAAAAATCGTTAGATCTAAAATTAGGTAGCCCCATAATTCAATTAACAATTTTTTTTTTTTTTATTGTTTTCGAAACGTCTCCTTGAATTAACGGTGTAAAGATGTCTCAATCTAAATAAACTTTTTGGCTTTTCAGTTAATGTAAGAATGACTTTATTTGTTTTTTTAATTAGATCTATTAGATATGAAATAATTATTTCTTGACGTAATAGGGATCTTTTAAACAATTACGAAGAAATTTTTTTATTTTGATTTTATTTGATCTAAATCGGGAAAAAAAATGGAGATTTGATACATAGAAAAGTGAATACATATACCAAATTTATAGATATTAATAGTGAAGAGATGACTTAGACTATAGAATGGATTCTGGATATTGATGGAAATTGGTTTTTAATTAGGGCTAAAAATATTTTGGCCATATTTTTGTGACGTAGAGCTAAAAAATAATTATATTCTTGCATTCGATTCATGTTTTAATTAATGAAATGGCTTTCTGAAATTAGAGAAAAAAATAAGGAGACTAATAGTTATGAAAAGGAAATAAATATTTTAATAATTCAGAAATTTAATTAACATTCAACTTAATATGTTTTATAAATATTACTTGTAGCTATTTATTGCATTTTCTTATTACATGATCCAGATATATATTTGAAAACAATAATACCAACCCTACCATAACTCAGTGAATAAGGTTGGTCAGATTGGTCCTACCGAATTTCATAAATACGATTGGTACAACTGGACAAGCATGCACTTTATTGGAGTTGAATCAGCTCTTTGATAGTTTAGAAGTATGAATAAAATTAGAATTGATGAATTATTTGTCACTTATATTGGAACTTTTTTATTCGAAGGATAATTTCGAACGTTAAACTTTGTTACACAGATTATATATATTAAAGTTTAAATACGTAAGACCAGAAATCAAACATGTAGATTTACTCATTCTTCAGTTTTTCCCGTGTATTTAGCTTCTTATTCATTACATTTTAGTTTATATACAACGCTTTTTTGGAAAGCGTCTGTTTTGTCTTAAGATGAGGGGAAATAAGAGGGCAATGGTTAATTTTTTTAAAATGCGGTAATGAAATCTAATAATATTGTCTTACATTATTGTATACTGGGACGTGATATGGGATCTTTTTTATTTCTTTTTTTTTTAAATTTTTTTTACATACGTAAGTAAGCCTTTTAGTTGGAGGTCTATACTTTTTTGGTGTAACGTTCTTTTCACATTCATATTAACACGCCATAGCTCTGATTGTATTGTTCGCATTGAAAATTTGCGTACAGTTCTCTGGTCAGAAATTTAATAGAGAATGTTTTTTGTTATATAACAATTGTCGCTAGGAACTACCTTGTAGGAGCTATATTGGTTTAATTTAAAAAAATCATGTTTGAAAACGCTATTTTCTCTCACTTTGTTTATTTCGATTAATCATTGATTTTTTAATTTAATTTAATTAATGTAAATCAGGAAAAACAGGTGTTTACAGCTAGATATATTCAGAATCCATTGTTTTGTTTTTTTTGTAATTTTTTATATAATCTGTGTTACAAAGTGCTGAAATTTTGAATTTTTCGTATGTTTTTGAACTGATGATGAGTTTTTAGCGTTCGAAACTAGTAAAATAAAATAATTCAAATAGCAATGGAAAATGATTTATCAATGCCAATTGAACTAATTTAATTTAAAATAGTGACTAATGTCAATAGAAATTAATTTTCTTACGTAATTATCTATAAAGGAGTTTATTTGTCATTATAATAATATTTATCCGATATCATTGTTTGTTTTTTTTTGTCTTTGCTTATTCCTACGATTATTATCAGTTTAGATTGTAGTAACATAAGAATTATAGAACAGATAATTAGATATTCTGATGCTATTAACGGAAATTTAGCAGCTATATATATCGTTTCTTCGGACGCTCACCTCATATCGCTCGCTCCTGTAGACGTACTCTGGAGGAACCCTGGACAGACTGGAAGACACAGGACACTGGAGACTGGAAGCAGCCATCCAGGTGTAGCGGTATATTATACCTCCCCCACCAGCACAACCCCTCTCTCTCTCCTTTCTTCCAGGTCGTCTATGGGTCGCCTTTGAGGGATACGATCTGAAGGAGTATTCCATTTAAATAGATTTATTGGCTTTGGAACTAATGAAGATGTAGGTTTTTAGGGTATGCAGTCAGAGACAACGCTACAATAAAAAATAAATTTTAATTCATAATTCCAACGTTTATAACTGCCTAGAATGTAACCCTTCATCAGGGCTAGACGACATATCCGTATATAGAAGACATATCCTTTTTTTTATCCAAGGATAAAAAAAAAAGGAGGGAGTGGATATTAAAAATATAAGAAAAGAAAAACGGTATGAAAAAAAATAAATTGTATCGAAATAAATAAATTAAACAATTTTGTTTTTACAAGGATAAAAAAGATATTAAAAAAAAAGGCCCCTTGCGTCTGTCAGATAAGAAAGAACATGAAACAAGGGATTGCCCCCTTGACCGGCTATGGTCATATGTTTTATTTTTTTTTTTCGCTTACCTGTATGATTTTAAATTAAATTAAAAATTAATGATTTTTCGAAATAAACAAATTTGACATTTTCCATTCAAACCAACACAGCATCGTGGGTCAAATCAACAAAAATAGTATATAACAACAAATATTCTTCATTAAATTTCTAATCGGGAAACTGTCGTCGATTTTTCGATCCAAGCAACGACAGAAGAGCTCTTCTTAAATAGCTATTAGTCCAGTCAATGACTGCTGAAATGAGGGGTGTAGAGTGCGTGGAATATGCGATAATTTTTGACTTCATAGCTTCGATAGGAATAGTTGGAAGGTAAACATACTAAAAGTCCCCGCTGGGGGTGAGCTAACGGTGGGGGAGGGGAGAGGTTCCATTTTTTTGGTTTTTCGATAATATCTCAAAAACTGTTGACTCTTGAAAAATATGTTTCAAATAAACATAAAAGCTAATTAAAGTTCCTATAAAATTGTTTATATATAAATTTGTCGTAATTCTAACCGTTTGCGAGATATACGTTATTGAAAATAGGTGATTTTCGGGAAAAAAACAAATGTCACCTCACTTTTCGTCACCTGTCACTATTGTAGTCTTTTTGGAAAATTAACGCCCTCCTATTTCATGTTACAGATTTTATTATTATGGTAAGAATCGGTAGAAATTGTTTTGATATAAACAAAACAAACAAAGAATAATAATTTGAAATTATGTGAACTTATAGTATATAATACATTCATACTTATTTTATTACTATATGATATAAGTATAAAATATATAACATTATATTTTTTTTAACTATTTATAGATATTTAAATCTGTATACATTGTATAGAACAAGCAAATTTAAGGAAAATGATAACAATGACATGTCAATGTTAAAAACTATTAACTAGTAGCACTTCAATTAAAGTACTCCATTTGAAGTTCTTCATTAACGTTATACATCTTTTCAGATGCCTCGGAGGACTACCGGGAATTGAGTCGGAGGCAAGTTGGGAGACTAGTGAATCTGGGTTTACTATGAAAGGACTGTTATTAGGTTTGGACCAAATCAGAAACATGTGGAACTCTCTATGGATGAGTTTTTTTGTGACATAATGAGAGGTATTGATGATTTTACGAAGGATTTTGGATTGTAAGGAATGAATTGAAGAAGCATTGAAAGATTTAGTAGAGCCCCAAAGCTCAGCTCCTTATGACCAAATGGGTCTAATTACTGAACTGTGTCTAGTAAATGTTGGGGTAGACGGACTTACTATAGTATAAGTTTTTTTTTTTACTTAGTGTCGTTTCTGTGTCATTCGGACTTTTCACTAATCCGAACTGTTCTAATTAGTTCGGATTAGCGAGACTCTACTCTACCTTATTTAAATTCCTAAATATGACTTTAGCATTAGTTTAACATGAAATAGTGTGTTTAACGAATGAAGTTCTTTTATTAGCCCATAACCTGATAGATACTGGAACGACTCCTTCGAAATTAGATGATGGAAGCCCACCAAACGAAACTTACTTTCGAAGTTCACGTCAGCTTTTCTGTTCACTTCATGCAGAAACCATGCTTTCTCTCCCCGCTTCATTAATTGCACAAACTGTGCGTTTTAACTTCTTTTTATAATAATAGAGCGAAATCGCTTGATTTCAAGAGTTAACACCGCCATTATGCAAAACTGTTTAGGTCTTTCTTTGAAATCATATGAAAGGATTTGGTACCTAAAATTGTAAAGATACCAAAGAAATAGAATTTTACAGAGAATGTATAATTCGGAATAGAGAATTCTGTACGTTACTCAAAGCCATCATTGGCCTTTATCTAGGGGTAAATGTATTTTAAATTTATTTATGTAAAATAGAGTTTAATTAGTACGTATTAGTCATATTTTAGTAAATGAAATGGCTAATGTAGAAACTAACCCTATTTTTTTCATAACAATGTTGCCTAGTTACTTTAATTTCAAGTAAGTCAAATCCCCATAAGGAGTCAAATCCCCCACCACGCAAAGTCTTTCTTTGAACTTATATGAGGATTAACTGAGTTTCAAATACATATAAATTAGTAGTAGATTAATGGTAAAAGAGTATGATCTAATTATAGTGCTCACAAAGTAATTTCTCGAATTCACAAGGAACATATTTTGTTGATATCTTTGTATCTGACCTTTGGAGTAAGTGGAAAGAAATGTAGCTTAGTCATTTCTTGAGCAGAACCTTTTTTTTGTTTTTTTTACTTGTCATTGACTCACATATTTTCAACTAGTGTATTTACTTTATATATGAGAATATGAGAACAGTCCTCGTACAAAGCTTTTTATATGCTGATGACATTGTCCTCATCTCCGATTCTAAGGAGAAACTACAGCAAGCACTGGTAGAATGGGAAGAAGAGCTGCTGAGGAAAGGTATGCGAATAAATGCCTCCAAGAGTAAAGTGCTGGTTATGGCGAGAGAGGAACAGGAAGACGTCCAATTGGTTTGCAGCGGAGAGGTTCTTCAAGTGGTGAAGGATTACGTCTACTTAGGTACCGTAATTACTGACTCTGGTAAGATTGATGCGGAGATTTCAAACAGAATATCGAAGGCGAATCAAGCATACTACCAGATCACTAGCACTATCCTCAGCTGCCGTGAAGTGGATAAAAAGACAAAGATGCATATCTATAAGTCAGTATACCTGCCTATTCTCACCTACGGCGGAGAAAGCTGGACCATGTTGGACAAACATTACAGTCGCATAACAGCAGCGGAAAATGAGGTTCCTACGTAGATCGGTGGGGAAAACTAGGAGGGATCGCATTAGAAACGAAACTATAAGAGAGCAGCTGGAAGTATCCGAACTCAAAACCACTTTGGAAAACAGGCAACTGAAGTGGTTTGGACATGTCTGCCGCATGAACGAGGACATGGACCCTATAAAGGTATTAGAGGCTCGACCCACTGAGAAGAGACCACGAGGGCGTCCCAGAGTTTCGTATCAAGAATTTATACAGAGGATTGGAGTTAGAAGAGGCAAATCCTTCAACCAAATGAAGCGGTTAAGCGGAGACCGGGAGGAGTGGCTACGCTGGATAGAGGCTCCTCGACGCTAGAAATGGCACTATGAGGAAGACAAAGAAGAAGAAGAAGTATTTACTTTCTTATATATACTCCTTCAACTTCACATAGATCTACTTCCAATTCTATTCCCGTCCCTGCATTATTTATCTGAGTGATTTTCAAAAACAGCATGGAGGAATAATTACGAGTCCTATCTATTACTGAGGTAGGAGCGGGAAGTTTATTTTATTTTTCATCTAGAATCCCATAAAACGATTTATTATATTGCTTATTAATCTGGATCAAAAACTTATAATCAAGTTGGAATTCATAGAATGTATATTATATAGGTTTTTTGTAACATTCATTGCATATAAACAGCTGAGAAATTGTTTATAATTTACAGAACACAGTATGTCAATATATGAAAAAAAAAAACTAATAATATTTATAGTAGCATAATTATGAGAAGGTCGGCTGATTCATGAATGAAAGGTGTACGGCTTCTCCGATATATTTTTCTGACTTTCCTCGATTATTTATCAACTACATGTTTAGTCTAGTCCTGGATCTTCCATATCCCTTTTAATAGTATAACTATTATACAAGATATGGCTAAGGAGAAAATTAAGAAGAGATAAGTCTTCATAACAAAGGAACATTATTTTCTATTAAATCTCGCCGTTCCGAGAAACTTAGACTTCTTGGAAAAAAATCATTCAATCAATAACTCATTAGCTTCTGTGTATTCACATAAATATATCAATTCATATGAATTGAACATGAGATAAAGATACTCAATCACAAAAGTCTTCGTGCAAAAGTATGGGTTTATTACAGTTCCGATCCTTTTTTTTTGGTCAAAAGAAAGCATTGTGTAGGGGAATTAAAGTGTCACGAAATGACTTAGTTATTGTTGACCAAAGCGTGGTTCTTCGCGCTCTAAATTGCAGAAACTCTGTAAAGCTATTCACAGCAAAGATTGGAGTCTAATGCCTGGCCCAAATCAGGAACCAGCTCACAATGTGAAGTGCCTTCGAAGTTCCACGCAATGAAACCATCGCTTTTTACCCAAACCAATCAAAACGAACCAAAGTACTGCAGTAATTTAATCGATAAATGACTCTCCTTCAGTAGCACAAATTTCTTCAACAGCTATCTCTGCGCTTAAACCATTTTTTTTCTGGTATAACATGTGCGTTTTAAAAATGTAAATGAATCCTCAAAGCCAACCCAAATCACATGGATTAGTCTAAGGAAATATTGACATAATTAGAAACAAATACATTGCTATAGGATTAATCATGAGAGTTGAATTAAAAAACAAAACAAAAAAAATAAACTATTTATTGATATTTACAACTGTATACATACAAGTAAATTTGAGGAAATGATTACAAAGACATGATAATAACTGGTACCTACTAGTAGCACTTCAAGTTTTAGATTAGAAGGTCCCTTGGCTATCTTCTTTTCAGACGCCTCGAAGGACTATTGGGAATAGAGTGTGAGTATGGAGATTACAAGGTGTCTGGTTTGGGCCAAATGAAAAAGATATGGAACATAATAAACTTTATGGATACGTTTGTTTGTGACACAGGAACATTGATGACTTTACCAAGGATTTCGGATTATAAAGATTGGATGTGTGAAGAATTGGAAGGTTTAGTGGAACGCTGGGGCTAATTACTGTAATGTAACTAAGTTTTTGTAATGAATTGAGGAATTTGAACGCTTGTCTAGTAAATGTTGGAATATTCGGAAACGGCGGGCAGTTTCTCGTCTTTTAAGTCTGGTATCAAAGGTTGTGATCAAGCTCACGAACTTTTGTAACAACCCAGTTTATTAGAAAGTCCTGAGTTCATCCCCTTTTCCCCAGAGATTTATCGGGTATGTAATGGGGAGTAAGTTGAGAGATTTTCGGACTACAGTGGTTACGTGGTTATTATAAAAGGGGTGGTATCTGGTTTGAGACAAATTGGCAACGTATGGGACATTTAGATCATTACTGATTGGTCAGAAAAACATAGAATCCTTTATTTATGATACACTAAGGAAGGATTTTGGATTGTAAGAATTGAATATGAGGGAGCGGGGTAGCTCAGTGGGTATTCCGCATGACTGCTATGCTCCGGAGCTTGAGTTCGAGCCCGGCTGGACACCTTCCTTGGTCACTCCTGTAGTCTCTATAATGTAGGTCCCCTTAATGGGAAGAGAATCTGGTGGTTGAGCGTACGGAACCTCAGAAATTAATGGGTGGTGATTGAATATAAGATGAATTGGATGGCTTAGTTGAGCTCCAAAGTCAACTCCCTTTGTCCAAAAAGATCTGACTATAGTTATTTAGATGATTATTAACGGACTTCAAAAAGGACTTTTTTTTTTTTGTGTGTGTATGTTACGCGATTACTCCGTCAATTCTGAATCAATTTTGATGATTCTTTTTTAGATCGGTAGGGCATACTTCAGAGGTAGTCACATAAAAAATATTTTGAAATCAACGCAGCACTTTTTAAGAGAAAAAAAAACATTTCATAAGTGATGTTATGAACTGTTTTTTTTTTTTAATTTTTCTTAAAAAGTACAGCATTGATTTTAAAATATTTTTTATGTGACTACCTCTGAAGTATGCCCTACCGATCTAAAAAAGAATAATCAAAATTGATTCAGAATTGACGGAGTAATCGCGTAACATAAACAAAAAAAAAATTAAAAAATAAATACGAGTTGAGAACCTCCGTCAATTTTGATGATTCTTTTTTATATCGGTAGGGCGTACTTCAGAGGTAGTCCCATAAAAGATATTTTGAAATCAACGCAGCACTTTTTAAGAAAAATCAAAAAACCAGTTTATAAAAATCACTTTTATATATCCTTACATTTTAAACATATTTATGATTATGATTATCTAAAATCTCCATGGTAACTAAATCTAAATTATTAACAAAAATAATTTACATATACAGTCAACTCTCGATGTGATATGGTGATACGGTTTTCTTAACACAGTGTCTAAAATTTAGGTTATTTTTTTTTAAACTTGACTTTAAGATATTTAGTGATTATAAAACTATAAAAAAAAAAAAGTGTTCATCTTCAGCCATCTGTTAGCCGCTGACAGTGTAGTGCTCTGAAGAGGATTAAATCAGCTAAGTTTTCTTTTATAGTTTAAAGAATGTTGGAGATAGGGGATCCTCGTGATGTCCCTCCAGATAAACATGAGGTCGAAAATATAGTAGAAATGACAGAAATTGTGCCACAAGTTTTACAAGTTAGGAGTTTGGATAAACCATTTATTCCACTCAAATATAATAAGTACGATTCAGGTCCTTTTTATGTATTTGTCGAATCTATTCTAGAGGGGCGTAATATTGGCAAACTTCATCCAATCAGTTTTGGAAGTAAGCTATTCAAAAATTTTCCCCAGTTTAACAAATCTATTCTAAATATAAAATCCATTGGCAGAAATAGAGTAAAAATTGAAGTAAGAGATAAGGAAAATGCAAATTTAATGATTTCCGAAATTAATAATAATAAAACTGAAAATTTAAGAGCGTATGCCCCTAGATTCATAGTTGAAAAAAAAGGTATTATGAGAGGAGTATCAAAAGATATATCGGATGAAGAAATTAAAAATAATATAGAATCAATTGAATATGAACAAAAATTTTGTATAGTATCGGTGCAAAGGTTAATGCGAAAAATTGTAAAAGAAGACAAAAGCGTTTACCGAGTACCTACAGAATCTGTAGTGATAACTATTAGAGGTCCCGAATTACCTAAGTTTCTTTCAATATATAAAGTTATTTGTAGAATAGATAATTTTGTACCGCGAACAATTCAATGTTATAAATGCCTTCGTTGGGGTCACATAGGGAAAAACTGTAAAAATTCTTTACGTTGCAGTAAATGTGGTGAAGGCCATAAAGTGGAGGACTGCCCTCCAGAAAATATAACTAAATGCGTGCATTGTGAACAAAATCACCCGTCTGTGGGTTATGAGCAATGTCCAGAATTTATTAAACAGCGCTCAATTAGGAATCTAATGGTCAATGAAAATATAACCTTTATCGAAGCTAAAGAATTAGTCGTTGGAAAATCCTTTAAATCAGCTCTAACAGATAAAAACGCCTAATTTTAAAAATAATAGTTTATTTCCAGATTTAAAACAGGTAAATCGAGTACCTCCTAAGAGGACTAGACATTCTTCGCCTATTAAATCACCACCAAGTGAAGATCGTTTATTAACAGAATATAAAGATATTATTTCTAACCCTATAATTACAAATAATCCAATAACAAACAACCCCCATAAAAATGAAGATAAAAACTCCGTGAATGAGAGACTAAGCTTAAACGTTGATACGATTTCAGATATTATAATTTTGATTTTAAAAACTTTAAAAGATACAGAAAATATAAATATTAACAGTACTGATATTAAGGCTTTAGTTTTGGATAGAGTTAAATCCCTATCTGAATGATTATAACTCTATTATTTATTTCAGATACATAATACCATATGTTATTACGTCTATATTTTTCTTTAATAAAAAAAACATATGATAAAAATCATGCAATGGAACGCTAGGTCAGCTATCTCAAACAAAGGAAATTTAGAGATATTTTTAACAGAACATAATATAAACGTAGCAATATTAAGCGAAACTTGGTTTCGTCCAAATACTTACGTGAACTTTCCGGGATACAATAACATACGATTTGATCGCCAAGATGGAATTACTGGTGTAGCTATATTAATTAAATCTCACTTTGAGTATAGTGAACTTACTAACATACATAAACCTAGCAATGAATTTCAGGTAGTGGGAATTAAAATAAATTATAACGGTAAGAATCTATCGTTAGTATCTATTTATAACCCGATTCCAAATAACATCTCTGTTGATGAATGGGAAAAATTTTTCAATAGTGTCTCCTGGCCATGTTTTATTGCTGGTGATGTTAATTGTTATCACTCGTCCTGGGGCAGTATTAAATCAGATTATAGAGGTAATAAATTATCTGAGGCAATCGCTAATGCAGGTTTGGTCTTGCTAAATGATGGCTCGCCTACTAGAGTTAAAAATATTTATCAAAGAAATGAAAGTGCAATAGATATCACTTTAACAACTCCTGACCTCGCACTGTTATATGATTGGTGCACTGAGGACCCAATAGGTTCGGATCATCTCCCAATTATTGTATCCCCAATATGCTCTAAAAATGCAAAACATATCTCTAAATCAAATGAACACCCTGAGCTTCCAGCTGATAAATGTTTACAGTGGCAATGGAATCTTAAATTTGCAGACTGGGGAAAATTTAGAAAATTAATGGAAAAATATTCAATAGAACAGGCAAATTCTAACCAAAAATACGATTATCAAAAATTTATTTTCAATTTAAATCTAGCAGCTGAAAATTCTATCCCTAAATCATTTCTCCGTACTAGAAATGTAATTAGTAATTCATGGTGGACCAAAGAATGCCTAACCTTCATCAACGATAGAAAAAATGCCTATAATATTTATAAACAAAACAGCAATTACGAATCATATTTAAACTACAAAATCGCTACTGCTAAAACGAAAAGATTTATTAAGCAATGTAAATCAAACTCATGGCGTGAATTTTGTAATTCGCTAAATAAAGACACCAATCCATCAATCATTTGGAAACGATTAAAACAATTAAAAAACCGAAAAACCACAAAAAAACAACCTACTGGCAAAGGTGAATGGGTAGAGGAATTTTTTAATGAAATCTGCCCTCCAATAGCTTCAGAAAAATTAAATTTAAATAATAATATAGTTGAACATGTTCTCTTTAAGAAAATGGACATTAATGAATTAAATATCGTGCTACAATCAAAACGCAATACCACTCCTGGGTTAGACCGAATTCACTATCAAATGCTAGATCAATTACCAAAAATGGCTAAAGAATTACTTATCGACATATTTAATGAAATATGGAAAAATGCTAGTTTTCCCGACTCATGGGGTGAATATCTTGTCGTTCCTATTTTAAAGCCGGGTAAGGATAATAAAGTTGCCTCTTCATATCGTCCAATTTCATTATCTTCGTGCGTCCTTAAGACATTTGAAAGAATAATTAAAATGAGGCTAGAGTGGTATTTGGAAACAAATAATATTCTGCCTTCAAACCAATATGGCTTCAGAAAAGGTAAATCTGTTCAGCAGGCTCAATCCCAACTTCTATTTGACATCTACTCAGCATTTACAAAAAGCAAAACGGTCACTGCTGTATTTATAGATATTTCCAAAGCATATGACAGCATTATATTCAGTGAATTAAGTAGGGCTATGTCTAATGTACAACTTCCTGAAGGCTTTATTTATAGAATTTTAGAATTATACAAAGACAGGAAAATTTTTTTGAGAGTAAACCGACAAATTACAGAATCGCGTATAGCTCGAATCGGTTTGCCTCAGGGAGGCATTTTAAGTTGTCTTCTCTACGCCGTTTACGTAGCTGATATAAATAAAAATATAACAGACAATGCTCACCTGATTCAGTACGCCGATGACAACTGTTTGTATACCATAGGTAAAGATACTAATGATTGTTTTCAATCCTTATCACCAAAAATAGACAATTTACTTACATGGGCGACAAAGAAAGGCCTGTCAATATCAACTGAAAAATCAACAGTCTGCATTTTTAATAAAAAAAGAAAACAAATAGAACAGGAATTTCTCACCATCAACAATCATAATTTTCCAATTAATAAGGAGGTAAAATTTTTAGGTCTCGTCTTGGATCAGAAATTGAGCTGGAACCAACATATCGTTAAAATACTCCAGAAATGTGAAAAATACAACAATATATTAAGAGCTATCTGTTCAACTAAATGGGGGGCTGCCCCTAAAATATGTATTGATTTCTATAAGTCAACAATTAGGGCTATAATAGATTTTGGTTGCGTATTTTATGGGAACGCGGCAAAATCTAAATTACTCACTCTCGATAGAGTGCAGTATAGATCTATCAAAACAAGCTTAGGCCTACTTAATAGCAGTCCGAATAATAATATTTTAGTCGAAGCTGGAGAACCTCCATTAATAATCAGAAGGGAAATTTTGACCGGGAAATTTGTCATAAAATTGCTAGCAGAGGACAGCGAGTTAAATAATAAACTGGTTCAACTAACAACAGAAACCCTAACTCACAGATATTGGAAAAGCAAAACACCTCCCCCATTGGTAGCAGCTTTTTTAAACTTATCCAGCTATAAAGATACGATTTATAGTATGAAAAAACCTCCTATATTGAATTGTATATACGATATATTTTCAATAAACATAGAAATAATTCCGATTCCCGACCTTGTTACAATTCCAGAAACCCAACGCGATTCATATTTCAACGAATACATTAAATCAAATTTTCCATCTTTTTATCTAATATTCATAGACGGATCTAAGAGTCCAGAAGGAGTGGGCGCTGCTGTCTATATTCCTACATACAACAAAAGTATACTTATTAGTTTACACAAAAAGGCTTCGGTTTACACAGCCGAACTAACAGCGATATTAACTGCTCTAGATCACATAAAAGATAGCCACTTCAATAAAAGTCTAATTTTAACTGACAGTTTAAGTGCCATAAAAAAACTAGAAAATCTAAATTTCAACTCCAAAACATCCTCTTTAATAATCTCGATTTTGGAAAAAGTTCATACAATTAAAAAACTAGGTAAAACTATTAAATTTGCATGGATTAGGGGCCATGCAGGTATTAAAGGCAATACAGCAGTCGATAGCTTTGCCAAAGAAGCAACAAAAAAAAAACGATTGATAAATGTCATGTTCCATTTTCAGATATATTTCACGAATTAAAAATTTCCATGAAGGTTGAATGGCAGAAAAGGTATGCAAAAGAAGATAAGGGATTGTTTTATAAATCTCACTGCCCACTGGTATCAATGGAACCATGGTTTGGTAACAGCAATGCTCCCAGATCATGGATAAGATCAATGTGCAGATTGAGAATTAATCATGCTATCTGTGGTTCGTACTTATACAAAATTAAAAGAAAAGATATGGATTACTGTGAATTGTGCGAAGTTAAAGACGATCCGAAACATATAATAATGTCATGCATAAAATATTCTGCCGAGCGATACCATTTTATAAATAAAATTAAAAATATAATAAATAAAGACAACCCTTCTTATATAGATATTATATCAAACCCTAATTCTGTATTAGAAACGTTAGGCCATTTTATAAAATCCACTGGCATTAAATTATAAAAAATCATAGATTTTCACTTATTAAGAAAAAATAGAAACAAACAATTATTTGAATATGAAATATTTTAAAGTTGGCCAATGGCGTCTAGCTAAAGCCTAAAAAAAAAAAAAAAAAAAAAAAAAAAAAAAAACTCTCGATGTGTTGCTTCGATAAGCTGAATTCTTAAATAAGTTGTAGTAAATAATAACATTGTATTTGTATCTCATTTTCTCATATGTTTTTGTATAACCTTCTCAGTTTATGGTTAAGTGTTATTAGTTCTTTACGAGTCATGCTATGTAGTTTTTATCTGTGTAAAATTGTGTTCAATAAAACCTTTCAAGAGGTATTACTTTCTTTCTCATAAGTCGGACAAAATCTGCGGTCGGAAGTACATTACACTTAAATTTCACCTCAATTAGGCGATTTCAGACAAAGAACGTGAAAAATTGTGTCGAAAATAAGTGGAACTGAAAATAGGGTTCAAAAGAGAGAACTTCTAGGACCACCTCTATGAAACGAACTATTAGATGTCATCGCCTCTATAACTCGAACTCAAATTAAAAGAATTTCATGTGTAATTTGTTTTTCTGTTTTCTGTCATTGTTTGTCTTTTCAGTTCATAGTTACACCAGTCACTTATTATTAGTTATTCACTAAAGTGGTTTTACAGTGGCTATTAAAAATTTTTCCAATTAAGGAAAAGTGAAAATTGATTTGCAAAGTGCAGAAAGGAGAAAGAAGTTACTATTTTTCAGGGAAGCTTGGAGATCGAGAATTGACTGTGTAACAAAAATAATCTCACCACTAAAAAATGAAAAATAATATTTTAATTGCTTCAAAACAAAAACCATTAAATGAAAATCAACGAAATTATCGATACTGATAAACCTATTCACAATTTATAATCAGTTATTTTTGGAGTCGGTGCCAACCAAAACAAAGAGAATTTGAAAAGAAATTTTAATCGTAAAGATCCTCCCACTGTTTTATCGCCGCCACACCGCTGCCTTCGACAGTTTATTTATTGTAAAGACAGGATTAAACTTCCCTTCTTGGCTTGCACCGACTCCAAAGATAATTGGTCATAAATTGTAAATAGGTTTATAAGTATCGATAATTTCGTTGATTTTAATTGAATGGTTTTTGTTTTGAAGCAATTAAAATATTATTTTTTATTTTTTAGTTCAAGTTTGTATATGTAGGTTTAATCTTGAAGTCGGTTTTGTTTTTTTCTCTAAAAATTATTTTTATTTAATATTTAATAGGCGTCTTAGACATTTTTTTAAGTTGGAAACGACAAGCAGTATTATATGGGAATTCGAATTAAGACATTGATCCATATAGAATTCTTGTTGCATTTGTTAAATAGGAAGTAAGAAATGTTGTTAAACGAAACTGTAGGACAGGGATTCATTAGTTTATGACGAAGTGTAAAGATTATTTGAGTGGAGTTTAATATTTATTGGATGGTTTAGGAAATCGAACTAAATCTAGACTATCAACTGCTTCATTATGTAATTTCATTAGTGTCAATGTTTTATTGAATTACTGAATTAACAAGTGAGAGGTTCGTCGATACTGACAACAAACAGTTTTAGTTTTTGGTTTCAATAATATAATGTTGGATAATTCATTTATACAACAATCATAACATTAACGGCATTAGATAGATTGAGTCTAGTAATTATATAATGAATAGTTAATATACCTCACTCATCCTTTCTTCGAAACGTCAAATCAGACTATTTAGAACACAACGCCATTAGATTAATTTGATCCTAATACACACCTATCCCTAAATTCCAATTTGATTTATAATGTTATTAAGGAACCAATAATTTATACCACTCAGAAATTATCTAGCAATAATATCACATTTCTTTTTATATTTAAAAAATAACAATTTATTAGGGCAAATCATAAGTTATTACTGTATCTTGAATAGCAAGTACCTTCTTCGGTTGCCAGTACGTTTTAGGAACAACTAATTGATACATTTTAAGGAAAATATTGCAGTTTATTTTATAAATAACTGAATAATACCATTCGAAATAAAAGAAAATTATAAACACCTTGGAAGATTAATTCTGTTTTTAAAAGTAAGAGAAACTTTCGTCCAAATTTAAAAATACCCTATGGTCATTCCATATCAAATCACTCCGTTGGGTTGGACCCGTCGCGCGTATGAAGACCAGTGAAATAGTTAAAAAGCTCCTCGATGTACAGTTGTTTGGGCCAAGAAGGGTTGGTAAATCAAGACTCTGATTAACGGACTGTGGAGTGTGTGGGGGCAATTAAGCGGGATGACTGGCGGTTGAAATTGTAGGAGGCCTCGTCGTGGTAGGATGTAGAGCAATTTATGTATGTATGTATACAAATCGAATCAACACAAAGTATAAACCTAATGACCTCAGGATTTCATGAAATTTAGTATGAAGTTTGTCCTCATAGAGATTAAGAAAAATTACATTTTTTTTTTCAAATATCACAAGCTGTTTCAAAATCAGGGCTACATTAAAAATTCCGAAATCTGCGAAGAAAATATTTTGAAATCACAATGGCTTTTTTTCTTTATTGACCTAGAGAGGAAGAAGGGGTGCCATTTTACTCAGTTTAAAAAGCTCTTTCTTTGATGCAAAAGTGAATTTTTGAAAATTTTTGAATTTTTTGTTAAAAGTTCTTATAAATAGTTCATACTTTTCAACCGACTTCAAAAAAGAGGAGGTTCTCAACTCGTCTGTATTTTTTTTTTTTGTGTGTATGTTACGCGATTACTCCGTCAATTCTGAATCAATTTTGATGATTCTTTTTTATACCGGTAGGGCATACTTCAGAGGTGGTCCCATAAAAAATATTTTGAAATCAACGGTGCACTTTTTAAGAAAAATCAAAAAAACAGTTAATAAAATCACTTTTTAACTGTTTTTTAGATTTTTCTTAAAAAGTGCTGCGTTGATTTTAAAATATTTTTTATGGGACCACCTCTAAAGTATGCCCTACTGATCAAAAAAAGAATCATCAAAATTGATTCAGAATTGACGGAGTAATCGCGTAACATACAAAAAAATAAATTAAAAAAAATACAGATGAGTTGAGAACCTCCGTCAATTCTGAATCAATTTTGATGATTCTTTTTTAGACCGGTAGGGCATACTTCAGAGGTGGTCCCATAAAAAATATTTTGAAATCAACGGAGCACTTTTTAAGAAAAATCAAAAAA
This sequence comes from Euschistus heros, assembly GCA_003667255.2. Taxonomy (NCBI): domain Eukaryota; kingdom Metazoa; phylum Arthropoda; class Insecta; order Hemiptera; family Pentatomidae; genus Euschistus; species Euschistus heros. The sequence goes on along the minus strand of RCWM02000434.1, from coordinate 243,684 downwards.
ACAGTTAATAAAATCACTTTTTAACGGTTTTTTTTAGATTTTTCTTAAAAAGTGCTGCGTTGATTTCAAAATATTTTTTATGGGACCACCTCTAAAGTATGCCCTACTGATCAAAAAAAGAATCATCAAAATTGATTCAGAATTGACGGAGTAATCGCGTAACATACAAAAAAATAAAATAAAAAAAAATACAGATGAGTTGAGAACCTCCGTCAATTCTGAATCAATTTTGATGATTCTTTTTTAGACCGGTAGGGCATACTTCAGAGGTGGTCCCATAAAAAATATTTTGAAATCAACGGAGCACTTTTTAAGAAAAATCAAAAAAACAGTTAATAAAATCACTTTTTAACTGTTTTTTTAGATTTTTCTTAAAAAGTGCTGCGTTGATTTCAAAATATTTTTTATGGGACCACCTCTAAAGTATGCCCTACTGATCTAAAAAAGAATCACCAAAATTGATTCAGAATTGACGGAGTAATCGCGTAACATACAAAAAAATAAATTGAAAAAAATACAGATGAGTTGAGAACCTCCGTCAATTCTGAATCAATTTTGATGACTCTTTTTTTAGACCGGTAGGGCATACTTTAGAGGTGGTCCCATAAAAAATATTTTGAAATCAACGGAACACTTTTTAAGAAAAATCAAAAAACCAGTTATTAAAAATCACTGTTATATATGTTTATAACATTATATGTTATATAACCTTATATTTAAAACATATTTATGATTATGATTATCTAAAATCTCCATGGTAACTAAATCTAAATTATTAACAAAAATAATTTACACAACTCTCGATGTGTTGTACTTCGATAAGCTAAATTCTTCAATAAGTCGAACAAAATCTGCGGTCGGAAGTACATTACACTTCAATGAGACGATTTCAGACAAAGAACGTGAAAAATTGTGTCGAAATAAGTAGAACTGAAAATAGGGTTCAAAAGAGAGGACTTCTAGGACAGACCACCTCTATGAAACGAACTTTTAGAAGTCATCACCTTTATAACTCGAACTATAATTTGTAATTTGTTTTCCGGTTTTCTGTCATTGTTTGTCTTTTCAGTTCATAGTTACACCAGTCACTTATCATTAGTTATTCACACGAGTGGTTTTACAGTGGCTATTGAAAATTCTTTCAATTAACGAAAAGTTAAAATTGATTTGCTAAGTGCAGAAAGGAGAAAGAAGTTGGGCGTTTGTTGCTAGTGAATTCCGAATTCCGCAGCAAGAATTCCGTAGTTCTCTGTCAACCATACTAAAGAATAAAGAAAAGATCGCCACTGGTGGAAGGCGGCAAGTCTACTATTAGACATCCTCAAAAAAAAGCGCAATTCAGTTAAAAGTTATATGATAAATAGGTACCAGTTATTAAATTTTCTGTATCAATGATTTTATATGTATGTACAAACAACATTCCCATTAATGAAAATGTACAAAATGATTTAAACTACAATTTTGTGTTCAATTTTCCCATTTACATGCAGATAAGTAGAATGATAACCTCGATAATTCTTTGTTCAGTATGTCGAGCTATTTTTCAGGGTAGCTTGAAGATCGAGAATTGACTATATAAACAAAAATACACTCACCACTAAAAAGTAAAAAATAAAAATATTTTTTAGAAAAAAAACAAAACCGACTTAAGAAGATTAAACCTACATAAACAAACTTGAACTAAAAAATAAAAAATAATACTTTAATTGCTTCGAAACAAAAACCATTAAATGGCAATCAACAAAATTATCGACACTTATATACCTATTCACAATTTATGATCAGTTATTTTTGGAGTCGGTGCCAACCAAAACAAACAGAATTTGAAAAGAAATGGTAATTGTAAAGATGCTTCCACTGTTTCATCACCGCCACACCACTGTCTGTGAAAGTTTATTGCTAAGGCAAGATTAAACTGCCCTTCTTGGCTGGCACCGACTCTAAAAATAACTGATCATAAATTGTGAATAGGTAAATAAATGTCGATAATTTTGTTGATTGTCATTTAATGGTTTTGGTTTCGAAGCAATTAAAGTATTATTTTTTATTTTTTAGTTTAAGTTTGTTTATGTAGGTTTAATCTTCTTAAGTCGGTTTTGTTTTTTTTCTAAAAATTATTTTTTGGAAAGTAAAAATTGAAAAATTTCAAAGTTCATAGTTTAATAATAATATTAAACCATATTAATTATGTGCATAGAGGGCAACCTCTAAATCATCAATTTTTTTATTTATAAAATATTTTGTTATTGTTTTGTTTTTAATTTTTTTTTTTTTTTTTTAAGTTGGAAACAGTTTTTATAGCTTACTTTATAATGCATTTTATCTGAAAATGTAAGGAGTCACTCCTACATAACAATCAGCAGTTCTATCAAACAATCAGCTCTGGTTCTACTTTGGGTTCTGGAGACCCACTTGGGGCCCACCCAGACTCTATAAATTGTGCACACTTATTTAGGGGCAAAACCTTGAGCTTGATTGCTGGCCATATCATCGCCTTGTAAAACCGTTTGCCGCGAAACAATTATTCCTTAACAACTACTGAACCCAAGACCCTTCGTGGTAAAAGTAAATAAATAATCTCATGAAACCAATATTTTTTGGTATCAACACTAAAAATATATATTTTTATCATGGCGATATCACCTGTTATACTGGCATGCATACAAGAAAGTAGGTAATGTCTCATGTCTAAATGTACTTTTTTTTATTATCTTCGTTTCACTGTCCCCGGCTCGTTTATTTACAATTTACATGTCCCATGCCTTATAGGCATGCAACACCTTACCGATATAAGATTACCGAAATACAATGTATGTACAATACAAGCCATCAAGAAATAAATATGTATGTATGTACGTACATATATACAATGGTATTTTAGGACTTTAAAATCCGATGATGAGAAAAGATCGGCAGAAAATAGCTGGTAAAGAGCCAGTCGTGAGAAGTTTCCAGGTTACCTTGAAGCCTCTGGCGGTGAATACAGATGATACAGGACTTGATAGATAAACAAATTTCGGTCACGGCATAACTTGCTTTGCCAAAATTATCTAATATCTCTCATTTCTCTTTTTTTATTGAATAAATTTATTCAATTTTTATTGAAACTCACAATCGTTTACTTTACTACTTCCATTGATATTCGTAACAACTCACATATTCAAGATCTTCGTCTGCTTCTTCTTCATTCAGCTGCTCAACAAGCCATTACTGGTGTCTGGCATCCTCCAACAACTTCCGCCAGTCTGCTAGTTGTTGGTCATCTCTCCTCTAATCCCCGACTCCCAGGATCCTCCTAGCATCCTCTGCTACGCTGTCGATCCATCTCAGGCGGGGTTTACCTCTCCTTCTGGTCCCCTGTATAACCTCATTTATTAACCATTTGGTGATCAAATCCTCTTACATATTCAAGATCAGGCTCAACAATCGATTCCTCTTGGTCTATCTCCTGGACATTCATCTTTCTTTACATTTCGAAGGGTTCTGTTAATGTCGAGCCGAAAAATTTTACATGTCTAGTTCAATTGCCTGGATATATTACTTTAATTACAGTCATTAAACAAGAGCACTACCATATAGTGTCAATCCTTCATGGAGTTTTAGTGATTTTATTTTCCAAGAGGCCAATTTTTCAATTTAGCATTAAATTAAAGAAGTCGGTATGCAAAATGTTGGTTTACTATATAGTTTCGATTATTGCTACCTAAGTGTATTTATAGCAAAAATTTGTAGCTTATTTTTTAACCATACTTAATCCTTAGTTTGCACATTGGGGTTCAGTGGACCCCATTGAATGTAATCGATCTCATATTACATTAGATTCTGTGGAAAAATTTATGGTATTGTTTAAATGTTTTATAACATTTTTATTTATTTATTGATATTACAACTATATAAAATACATCAAACCTTATATAAATATAAGGTGAATCAATATTAAAACTGTATACAGTTTGGAAGATATCATCACCAGTTTGTTGTTCAAAGATATCATAGGCCTCCTATCTACTATTCAATAAATAAATAAATTTTTGAGGACATGTTGCAACCCATGGCCTTATATGACAAAAGCAATTCTTCAACAATGTCATTTATGCAACCAGTCCTAATACATATTCTCTCCAATTTTTTTTCATTTTGTAATACATTATAAAAGTTTCAAAATCAAATAGGTTTTTTTTTTTAATTTTTTGTTAAAGCCTTCAATGATAAAAAAAAAAAAAAAAAATGCTCGAATTGTCGAAAAACACCTCATTTTTTGACCTTAAACACAAATTTGACAAAAATGGGGCCTGATTGACATTTTTAGATCTCGGATTCGTGTTCATCACACTTCAAAACATAATATAACAGTGTAATTAATGATAACTAGCATATGTCATCAGCGTACTTGGTGAGGACATTGCTAAGATAAGTAAGGTAAAATACTAATTTATGTTCTATTATTGTTACCGAAGTTATTATCCTAATATTTTGACCAGAAATGTGTAGCTTATTTTTGAACCGTACATAATCCTTATTTTGCACGTTGGGGTATCGGTGGACTCCAGTGAATGTATCACATATTACTTAAGGTTAGATATAAGTTGAAATTCTTCTGAAAATTTTCATCATGTTGATTCACGGTTTTATTACTCTCAATCCCTGTTCTTGTAGTACCTTTAAAGACTGAATTTGTTATTGGGCCCACAGTGTGACAACCTACTTACGATTTTTACAGTACGCTAGGGGTTTAAATCTTCACCGAGTGCCTTTCTTCTACACTAGCAATTGTGACAGCCTGCAGCGGACAGCCTGAGGACCGAAGGATATAGACTTCCCACGGGCCGAGGTATTATAGTAAAAACAAAACCTAGCGACCTTTGGCTGAGCGTGCTCGGAATTCGTTCCCACAGCTCCGACTTCTGCTTCTGTAGTTCCGAACTAGGCCATCATTGGGAACTTGGCAGCGGGTAGCATCTCTCTGGGAGGTGTCACATACCTTTTTGCCGATCGCTTATCTTCTTGAAATGTAATCTAGGCTCAATCATTCTCTCATTTGTCTTATTGTGTTTTCACAATCTAATTTCCTCTTTGTATGCCTTGCAGTATATATATATATATATACAGAAAAAAAAATGGTCAGTCTTCAGTATTATTAATGCTGTGAGAAAAATTCTTGACAAAGTAGAAAATCCTATTCAAATATGTGAGTTAAAAATATAGTAAGTTAAATAAGTTAAAAATAGAGGACACCTTACACCTTCATGTAACAACAATTCATTCGATTCTAAGAGAGTATTTACCCCTAGAGAAACTTTGTTGTTTTTGAATGCCGCATAGACTGACGGAAGAGAAATGACTCATAGTGTGTTTTGCTGCCGAAAGATGATAAAAATATTTGATAAGGGTCAATCTCACTGTGTTAACAGCATTGTGTCTGTTGACAAAACCTGGCTGCTCTATTATGATGTGGTAACTAGTAAGAAAGTTCAAATTAATAGTGTTTATTTCTACCTCTTGCGTTTATTAAGGTGATCAAGAGAGCATTGACCTACTAAGTTTTTTTTTAATTTTTTCACAGCTGGTCAATAAAGGTAAAGGTGACACTGGATTAGGAAGGGGAATTATTTTTGTATGACCGTTTTGTATGTGATTTAACTAATTTTTAAGAAAACCTTTCACCTCAAGATAGTCTAGTAGGAAATTAGAATTAGCTGGTTTTGGAGTTTCACGCCTCATATCACAGACGGAAATGTTGATGACACATGTGTCTTATCAGTAAATAATGATCCCTTCATTGCTTCCCAAACACTCTAATCCCAAATCAGGAACCTTTAACAATGGTGTCGATATTGGAAAATCAAAATTAATTCAAACAACAACAAGAAACTGCCCGTCGTTAAACATTTACGAGACTGTTTTAGCCAGTTATATATATACAAAAGCTTTAAAGACAAACGTTCAAACCATTCAATTATTTACAAAAGACTCATTTCAGTGGCAGTAATTAGACCTATTTAGAAAGGAAAATTGAGCTTTGGGGCTTCACTAAACCATCCAATCCATCTTCTACCCAATTCTTGCAACCAATAATCCTTCGAACAATCCTCAATGCTTCTTACTTTGACTCAAAAAAACGTATTCATAAAGACTTTAATGTTAAACATGTTGCAGATTTAAAGCAATACAGAAACATATCTTTGCATTGTAAACTCCATAACCATTCAAATCTACTAGTCTCTCAACTTCTCATAGTATATCCGATATCCCTCCTAGGCCTCTGGAAAGGAAATGGCCACGGGACATTCAAACATAGCACTTTTATTGAAGTAGTAGCAGTGGGTAGTTGCTTCACAAACAATTGTCGTGTTGTACGTTATTATCAAATTTACTGGATGTATATATTTTTTAATGTACTGTTGTAAAATTCTATATATGCATAAATAAAAAATTTATTGATATTTTCGTATTCTTCCATCATAGAAATCCATTACTTCTGATCGTGTATAAACAAAATTTATCACAATTTTTATTATTTATAGTCACATAGTATAATTTCAGTATCCATTAAAATGCAATTATTTTCATCATTACCCAATATAAGTGCAATAGGAATATGTTCTAGTAATACAATATATATATATATATATATATATATATATATATATATATATATATATATTAATCTTCATTCATGCCAGTCATTTATAATACAGACGACCAGTGTTTTCTTTCTATTTTTTTTTTTTTTTTTTTTTTTTTTTTTTTTTTTTTTTTTTTTTTTTTTTTTTTTTTTTTTTTTTTTTTTAGGAGGACACCCATTGTCTTTGTAGATGCTTTATTGCAGGAGACTACTACAACGTCAAGTATCATTCTGAGTACTCCACGAGGAAATCATTAAAATGGCTTAACTACTATTATTGGCATCCTGACAGAAATCACAAGACAATAGATTTTTAGATTGCCAGAGGACTTCGTCGGTAGATAAATTGTCGGTAGATCTTTACATGGTAAATGCAGAACGGTTTGCAAATAAGTACGGTGTGTAACTATAAACACAAATAGTTGGTCAATCGGGTTGCAATGAAGCAAGACAGACCGTAGGCAATTCCTGCCAAGAGGGTCATTCGTCATAATGAAGGGGCTCGTTCCCTAGGGACCCTATCAATGGGATACCAACTACTTGTCCTGTCTAAGGAACTTAATAGCAACCTCACATCGCGCTCTCTCGCTCTAGTAGGCATTTCCTATTTTATAAAAACCAGTTTGATTGTCCGTGGCTCTGGGAATTGCACTCTAAAGGAAGTAGACACTTTTTTTTATAATGTTAGTTTGTTTTCATTCACATCCACATCACATGCTGATGCTTACGGCATTTCATATTTACAGACAAACTGTCATGTATTGCATATTCTACTTCCTTAACTGCCTGTTAAATCTATTTTCTTAGCTTTTAATTATTTTAAAACAATGTATTAAAAATATTATTAAAAGTGGTGTATATTATTCTTAACAAATATTATATGAGTGACTCTAGACCAAAATGGAGCGAATTTGGCAAGAACAATTTCTACTTCTTAAGATACATAATAATGCTGCAATTTTGGAATCCCACTAAAGATATTATTAAATAGATAAAAGTTCTCATAATTTAAGCTCAATCGCAGCTCTGTAGTTGAAAAAGACACTGAGATACAGTACTTCAAATAAAGGCAATTTTTTAAGAAATTTCAAGAGTTGTGAGCCGTTCGCTTATCTTACTATTAATTTATATTATTAATTATATGGGATGTTTGCTAAGGAATAAAAAGACAAGAAAAAAAGTATAAATAAATCATTTATAACCTTAACCAGATATAAATGATTTGGAGATTGAAAGGAAAACAAGCAATGGAGCATGATCAATATCAGAATCTTGAATTTAGCAGTGGAATAAGGTATTATAATCGTGTCAGAAAAAGCTAGGTTTCAGCCTTTGTTTGAATTGTATTCAAGTGAATATGATATAAAAAAAGAAAAAATAGCTTTTTACCTAAACCATGAACAATTAGGGAGATCATTAGTCATTCATATAAAATGTCAGTTACACTTACAAAAGACAATGACGAGCATACGGCGCTTCCCAGTTCCACATGTTCCCTAATACAGAACTAAGACAATAACTAAATCAATTAAAAAACATAATCGGTATCATTGGAATATGGTTAAATGTTTTGGAGGTTTGATGAAGATGGAAGAGAGACGTTGATATAAAAAAAAAATAGAAGGTTCCAGTAAAATAGAAAAAAGGTTGTCCGAGGAACTGAATTAAAAGACGAGAAAGAAATTGATGAAAGGGATGACATTGGAATATATATACACAAATGTATACTTAATCTCAGTTCAATATTCAAAAGTGAATCTGGCCCTGTAAAAAATGTTAATATGTTCACAACTCATGCAATTAAAGACAATATTTTTATTTATCTTAAAACTTTTTCTTCTTTTTTTATGGCGCTACAACTCATGAAGAGGTAGGACCTCCTGTAGTCTAGTCTTAGCAGCCAGTCTTCTCTCTTATGTGCTGCTGCTCTCCAATTTCTGATCCCCAACATTTTCTGGGCATCTGCAGCCACACAACCCACTTTTCTGCGTCCAAAAAGCATCGAGGAAATTTTCGGGGTTTTCATTATCATTTATTCTTGCAACATTCACTGCCCATCATAGACACCCGCTATATTATAAACCCGCTGTATTTCTCATTATCCATGCACCGTTGTCACTCATAGGCCCAAAAATTCTCAGAACCTTCCTTTCGAATCTCACTAAGGACGATTCTAGGGCTTTTGTAATCGTCTAAGATTCCGACAAATATGCGAGAACGGGCCTGATCAGGGTTTTATATATTCGTATCTTTGTTGTTCTGGAGAGAGATTTGCATCTAATAAGCTTCTGAAGTCCATAGTAGCACCTATTGGCTGCCATAATTCGACGCTGAATCTCTTATTGCTTATAATTGGTGGAGTTCAGTTGTGTTCCAAGGTAAATAAATTCCTCTACAAGCTGAAATCCTCAATTTTTACTACTCCTAGATACTCTATTCTGTTTGAATGACAGAGCATATAATTTGTTTCTTTCTAATTCACTTGTTGTTCGTGTTTGTTCTTAAGGGCAAAAAACTGCTATGGTTATTATTGTCCATATACCCGACTGCATTGCAACAATGACAATAACAATAATAGATTTATAATAAAAGTATATTAATCTCAACCATAAATACTATTTACAAAAAAATAAATAAATAAATAAATAAATTTAAAAAAATAATAAAATAAAAAATAGTAATGAAAAAATTAACGAACATTAAATACAATTATATAATCTAATTTTCTTGGTAAATTCTATCGTACTACAAATGTACTGTTCACTATCGCCCAAGAATGTACACAGCTGACGAGGTACACCACATTTATCCACTGTACTGTACTGAGGACACTCCACGAAGATATGCCTCACTGTGTTAGAGCAAATCTGCAGAGTTGACACTGAGGGGGATCTCTCTTTGCCATCAGGTAGTCATGCGTTAAACGAAAGTGTCCAATTCTTAGCCGCGTGATTATGACTTCCTCCCTTATACATTGTCTGGAGGATGAGGCCCAGCCATCGATGTTTGCTTTTCTTTATTTAAATTTATTATCTTCCGATGCCGACCATGCACTGCTGCCAGTCACCCAAAATCTTCATGTGGAGTGGTCGAAACATGTCTGCCGCTGACAAAAAAGTGGGTGTAATGGTTTCTAATTGGTAGGCTTCCCTTGCTGCGCCATCCACCTCCTCATTTCCGGGTATACCGGAATGGCTGGGGATCCAGAAAAAGATTAGCTCTTTTAATTCACTTGTAATCGAAGTTTCGCTGTTCATCTTTGAAGATTTAAAAAGAAAACTTTTGGTTTTCCCTCATCATGTATCAAAATTTTTGTGTTGTTTAGAAATAGTAGGTGATAACCATACACAGATTTTTTTTTTTTACAATAACATTTACACAGTGAATTGGCTATCCTAAAATGACTTAACTTAATTCATTGAAATAACAATCCGTAAAAAGGGGTTAAAAGTCATTCCATCGAACAATATATTCAATTTCCATAAATGATGTTCCTCAAAATATCGATTAGATATTCTGTCAGTTATATGATTCCAAAAGATGATATATCATTTTGGTGGACATACATACTTTGTTGTCTCTTGCTAAGGGACCTGCGTGCGGAAATATTGGCACAAAAAGCTCTTTTAATTATCATTACCACGGACGTGTTTCGCGTGAGTAAACAAGGTATTAATATCGACTGGATTATTATCTAGATGAATTATAACCGAGGCAGGAATGCAAAACTGTGCTTAACACAAAATTCTCGATATATCTAATAGCAATTAGTAACTTTATTAAAAATTTAATAAACATTTCCTAATTAAAATCAATCAATTGCGTGTTTTAAATTAAAATGTAATCAAATCAAGAACAAAAGTAGAATATATCATGATATAATTATTTGATTCTAATAGTCAGATTGGAAAATGATACAATCGCAAGTGTAACGTTATACCTGTACGTAGGGTGTAACGTTATATCTGTACGTAGGGTGTAACGTTATACCTGTACGTAGGGTGTAACGTTATATCTGTACGTAGGGTGTAACGTTTTTTTTGCATTCATTTTGACACGCTCTGGCTCTGTTGGTGTTGCTGGGTTCGAAAATTTGCAGATCAGAGTTTCCTAATCAGAAATTTAATGGAAAATATTTTTTGCTATGTAACATTTTTCGCTAGATAAGAACCAAGCGTTTATGAGTTATATTTGCTTAAATGAAAAAGTCATGTGAAGTTTTTTTTCACACTCAAAAAAGTAAATTGTCAGGTTGGAAAATGTTACGATGTGAGACAAATTTTTAATTGTTAAAAATTTTATTACTAAGCTAATGTTCTTCTGTAACATAAAAATAAGTTTACAATGTATATATTTTAATTCATAAATTTAAAAAAATCTTGTACAATCCATGAAAAGTCTTAGATTCAGTTATAGGTAAGGATGTACTAGGAGGAGGTGTGGCCGAAACCACGCTTGACCTTCAAGTTTCCCCCCAATCAAGGTTACCCACAATATAAAAAGGCTGGATGTCGCTTAGGAGGCTCTCCCGGCCCGATTTCGATACACGCCTGAAATGACAAAATGAATTTTCTGCCTACAGCCGGTCTCGAACTCGGGGCGGTGAACTAGGAAGGGCCTGTGCCCATTAGCCACTGTGCTACCGTACCTCTCTTATTTTATAAGTACTGAACTGAAATTGCTGTTGTAAAGTCAATTACTCTATCAACCTGAGTACATCTCTAATTTTTCTGAAAGCTGATTTCATCAAATGCCCAGAAATATTCATAGAGCTTGTTTTATGAGTAACTGATATCTTGTCTTACATTAACTCAGCCAGACAATAGTATCTCTTCACTATGCATTTATGCAATGCTCGAGGGAAACTTTTTTCAATAATACCTTTCTTTTTCAACAATAGATGACGTGTACACAATGTCTGTATGCATCCCCTACTTCCCCAAGCAACAAGATCTTTGAGATTTAATATTGGTATGGTCTAATGTTGAATATTTATTCAAGATATTATAATTTTTAATTAACTAATGTTTCTCGAGGTACGCGTGATGGTATAGAAGGATCAATATAATTAGGGCTGATAAATTATTTGCAATTCTATTGCATTTTTATATTCTAGATTCAAATCTTAAATATCCATCATCAGTTCTAAAAACATTACCTTTTACTTTATATTACATCTAAGTATACTCTAGGACCTAATTCAAGAAGCTTTTCGCCTCCTTACTTTAATACTAACAAATATGATTTACCGACTTACAGTTTAAAAATTAGTACATATTACTTGTGTATGAAAGTGTTGTTTTAAATTGTTTGTAAGTATTTAGAACTGATTATTAATGTGTTAACATTTAAAACTATTATTTGAATAAAAATTTGAAATAGAATCATATTACTAACGAAGAAATAATTAAACTAGATTCCAACCATGACCCATCAATCAGTAGTTAGGAGCCCTTTTTTTTTTCTAAAATACATCTACATATTTTAATTTTGAATTGGAATTGTGATGGTATATACCGCCACTATAATGACATACAAAATGCTAATGTCTAGTTACAATGCCTCAATTGTTTTGATTCAGGAAACTTAAATCAGTCAATTTTAAAATCTTCTTATAACTTTATTAATAAATATGTTTCTCGTAATACACAGGCCAGTGGAGGAGTTACTGGCCTTTAAAAAAAGATATTACTTATAAGGAAATTAATTTGTCCTCTAAGTTGAAAGCTGTCGCAGCCGTTGTCCAACTCTCAGTACAGTTCACTATCTGTTCCTGTATTTAAAAAAAAATATTAGGCTACTTATGTTCTTCATCCAGCATTGCAGAAGTGTTCGAATTTAATTTTTGTTAGCATCATAACCTTAGTATCATAAGGGTCAGTACGTGTAACGTTATGTCTGTACGTAGGGTGTAACGTTATGTCTGTACGTAGGGTGTAACGTTATGTCTGTACGTAGGGTGTAACGTTATGTCTGTACGTAGGGTGTAAACGTTATGTCTGTACGTAGGGCGTAACGTTATGTCTGTACGTAGGGTGTAACGTTATGTCTGTACGTAGGGTGTAACGTTATGTCTGTACGTAGGGTGTAACGTTATGTCTGTACGTAGGGTGTAACGTTATGTCTGTACGTAGGGTGTAACGTTATGTCTGTACGTAGGGTGTAACGTTATGTCTGTACGTAGGGTGTAACGTTATGTCTGTACGTAGGGTGTAACGTTATGTCTGTACGTAGGGTGTAACGTTATGTCTGTACGTAGGATGTAACGTTTTTTTTTCACATTAATTTTGACACGCTCTAGCTCTGTTGGTGCTGCTCGGATCAAAAATTTGCATATCAGAGTTTCCTATTCAGGTATTTAATGGAAAATATTTTTGCTATATAACATTTGTCGCTAGGACCTAGCGTTTATGAGTTGTATTTGCTTCAATGAAAATAGTCATGTTGTAAAGTTTTTTTTTTTCACTCTCAAAAATGTAAATTTTTGAATGCTTATCTATTTTCTGTCCCAGTTAGGGAGAATTTCCTACCCCGAAATTCATGGAGAATATTTTTGTTATAGAATGATATTTGGCACTAGGACCTAACGTATAGGAGCTTTGATCGAATAAAGGCACGTTTGAAAACGCTATTTTATCTCAACTTTATTTATTTCGAATAATCATTTATTGTTATTTTAATTATTAATTTAAATAATTTGGTTCTTTTAATACTAAAATGTGAATTGGGAAAAGCTGTAGATTATAAATGGACACGTCCATGATCTAGTGTTTTCCTAGTTAGAAAGAAATTTAGTTTATTTGTAATAAGAACATTTCGTCATAGGTTTTGTACACTTCCAAATATACACAAGGTTTCTTGTTTAGTGACCTAAAAATGGACAGAAGACTGTTAGGAGACGTAAAGAAGGTGCGAGGCAGGAGCGGCAATTAATGCCCCGGCTAAGACAGACCTGGAGGGACCGTGAGATAATTATCCTGGAGCCGACCCCGTGGGAACTGGAAGCTCCAGGAGCCGAATAATAATGTTCTCCAGGCCAAACTGCCCCGCTTTCCCGGCTTTTCCGCCCTTATCGGGACTCTCCTTTGCCCTCCGGGGCTGCATACAGAACTAGCTCCGTGTGAACCTGGAGGTCTGCCAGGAAGACTATTTCTGCCCTATATCTCCTCTAGTAGGGATCCTCCCTGCATCCTAATGTCTCCCTAAACGCAGGTTTTGGGATTTTCGGATTTACCCTATATCGCACAACATCTCAACCTAGTTCATCCCGTATATGAATAAATTTTCCAACAAAACATGCTATCTATTCATTATAGCTAATACAATTTAAAAGATTTCAAAAAAAAATTTGTCATCACTTTCAGTTAAAATAATACGGCAGAAACTATTCAGAAAAAGTTAGTGATAGCTAAATTTCTAAAGCTTAATGTTAGTCTAGAAGAATTCATCTCCAAGAAATTAGAAGGTCTACAAATGGAAGGAACCATTTAAGAAAACCAAATCTATTTCCTTGTTATTGGTACTAATTCTGAGTTTTATTAAGTATTTTAATAGCTGAGCCATAAAGTTCCTCCTACAGCTAAGTAACGTTTCCCTTTTTAAAATGTGTTTAGGTACCATTCTATCGTACATCATAAGGACATTAAGATGGAATTTTTATAAAAGCAATTAAACCACTTTTAAAACAGTCTCGTGTGATGTTCATTGGTGACCCTATATTCATAGAGGTGAAATTAATTGGGATTTCATGAATTAACAGTAAACAAATTACAGAAATGAATTATTTATAGACTCATTCACATGACAGTTATCAGACCTATGTTATCAGATATGTGGAGTTGAGCTTTAGGACTCCTCTAAACCATCCTAATAATTTTGTGTCCAATCCTTGCAATCCAAATTCCTTGGAACAACCTTAATGTTTCTTACTTTGTCATAAACAATTTTCCATAAAGAGTACTTATAGTGGGTAGTTGCTTTAAAAGCAATTGTCATATTATTTTATATACGTTATTATCAAATATACTAGATGTATGTTTTTTTATGCATATATGTAAATTTCAATAAATGGATAAATAAAAAAAATGTATGAGTATTGTAAATTAAATTTTATATGTATATATAAAGAATTATGTATATACTCTTACGATCGAGAAAAAATAATCTATTCGAAGTTATGATCTGTAATGCGTTCTGATTTTAAATGATGAAAATCACTTGAACTCAGTTCTTATGGAATTAGTGCTCTTGAATTCCAATAATATATAAGAGAAAATAAATAAATTCATATATATATATATATATATATAGCTGTGCTAATTTTTTTTTTTGTTATTTTTTAAATCCACAGCTGTCAAATACACAATTGACAACCAGGAGATATGCTGAAATATAAATATTTAAAATAAATGGCATGTTAGGCATAAAGAGAGATAGTGTCCTTGTCTTTGCAAGTAGGTCTCTCATCCAGTTGCTATTCAGTCTCCTCCTGGTATTCTTCGGCATATGTGGCCATTCCATCGATGAGTTTGTTAAAGTGTCCCATTCCATTTATCATGAAACAATTTGTGATGCTTGAGTCTATAAAAGTTCTTAGAAAGTGTGTGTTTGTCATTAATTTCTGCCTTGTTTTTAATTTTGATTGTTTTATAAACAGTGAGTACGTTAGTTTCAGTCTCATATATTTGTCGTTCCAGTGAATCAGTGGTTAAGACGAATTTTGACCAAAATAAGTTAAGTGGTTAGAACGAATCGTGGAGGTTTTTCTTCTTAGTGAATAAGTGTTTACCTAAGATGTTAATTTTAAATAACCATGTTTTAAAATGAACATCTTACATAAACACTTATTCGTCATAAAGAAAAATTTTTACGATTCTTCTTAGGTACGTAACTCATTTTGATCAAAATTCGACTTAACCATTTATTCACTGGGATGACAGATATAATGAATTCTATATCCATCCATATGGACATGAATAATTTTTCTTAATATGTTGGCCAATGCCCTTCTCCTATCGAATGAAAGTCCTGTGTAATTTGTCCGTTTGTGGAATTGGGAAATTGTCGATATAAACTGATTACACGTTTCATGTTTTAGAGTAAGAATTTTAGGAAAATTGATGATTTTTAAAGTTTACAATAGTCTTGTACCTCTTCAAGGTATGAGAAAATCTATCTGTCGAGGTATCTTGAAAATGATTCAAGTTCGATGATACCAGTGTAGGAATCTTGGTGTCTAGTCATTTTAAATTATGGAATGTGAAAACCTTACTTTTCAATAGACTCGAAAAAATTATTCAAAACATTGGATATATGATAGTCGTATAATTAATGTTATCTCTTTATGTTATTATTTAATATCGTTGCTTCAGTAACCATAATATTGCTTTTTATTCTTCAACAATGTTTACGTAATTTTCATATATACACACACATACATATAATAAATTCTGTTTCCTTTGATTTTTAAATGAAAAGAAAAGGTGTGATCAATCATTTTATTATTTTACAGAATTGTTTCTATATCTAAAGTATAGCACAAATATTCGTGTAACAATTACATACAGTAATATCAATTACACACAGATTTGTACTACCTAACATAAATTAATGAATAATAAATATATTACATAATAGTTTATCAATATAAATAAACAAGATCGAGTTTCACTAAGGCTAGTTGCACATACACCGGTTTCCAAATTTCAATAGTGAACCACATGTCAAATAGTAACCTTGCAAACACGCCGACCACTGACCGGTGCCGGCAAAATGCCGGCGAGTTGCCGGTGCCTGCCACTGCATTATAATTACTGTTTTATGCACTATAATTACAAAAGCTACTACTTGTTTGAGTTACTGAATCGAATGAAACAATATCAATTTGTTAATCAGAAATTGTTAAAAGTTTTAGGTCGAAAAGTCAAGAATAAAATAAAATTATAATTATAAAAAAAAACTAGTGATTGTTTGACCGGTAAAAAACCGGTGAGTGTGCAAGCACCTAGCTAGCACCGGCAAAATATCGGTCGGTTTTTTACCGGCCGTCCAAAAGTCGGTGTGTGTGGAACTAGCCTAACTCCTGTTACATAATGAATAACAGTTTCCATTTTATTTGTAAGTTTAGTTTTTTACTAATATTTCATTTTATTTTATACTAATATTTTATTTTTATTTATGTCTGCAAAAAATTAAAATAAAATAAAGTACGCCTTTCCTTCTTTTCGGGACTATTGAAATTTAAAATATTTTTGAGGGGGAAGAATGAATTAAAACAAATGCTGGTTTTTAAACCAATATTTTTTATATCACTCGGTAAATAACTATAAAAAGTGGAGAATAAGAAAAAATATTGAACTCTAAAAGCTCTTTGGTGAGATAAAGATGGTGGCTATTATTAAGGAGAGAAGATAGTGGTGGCTCGGATAAGTGCAAAAGATACCGGATGATTGACTGCCAAAATCTTTGTTTTTAATTCTGTACAAAGGTGACTTGGTGATTAAGAGAAGAATGATGTCGCAATAACATAATACGAAATCACAAAACTATTGCTAACGTCAGCAGTATCGATCGGTTCCTAGGAATCAACTTTGGATCTCAATTCTCGATACCAATTCTTTTCTCAAGAATCGCCTAATTCAAAGGAAATGACAGTTTAAAATAACATATTACTAATCTTCAACACATTATTTGCATTCCTTCGTTAGAAAGGCATTAGATTCGCTTGGAAATACATTTTAAGACCCCCTCTATTAAATAAATAAAAATGATTTAGCTTGAATTAATCATTTAGGTTCCCTTATGTAGTATATAATATTCAATATTAGTTTAATAAACCTGGATAGTTTCGAAAATCATAATAGAATCTTTATATACAAAACCTAAAATTACACTTCAATGCTGCCTAAGCTCAGTCTGCATTCAGACAGAACAGATAAAACTTCTACATTTAAATCTTCTCTACCTATCTCTATTGTTCTAGATCGATATTAGTTCAACTAAAGGAATTTAAACAAAATAAATGATAATATAACCCTGTCACAATGGTACGTTCATCTATTCTTCTGGTTGAGGCAGCTGCCGAAGAATAATTACCAGACCGCTTGCTCAAGACATACTGTTGAACTGTACGAGAATCACTTCGTAGGTGACTATAGTGCCCGCTATCTGGAACAAATTTAAACAAATGACACACCCGTAATAAGGTAAACTTAAAAATAATAATAAGGGTTAACTTACTGTTAGCATCAGTGTACGAGTCACAGTGAAAAATCTACAACCAGTCAATGCCAAAGTCTCGCTAGTTATTTGGTTAATGAGGCGTTGAACCTAAAAAATATTAATAAGATGTGTTGTTATAATTAGGGCTGTGGAATGTACGCATTTGCTTATTTCGCCTAGCTAGCTAAAACACCTAATTCATCGCTATGTCAATGTTTTGAGGCATTTGGAAACAATTTGAGTTATTTTTGCTATAAATACTTATTTTAAACTATAATTGCATATTCATCTACATATCAGGCATATTAGCATTTGACATTTGAAATTTCCTATGATTCTAAACAGAAAAAAAATAAATAAAAACCTGAAAAAATACAAACTCTTCCTATTCTTTTTTTTTCAGCCGGGTTGGGTTTGTCCAGGTGTTGATTCTTCGTTTTTCGCATATTTTCGATAGTATTTGCTTCTCTTGGAATAGTTCAATCAGATTAATTTCTCTTTCTCGCTCAAATACTTGAACCACTTGGAATATTACTTCAGTTTTACCCTCTCCCTATCACCATTCCGTTTCACTGTCTCTCACGGAGTGACCACTAAGACACAAAATTCTTTAACAGTTTATTCGTGTACTCCTAAAATGCTGAAATCACTCTTGCAAAGACGGATCTTGTTGGAAAGTATGTAAGGGAGTTCTCAATTGAGACTTAAGGGTGATAGAAGCGTTTTATATCGTTTTTGTTCTGATAAAATTGTATCAACTACTTCACAGTTTTTAGTTGCACAGCACATAAAAAGAGCAAAGCATAAATAAAACAAAGATAAAAAGTAAAAATTTGAACTAACTTATGTTACACACACTGCCACTGGATCAGAATAGTCTGGTTTCAGTACCGATTTATATTATTCTTTAGTTCGAGTTGACATAGCATTCCATAAATTAAGCCACTTTAAGTTTTATAATGCGTTTTCTTTTTACCTTTTCTTTTGTTTTAACATGGAACAGGTTTTATTGGTGAACTAGTTGTTCAAGAGCGATACGTTTTTGGGAACGCAAATGCGTTACGCGTAGTTTGATAATTTGATATTAGGAGTCCAACTCATCCTACCACTGTCCTCACCACTTATGTTATCAGTAAACAATGATCCCTTCATTGCCTCCCAAACACTCCAATCCCATATCCTAACTCTTCAAGAATGGTGTCAAAAATGGAGAATCAAAATATATCCAAAAAAAAACTCACCAAATAACCTTTACCCTTCGTCGTAAGCCCACGACTTCCTCTCCTACAGTATCCTTTAATGATATTCCACTAATCCCTGTTGAACAGATCCGCTACCTTGGAATCCACTTGGACAAACGTCTTACTAGGAATGCACATACAAGACTAAAAAGACAAGAAACTGCCCGTCGTTACAGATTACTTCAACATTTATTAGACAAACGTTCAAAGCTCCCAATTAATTACAAAAGACTAATATACATGACTGTGATTAAACCTATCTGGACGTACGGAGTTGAGTTTTGGGGCTCCACTAAACCATCCAATTCATCTCGTATCCAATTCTTACAATCCAAAATCCTTCGAAAAATCCTCAATGCACCTTACTTTGTCACCAATAAACTTATCCATAAAGATCTTAATGTTCCATATGTTGCAGATTTAGCCCAAACCAGATACCTATCCTTTCATAGTAAGCTCCATAACCACTCAAATCTCCTAATTTCTCAACTTGCTTCCCACACTATTCCTGATAACCCTCCGAGGCGTCTGAAAAGAAGATGGCCCAGAGACCTTCTACTGTAGAATTTTTATTAAAGTGCTACTGATGGGTAGGACTTTTCATGTTTTGTCACGTTATTGTAATATTTTGCACATTTACTTGATGTACAAATTTTGTACAGTTGTAAATTTCAATAAATTGTTATTAAAAAAAAAGATATTAGGGGAGTAGGAGCAGTTAGCAGATCAACTCTTATTATACTAAATAGCACTTATCTTGACTAGGAGGCAGGTTCTAATGAGTGCGCTCCTTTTGACTCTCTGCCTACTAATACGAAATACAAAAACAAAAAAAAATTAACGTGGATTTGACCAATCTTCCTCTAGTCCAGTCAATAGGGAATCACTCCCATGTTAAATTTACTAAAAATAAGGGCTGGTAGCAACCCGCACAGAGTTGTTGAGGGCGATTAAAGAAGTATTTCTGTCAAAAATGCCCCGAAGATTTGGTGAGTTTTTTAGAGTTAGGGGCACGAGAACATGGCCAAAAGCAGTTTTTTTCAAATTATAAGCAAATATAACGCGGCTTTTCATAAAATGTTGTATATAAAAGTTGTAGATAATAAAAATATCTACAATTTAAGCCATTGATCGTTCGATTCCGATGATTGGTTGTCGTAAAAAGTGCAAAATACCCTCTGAAATGTCCCTTTATTGCATAAGAATTATTATAAACAAAAAGGGCCTTTTCAATACTTTTTATTGATGAAAAAGGAAGCTCTTTAAACCCAAAGAAAAATAGGATTCACCCCGTCCTCCTATCTTTATTATTTACTGAGATATACCTTTTGTTTATCTCGATATCGATATTTTCAATGCAAAACGGGCCGTTCGTGATTCACATTTTGAACTTCGGATGACCGGGATATTATTCTTAAGGGCTTATATTTTCATTATGAATTGCTAAAAAATCGATTTCTTTGAAAAAACATGTAATAAAATCGACTTGAAAAAGCGCCCGTTTTACAGCTATAAACAATAAGCTAGAGCGTCCGGTATTGAACCGATTTTGTTATAAATATAATAAATTAAAAGCTTACCTCTCAACGATTGATTTGAGCTATTCAAAGTGTAGCTACCATAAATAACAGCCGAGTTACGATTTTTTTTTTTTTTAAATCACTACGTCATTTATTTTTGCAATCTCCAGATCTCTCCGCGTGATAGAAATTTAAGACAATGAAAATGCAATGTAGATACTGGAGAAACAACTGAGCAGTAGGTCCATTCGATTTGAATGTTGTAAACTGACTTTGAAATTTAGAAGAAATTTGTAAGAAATTAACATCGTTACTGATATCTTCTTCATTGAATTCATCGGAGTTCATCAAATTATCCAGATAACTTTGTTCATCGTCGGTAAAAGAACATTTTTCTAATATTCGTTTGCATATAGCAACAAAATTTAAAATATGTCCTCGAATCGCACGTGAAAATGCATGGCCAGAAAGAATTTTTTCGACAGAGTTTGTTGCAAATATAGTTGTGAAAGCTTCTGTTAAGCCACTGCCATCCATCAAATATGAAATACTAGAAAGAAATGACATCAAAGTGTGAAATCCTCCTAACCGTACAATTACAGATTGAAGCCCGTGTGGATCATTCAATGGATCAATCGACGCTATCAATTCACGTGCTTTCCAGTAAAGAGGCTGATCAAAGGTCACGAAAGCAGTAGATTGAGCTCGGGCTCGTGCTGACGCTTCAATCAACACTGTGAAAATTGTATCGTACTGGCTAGGAGGATTATTCGCAAATTTTAAAGGAATAATTTTGGACACATGATACTGAAAACTTGTCGAGTAAGTTTCTCGAAAGCCCATCCACCCTTTTGTACTATTTGGAGATTGATTTTTTTTAATTAGCCATAACAATGACGTAGTGGTTTTAAAAAAAAAAAAAATCGTAACTCGGCTGTTGTTTATGGTAGCTACACTTTAAATAGCTCAAATCAATCGTTGAGAGGTAAGCTTTTAATTTATTATATTTATAACAAAATCGGTTCAATACCGGACGCTCTAGCTTCAATTGTTTATAGCTGTAAAACGGGCGCTTTTTCAAGTCGATTTTATTACATGTTTTTTCAAAGAAATCGATTTTTTTTTAGCAATTCATAATGAAAATATAAGCCCTTAAGAATAATATCCCGGTCATCCGAAGTTCAAAATGTGAATCACGAACGGCCCGTTTTGCATTGAAAATATCGATATCGAGATAAACAAAAGGTATATCTCAGTAAATAATAAAGATAGGAGGACGGGGTAAATCCTATTTTTCTTTGGGTTTAAAGAGCTTCCTTTTTCATCAATAAAAAGTATTGAAAAGGCCCTTTTTGTTTATAATAATTCTTTTGCAAAAAAGGGACATTTTAGAGGGTTTTTTGCACTTTTTACGACAACCAATCATCAGAATCGAACGATCAATGGCTTAAATTGTAGATATTTTTATTATCTACAACTTTTATATACAACATTATGAAAAGCCGCGTTATATTTGCTTATAATTTGAAAAAAACTGCTTTTGGCCATGTTCTCGTGCCCCTAACTCTAAAAAACTCACCAAATCTTCGGGGCATTTTTGACAGAAATACTTCTTTAATCGCCCTCAACAACTCTGTGCGGGTTGCTACCAGCCCTTATTTTTAGGAGAGAATTTTCCCTATTGACTGGACTACTCGTCTGCGCAAAATTTTGGTTCGAATAACAAAAGTCACGTTTGAAAGTTTTTAAGTGTATCAGCTTTTTTGACACGCTCTAGCTCTAGCAAAATTTGACGACGCCCTACTTGTCAAAAATTATATGGAGAATATATTTTGTCGTATAACATTTGTCACTAGGACCTACCGTTTAGCAGCTATATCGGTTGATGAAACAAATTACATTTTGCCTACATTTTTAAGCATAATGGAAAACATATGAACAATGACGGTCAAGGAGGCAACCCCTAAAACATGTTCCATGTTATTCATTCTTTAGCCGGTAGGCTCAAGGGGGCCAGTTTTTTTAATAATCATCTTCCGATTGTTTCCCTTTTCAACACAATTAGTTACTTAAACTTGATTTTGGGCATTATGGCTAGTTGCTCAATAAATGGATAGATTCTGGAGGATGTGCAGAATCCACGTCTTTTATAGCAACAGTTGCATTAAAAGGGAATCTAAGGAGAGATGTGGTTTGTAAACAGATTGTCAGAAGCAGTATCTAATTATTGGGTTCACTGTATTGTTGGGATATACGGAAATGAAGACCGTAAACTATGGTCATCCTATTTTGTTTGGTGAAGTCATACTACCTCAGTGGTTTTGCAGTCGAGTGTTAGGGTTTTAAATATTAGGCTTGGTGAGTATAAGAAAATATGATGTGGCTTAAAGAAATAATGATCAAGTAAAGGAAAGTGTGGAGCACATGGAATTGGTCGTTTGTAATTTAGTAAGTTGAACAACCCCCCTCAAGAGCACGTTCTAAAACTGTTTGAATATTTCTGCTGTTGCTGTTGATGCTTACTAACTTCGGAACACCGTATAGGAGAGGTAATCTTATCACATACTTGCATATTGTTAATTTGATTTGGAGTGGCAAGTCCAGCTAGCGTACTCGAACAGTAGTTAAGACTGTAGGACTTGGCCCTTACCGTTTGAACTTTCAGTACCATTGGTCAGATAGATGGGAGATAATGTCTAGGTACGTAAGTACACTACAAAATACCATATAAGACTGCTGATACACATGCCAGTAACTCGCACAATTTCATTCGACTATCTAATACTTTTCACTGGTATGCCAGTAGATCGCAAAACGTTTGATTTTGCGTGCTAGTGGAGGGGCGATTGATGAAGTGCGCATGCATGGAGAGTCCCACCCTACTGAAACCTGGTACTCTCACTGATCGCATGCCAATTACTAGCAATTGTACATTCAGTGTGCTAGTTGCTGACGCATTCCAGCAATTCGCATGCGAGCTATTCCTCCAAATTGCTAGCATGTGTATCCCTGACTAAATTAACACATTTTCCTGCAATAAAAGAATAAAGTCGTTCTTAAAAATATTATTAAACCCATTCAGTTTTTGCAATATCTCGTAAGAAACAAAAATTTAAAAAAAACACTAGTTTTCTCGAATTCCATTCACTGAAAATAATATGATCTCAGTGCCGCAACCATAACCTTAAACGTAAAGATTTTCACCGAAATTGCTATATTTATTCTTTCTTTTTTTTATTATTATTTTTATTTGTTTTTCTATTTGGTAAGATAGTTAAAATTCGGCAAACAGAAGATAATTGTGATTGATTTATCTATTTTAAATAAAACATTCGTTTTCATTATTGATTAGAAATGATTAAGAGTGAGTAAAGCCATTACCATTTATTGTCTGTTATTAATTTGGTTATTCAATAAAATCTTAAAGATTTCTGAACGCATCGTGATTGATGAAGGAGATATCTTTCTCATTAGTATGATTCTATGGCCATAAAAATTTTATTTAATATGATATAATTACTTTTTGAGTATAATAAAAACTACAGAAATAACATCCATGATCTTAAATTTTATAATTGTTACTAAAAGACATATGTTGAGGTGTTACATATAAATGTATTGATATGACCAAACCACTTTCGTGACACAAAGGTCAAAGCTATCGACTCCATGACATTTCCTGACGACAGATAAACTAGGACAAGTAATTTCATTGACAGGTACGAATTGAGTGAAGATTAACTTAAAAATCCACAATAAAATGTGCAAATATATAAATAAAACCTAGCAAGCATATCAGTTTATAAATTTATAGACATCTGGCAACATTGGAAAGGGTATTTTCCGATAAATTAAATCACAACCAAAGTTGTTGGGTCACGATGGCCAAGCGCGTTGAGACGAGGGTCTCAGAAGGGTTGCCACCACTACAATAAATTTTAATTGAATACAATTTTTTTTTTTCAACCGACTTCAAAAAAGAGGAGGTTCTCAACTCGTCTGTATTTTTGTGTGTGTGTGTGTGTGTGTGTGTGTGTGTGTGTGTGTGTGTGTGTGTGTTTTACGCGATTACTCCGTCAATTCTGAATCAATTTTGATGATTCTTTTTTAGATCGATAGGGCATACTTCAGAGGTGGTCCCATAAAAAATATTTTGAAATCAACGCAGCACTTTTTAAGAAAAATCAAAAAAACAGTTTATAAAAAATAATTTTTAGAAAAAAAACAAAACCGACTTCAAGATTAAACCAACCTATACAAATTTGAACTAAAAAATAAAAAATAATATTTTAATTGCTTTGAAATAAAAACCACTAAATGACACTCAACAAAATCATCGATACTTATATACCTATTCACAATTTATGGTCATTTATTTTTGGAGTCGGTGCCAACAAGGGCAGTTTAATCCTGTCTTAGCAATACACTTTCGAATGGCCGGAGACAGCGGTGTGGCGGTGTTGAAACAGTGGGAGGATCTTTACAATTACCATTTCGTTGAAATTCTGTTTGTTTTGGTTGGCACCGACTCCAAAAATAAATGATCATAAATTGTGAATAGGTATATAAGTATCGATAATTTCGTTGATTGTCATTTAGTGGTTTTTATTTCGAAGCAATTAAAATATTATTTTTTATTTTTTAGTTCAAGTTTGTATAAATGTTGGTTTAATCTTGAAGTCGGTTTTGTTTTTTTTTTCTAAAAACTATTTTTTTAATTGAAAATATTGAAGGCTGCCAATTTTATTTTATTTTTCGCTCAGCTACCAACCTCAGTATTGAACTGCTCAGATGAAACAGAGTATAATGTCGGAAGAGCTCCTTTGCTGTGCTCGTAGATACTGGTGGCAGCGAAACAGACCGAACAGGTCCTGAAAAGAATATGGCCGAAGGAACCGCAGAAATAGGCCACTCGAAGCAGTGATGTCAAAGGTCTAAAAATAAAATTGAAAATTAGTTTTCATGGTGTAAGGCAGCACAAAACTGTTTATAGTGAAATAGTACAATAGTAAACTGGTAAAATAGTAACAAAAAAAAAAAGAAAGAAAAAAAAGTAAATAGCAACTGGGAGTTTAGATTATATTAGATACAGCTCAGTTTTCTTAATGAAAATTACAAAATATGGAGGTACCAATATCAAAAGAAAAGCTTTGTCGGAGCATAAATGCAACATTTCTACAAATAAATTTCACATCAACATCCGTTAACACTATTAACGATTCCATGACAATTTAAAAGTACACAACAACACACTCATAGAAAAATGGCCACAAAGTGCATTCCCGAAAATACAAAAATGAGATAAAGAAAAGGTGTGGATGAGAGATTTGCTCTCGTAAACCAAAGCCCATAATAATTACCGCTGGCTAATATGCTTCTTCATGCCTGACACATCTTTTATTATTATATATGGATTGGATTATACTATCCGCCGGTTGTCAATTCATTGTTTAAAAGGTGTTGATAAACGAATAAAGTTAAGAAAAGCACGATCTCTTCTAAAGAAACTCAATTTCTCCCTCACTGGGAAAAACAATAAATCGGGGATATGTCTATCTATAATCTACCACGTTTATATCAACTACTTCTCATGAGGAAACTGTCGTCAAATTTTCGATTTGAGCAACACCAGCAGAGCATGAGCGTATCAATATGTTACATTTAGTCTGAAAAAAGTTATACATTTTGAGAGTTAAAAAATGTTACACAAGAAAAATATAGAACTCAGCCAAAAGACATTTAAAAAAATACAATAAAATAAATAAAATAAAATAAAAAAATAAAAATAAAAAAATTGAAATGAAGATAAAGAAATGAAATTCAATTATTAGTTAAAATAATCTAAGTTCTTTATTTATGAGAGCGGGCGAAGCCGCGACGGGATATGCTAATCTATAATAAATGTAAAACAATATTTTACGATGTAACTATAAAATTTCGCGAGAAATAATTTCGTGACTTGGACAGGCACTTCGAGTATACCATTCCGCATAACAACTATCCTACAAGCTAAGCAAGCGAATTATAATTGAGTGGTTTAGATGCAAAGGGGTACAAGTGGCAAATTTTGAAAAAATGGAGTAAGTGCATATTGTGAAACTTAAAATTACAAATAATTCTGTGGCCAAGAGATACAAGTGAATATCCTGTTAGGTGATGCCATCTATGGAGAAGAAATCTAACTACATACCGAAAATCCTGAAAGTGTTTGTAGCAAACGGATACTTTGGTTGGCTATTACTCTACAATGAGGCTTTGTTACTTGTACCCCTTTGCATCTAAACCACTCAATTAAGTGATATTCACAAATCAAAAATTATGATAATCAGAATCGAAAGAGACAAATATATAAAAATAAACAGGATATAGTTCAATTTAAATTTATGGAGAAATTGTTCAGCTTAGATGAAAACACGCCCATGTTGAAAAAACCTTAATGGAGTTCCAACGTTTCGGCCTGGCTTGCAACCTTCTTCAGGGTTCAAAATAACAATACAAGGAGTGGCCAAATAGGTTTAATAAAAAATGCCTCATTTGGTCATGTCTTGATATTTATACTCCTCTAGAAGGCCAGAAAGGTTGAACGAAACATCTGCACACAAATTAACCATTTATTGGTTGATCTTAGTGAGTTAATCTTTTAAAAACTTCTGGCGGCATCACTAATTACTTTCTCTCTCAAAAAAAAAAAAACAATTATAAAAAAAAAAAAATATATATATATATATATATATATATATATATATATATATATATATATATATATATATATATTGTGAACAGCTATACTTACTGGATACTGTTAAGTAATTGGATACAGATAAAATATAGGTTGACAGTGAACGAAATTAGTACCAAATGTGATATTTTGTTTTCAACTGACTTTGCTAGAAGAGAGATACTGTTGTAGAGCTCTCTTTTCTTCCTCCAGTAAGAGAGTGCGGCCTCCTAAAAAAAAAACAATATTTTTATAAAAATATAAAATATTAAGTATATTGTAGTATATATCAGATGTATGACATCTGAACAACTATTTTTGTTTATGTGATGAAGATAAACTGCCTAAAACCGGCATATTATAAAAATATTAATAATTGTGTTTATATTAGCATATAATCTCTTATAAGTTAATATAAGAAAGATATATGAAAGAGAAAAATATATAATTAAATATTGATGAATGAGAAAATAAAATTGGAAATATAGAAAAATTCAGGCAATACGTCAAACAGGACTGAAGTCCCCTTATTTTTCCTTGGAATATATTCTATAAAATCAATATAGGTAGGATGTTGAGAGGGATCATTCAAATAAATTTAGGCATTGTTTGATATTAACAAACCAAATTTTTAATACATTACCAACGTTTCGGCTTTATCATTGATGGCCATCATCAGAGCAGAAGGAAAATTGAAAAAAATAAAACACTATATCAACATAGCTATCTGTCATGAAGAGAACTTTATGGACAAAATTTCCATGAAGAGAACTTCTAGTTTTTTTTTAAATTATCCATAAGCCCTGATGATGGAAAATTTACATCTTCCATCACACTTGGACATCAATGATATGTCCGAAACGTTAGCAATATATTAAAATTTGCTTTGTCAAAATCAAACAATGCCTAAACTTATTTGGCTGATCCCTCTCAACATCTTACTCTATATAATATTCAACACAGCTTATCAAAATAATAAATATGTTTCTCGGCAATCAGTAACATCTAAAAAAATATGTTTTGAAATGAGATGAATATAAACTGCCGACACTATTGAAAAAGAATATTTATAATGGAATTTCTATTAATAATTTTAATTAATTTATTTTTATGAATAAATTGATACTAAAGATGTGCCAGTACCGGTTTTTGCTGTACTTATTCCAAACTGTTCCCATTCCAACCTTTTCGAATTACATACTTCTACTATGATAATAATGGGTATTTTTAATTGCGTTATCGACCTTTGTGTTTTTCTGCAAATACATACCTACAGAAGGTTTTTTTTTTTTTTTTTTTTTTAAATTAGGTTCCTTAATAACGGAAGTGAAACTGTTTTATTAAATGTGTAACTTTATTTACAAACTTTCCTTAAATTATTTTAGTAGAAAATATTTTGTTTTGTTTAGTATGATATGTATATATTTGTGTAATTGTTGTACATTGGTGTTGACTAGCTTAGGATTTAAACAAAATATTTCTACTTGATTTTTCCTACACATTTCCTAGAACAATTTATAAGAAGTAAACTCTTTATTAAAAAAAATAATAATAATAATAAAATAAAAGATACGATGTAAGCCAGTTTTTAGGTTGGGATGTTGCTCGTCCAAGACAGGCGGTAATTGTCAACGAGTCCAAAAGAGAATCGGTATCCGGGTATTAGATACCGGTTGTAGTATGTACCGCAGAACTAAGGGAATGGAAGTGTATTCGATAACTAGTCGGTCCAGACAGAGATTACGTTCCACGTTTCCGGTCCAGCTGTACCGACATATCCCTAGTAGATACAAGAAAAATAATGAAAGAGAAAATAGATGATTAATTCCTATTTACAGACTAGGGAGTTCCCGAAGGTTTGGTAAACTCCTCCTTGTAATGAAACCATAAAACTCCTTTATCTCTGTTTTCTAACATTAACCGGAATTGGTGCTCCTGCTTCACGACGAAGAAAATGTATTTCTACTTGTTCATGATCTGATGTTTGGCTTGAAGTTGTTTTGAATCGCGAATCAGGCATACAAATTCTCTTGCTCAAGAGGACATTATATCGTTTTTAAAACCCTGAAGTCGTTATATTTTTTAATTTGTTAACCATTATAATGATTTCGAAATTATTTATTTTAAGACTATCCAAATATTTGTGTTTATGCTACAAAATTAAAATCAATTCAGGCAATAAAAATTCTCTACAGCAAGAGAACAATCACTGGATGGACAGCCACAGTTCTCATTTAATTGTAATATTACAATTATTGGCGTTAGAAATAAATGGTTGATTTGAATTATTTGCATTGAAAATAAGATTATTGCTGAAATGAGTATTTGGATTCAGAACAGTTAGCAACACATTGCTTATGGGTTTGTGAACCTCCTTGTAATATCAGCTGAGCAGTATTCATTTTAGCGCCAATTGATCGGTCTACATAACCTTCTACCACACTAGTACTCTTCCAGCTCCGTGTTTTTTAATCTGTAAAATATCACCTCCCTCGTCAGCTAGTAAGGATGCAGATGTTCTCCGAAATGCGTGTCCAGTATATTGTCCAGTTATTTTTATGCAAGTAAGTAACTATTTTTGAGGGAATTGCTGAAAGTGAATTAATACCTACCGGTTATGTTCTACATTTACCCTTGCTGTATTTAATAAATAAACGAGGATTTGCAGTGTGTTTTGGTCGGAGTATTAAGTACTGTTGGAATATTTGTTGGAAGTCATATGGTCCTATTTTATTGGAAACTAAAAAGGTACGCTGTACATTATTTTTTGAAATTGGGATATTAATTATTATGTATTCATCTGTTTGGTTTATGTGATTTATATTCATTTTTAGAAGTTCACCGCACCTGCAGGCCCCAGATACACCGATAATTAAAGCTACCTAAAAAATAAAAAATCGCAACAATGCTTGAATCCGTAAATTTACATTTTTATTATCATAACAATTTAGAAGTCAAAATAGAAGAAACTTTTGCTTACCTTCATCATAAGAAATGTTTCATTTGGAGCATCTAATAAAAATTTATTAATTTCATCTCTTGAAAATATTTCAGTTTTTTTTTGTCTATAATTATCTGATTTCGTTTTAATAAATGTCTTGAGTTTTATATAAGTACTGATGTCTATGTTTTCATTTATTGATATAGTACTTTTCAACATAGAATATATTGACCATAACGATGAAGATTTGTATGATTTAGCTATTAAAGTAAGCAATAAGAATGTTTTCTGAAGTATTTTTAATCTTGTTTTATAATTGTAACCTTATGTTGTAATTTTTTTGTATTTTATTGGGTAAAAGATTACTAATCACATTTTTGCTGGGTTTTTTTCATATTAGGAGGAGTGTTTTCATAACTGGAATCACTATCCATCTTAATTTAATTTAAATTCAACTTAATAGCAATTCAATTTAAATATGTACTATCCAATAAGGAATAAAAGTAATAACCTTTCGAATGGCTGCAATTAGCAGTTTTTTTTTTATTTTTTTTTTTTTTAATTTGTCCTGCTATTTTTTTAAAATGTTTTTAAATTGTTCATTTTATGTAAAATACTGTGCATTTAGATAAAATAATAATTATATAATTTAAAATAAATAATAATGAACTTTATATTAAGGAATGTATTAAGGTGGCACTGAAATTTTACTTTACACTCTAGAGAATTAAAGTTAAGCTTATGGGATTTTTTACTCACTAGAGAATAAAATGGAACGTTAATCAGCTGTTTTTAATTGAATAATGTTCCCATTATTTAACGGTTGCAGAAAAAAACATTTATTTGAATTTCTAAAAACTACCTTTTTTTGGGAGATTTAATTTCAAAACTAATCTAATACACTTACATTTGATATTGTTGGGGATGTTATGCTCAGATCCTTATTGAACTGTTTGAACATATTCGCAAGCGATAGTGAAACAGCTGTCAGAAAAATATCTGGGTAGTTCCATATGAGGGTGATCATAAAATTTCCTAAATAAACAAATAGTGAAAACCAGAAACTGTAGCCAAAGACACTGGAAACATTAGGGTCGTCTAAGAACATTCTAACAAGATCAGTATCTTGGTCGGCTTGCAGCATGAACTGGGTGTTCGAAAGTAAGTGTTCAACTAAAATAAATTAAAACTACTTATTAAATAATGTTTATATGTACTTATAAAATAATATAACTTACTTATTAAATAATATAACAATGTATTATATGTGTTTATATAATACGTGCAATAAAGATTGGTGTTTTACATTATATATGAGAATGTCAGTTGAAGAGGTTTAATAAAGTCATTTTTGACATGGATACGTATTTTGGCTGTGGGTCCTATAGTTTTGTAAATCTGTTCATATTTACCTCATCAGAATGTCATTTAATGGAAAATATTTTTTGTTATATATCATTTGTCTCTAGGACCTACCGTTTAGGAGATATATTGGTTTGAATGAAAAAAGGCACGTTCGAAATCTATTTTCTCTCAATTTAGTTTATTTCGAAATACTACAAATTTTTGGATATTTCCTATTGTTTTTCCCAGCTTTTTTTTAAATATATTTTTTCTGATTATTTCTGCCCAAAAATGACTACAACCATTTCAGATATAGAAAAAAATGTTATTAGTAGAGACCGGATTTTTAGGCAGGAAAAAATAAAAAAATGTGCAGTAAAAAACTCAAAACATGCAAAATCGTGCAGTAAAATTCTGAAACGTACAAAAACGTGAATTTATAAACTTAATACATGCAGCAATCCATTTATTTACACAAACATGCATAACATAACGGACCTTAAATAAACTGAAGCACATTTCGACAAACATTCCGTTTTAGTATTAATTTAATCTGAAATACTTTTTGAATCTAAAACTTGGAAAAAAAAAATGTATATGACTATTTTCATTAAAAAATATATAAATATATTTATTAAAATTTCCTTTTACATGGAAACAAAATATAATGAAATGTTTTTTTTAAATAAATTATTTTTAAAATTATCGTGAAAATGTAAGAATTTTACACTTTAAAATTCTCTCGGGTTCAACAAAGTTGATTGATCTTGCCAAAATAATTGTTTATAAATAAAAAAATTACTCAGGTAAAAATTAAAAAATAATCAGGTAAAAATTACCTGATTTGCAATGTGCGTCTATTTGCGATTTCCTTTCGTGGCCTATTGTTTTCAAACAGCAAGAACAAAACACCACATTCCCATCAATTTTCAGCTCTGGATATTTATTTGTCCATTGTCTCAATTTTGTAAAAACACTCGTGGTCGTTTTTGGGATTTTTAAAATTGATAGTTTGAAATCTTATCAAAAACTGACCCTTCTTGCTAAATCAGAAGTGGGGAATAAAATGGGAGGCGGGGAGTAAAATTTTCTGAGGAAACGTCTTAATACTAGGAAGTACGTCGATCCTCAATACAATGTTTACCTAAATCCTCAAAGCTCTCAATTCAATACGATCATCTAAAAGTAGTATGTCACAAATACATTTGTTTTAAGCGAGTTTTTACTTTCATTTTAAAACTAATTAACCTATTTAATATTTTTTCTTATAAAAGTAAATAAAATTTTTAAAAATAAATGATTAAATGAATAAAATTAGATGAATTTGGTTCAATTGTGCAATTTTGTGCAGTAAAACTCGAATTCGTGCAATTAAGCTCAAAAAGTCAAAATTGTGCAATTTCGTGCAGAATAAAATTTAAGAATAAGAACGCTTAGTTCATGAATGAGATAACT
This sequence comes from Euschistus heros, assembly GCA_003667255.2. Taxonomy (NCBI): domain Eukaryota; kingdom Metazoa; phylum Arthropoda; class Insecta; order Hemiptera; family Pentatomidae; genus Euschistus; species Euschistus heros. The sequence continues at coordinate 210,620 of RCWM02000434.1, read as the reverse complement.
ACTTGGGTTAGAGAGCGGTAAACCACAGCAAACTAAATGTGCAATAACACAGAGATCCAGTCTCTAGTTATTAGTTTAAGTTGGATACTACTGATTTAAACCGTTCTAATACCATGTTAGGGATATTTCCTTTTGAAACTAATTTCCATATTAAGTAGAATAACATTTTTAAACACTAAAAATGACACCTTTTTACCGTGGGTTACTATTATATTTAGTACAGGAAGAAAACCGTTTCTTGATTTTGTGCCACCACGTCCACAACTTGCGAACTTTTATATTTATATATATATATATATCCATAGTTTTATATTTAATCCAAGTTTCAACCACAATTCAGTGGCCAATTTCAGGGTAATAATTAGTTAATTTAATCCAGAATTTCAAAGACTACTTTTTTAGCCAAATAAAGTGGTTTTTTTGTTTCATATTTTTTTTTTTTACTTTTTTTTTTTTTTTGTATATTTATCCTGTAATTGATTTTTCGAATAAAATTAGATGTATATTCTGTAGAAATGTGATTTTTTTTTTTTTTTAATCGTGAAATAGTGTTTTGTGCGGAATTTGGTTAAATAATGTAAAAATGTATTCGATGTAGTGGAATAATGCTGATTCGATAATAATAATATAGATTCGAGTTACTGGAAGATGGCATGACTAATGTTTACAAATAAAGAAAATACGATATTAACATATACAATTGTGGACTGACATTCAGTGAGGGCGTGACTGATGCCATTTAGTCACACACATTTATTTATTTTTATTTTTTTTGAAGGACTGATAAAACATATCAAAGCATTATATCAAGATAGTAATATAGACTTACAGATAGACGAAAATATTAGGCAATTTGTTATCCACCTAATTTTTTTCTGGACGGTCAATGATTCAAAATTGTTCATTTCGTTCTGCAGCGCTGCCCATTTACTAATAAATTCTTTCCACTGCCTTACTAATATCAAGAAAGATATCGAAATGAGCAATGTACTACCAAAAAACATCATGTCTCCTGAAAGACAAACCCAATTTAATTTCTTCAAAATAATTAATAAAATACTATAAGTTAATATCTTTATGTTTTAGGATATTACTAATAGATGACGGGTTACCAAGTGTCTTACAAGTAACTCCTCGATCTCGAATATATTTATTTATTGCTAAAATACAGAGCATAGTATTTATACTCATTATAACTATTGTGTATAACAATTTCCAGCTTTTCCACTGGAACCTGAAACATTGAACATTTAATCAGAACAAAATACATAAAATATGCTTTTTATACTACAATATTATAAAACGATGTTTAGTAAATCACCTGAGTTTTTTGTAATCGGGTTCTGAGATACCGTAAATCGGTAGAAGAGAAATCAATTGAGCGAATATGAGGGGCGTTTGCAACTCCAATTGTATTGTAGATCTCGAGACTGCTTACGTGGGAACAATAAAATAAAACTTTAAGAATGAAATATACGAGTAGTTTATCACTTACTACTAATAAAATAGAATTTTAAGAAAGAGATTATAAATTAGGAAAATCGTTTATTGATTAATCACAAGAGGATATTACAACCCTTAGCTTTGAGCGTGCATTGAAAGACATTACCTTAGAATTAGACAATTTTTTTTTTCAATAAGGAGATGGAGATTTTTTTAAGTATCCGAAAAATAATTATTCTTCAAAAATCTCATTTTGAAAATTAAACTAAAAAGTAGATAAAAGGAAAAAAAATAAAATCAGTTCACCACATCCAGTTTATATATATATATATATATATATATATATATATATATATATATATATATATATATATAGAGAGAGAGAGAGAGAGAGAGAGAGAGAGAGAGAGAGAGAGAGAGAGAGAGTTGCTTTGCAAGGAGTATATTTCGATGTCACGACGATATGCTATGTCACTTTTTGACCAAAATTAGTTAGACCTTATAGTTTACTAAAAATATAGCGCTAGGGCCATTTTCAAGGCCAGATCTTGAAAAAAAAAATAAAATACAACAATGATACAGCCATTTTTTCCAGATGCCACAAATGGAATCCTTTGTCCACATGCTACAACTCAGCTGTTTTCCTCGTGATACTCCGGTGAAACGGAGGCACTCGTAAATTTCCCATTTTTCCGCGTATAATTTAAAGCAATAAACCAGCATTTTTGCTATATTTGGATAATAATAATATGAATAAATCCGTTTTATGTGTCTCCTGCAAAGTTTTGAAAAATTACATTCATGTAGTAGCTTAGGCGACGATTTTCTAGTGGAGAAAAGTAACAGTCAAATAATATCACAAACGAGCAAGTTATATATCAATGAAAAACTAATAAACTATTTGGACTTAAGTCCCTTAGGATCTCAATCCGATATAAAAAGGCTGTCACCAAATATATCGTTATTCGGTAAAAAGTTTTTTTTTTTTTTTTTTTTTGGAAAACTGATTTTTTTAATAAATATAATCTATAGATATAAATCTATAAATATACTCTGACCCATTTAAAGGCAACCAGCCATAGAGATGGTAATTAATCCTTTTCTTACAGTACATAAGACAAACGTAAATAAATAATTTTTATAAGATAAAAAAAAAAAAAAGAAAATTAATGTTATTGATAGAAAAATATATAAAATAAAATTAAGCATAAAAATTAAATTTCATTAAAACTGTATACAATAATACAGACATAGCCTGTGGAATTTCCTAACCACACTTGTATCCTCACTTTTGGGGGTTAATGCACAATAGTAAAAGTTCCAACGAAGACTGATAGAAAAGGATATATACATATAATAGTCGCACACACTTCATTAGAGCTTGATTGCAGAAATGTAGGCAACCGCCAGAACTTCATATAAATTATTACGAAATATTTTAATCCGTGAGGAGAGTTATAGGGATTGAACCAAAGGTTTTGATTACATTTCAAAAATTCAAGAGCGAATGTTTTAGTGAGATATCTATGTAGGATTTTATTAGGAACATAATATGGAGATTTTAAAATCGTCCAGAGGAATTCATTGAATACTTTAGTATTTGAGTGTCTGTCCCCTTCATAGGTTCAAATAGGTTTTAGTATGGTCTTGTATATAAGAAATGTGTTATCAAAAGATAAGCTGTCCTGTTTAGTAATTTATATCACTGGATATTGTACGGCTGTTACAATCTATTGTATCGGTTTTATGTATTTTGTCAAATAAAAAGCCAAGATTATCATCATTACTGTGTTGAATAACTGTATGTAGTGGATATCATTGAGATGGTAAAAGTTATCTAAACTAAAGCATTTAGATTCGTTCATTTTATTTGCCATTTGTTGCCCCAAACTTCAATCTGGATATATACATGTAGTGTGGAATATTTAAAAAATACATAATAGTGGAATCTTTGGTAAGATTTAAATATATCACCTACTTTTATATATCACCTACCAAAAATTTCGTCAGGAGAATTTGATCTCGAAGAGAAGGAAGATCGCGTTAGGCTTTCTGTTGTTCATCACGACCATCTGGGGGCTTTGGTAGAAGAAAACCCTCGCAAAACTGCTCGTGACATTGCGAGAGAAGTTAAGTGTTGACCACTCAACATTATTAAAAATCTTGAAATCTTAATAAATTTTTGGCCACATATAAAAACCTGCGTTATTTTCGCACCAGCCCAATAGCTATATGAGATCCAAGTTTCCGTATATAACATTATTCCGTATGTAACGCTACATTAGACTTATTAATGAAGAGTTAAAGTAATTTTAATCCAAACTAATTTCTCATCACCAAAAGAGTTTAGCCGTTACTTTACTAATTGCCTTGTGGGTAAAACAATAAATATAAAACATTTTCTTTGAATCAATCATGAATACGAATCACTTACTAAATTCATGTCCGCGGGCGCGCTAATTACCTGAATTGCGTTTCTTATCGCACAAAAAGCTTTTAATGAAATGATACATTGCAATACACACGAATAGGAAATACTGATGGATATAACATATCTGATTTCAGTGGGTGATTTCTATTTATAGATGGTTGCTAGAATAATCTGAAATTCGTGTTCTACACAAAACCGTAATAAAACTGTGATGTGACCAAAGTTTTTTATCTAATCGTAATTTACTAACATAATATAATCACAAGATTGATTTGTTTTCTTTTTTTAATACTTTTATAAGTGATTAAATCATAAATAAAATTGTGATCTCTTCTTGAAGCATAATCATATCGCGTTATTTCCATTTTAGAAACAAAACTAGAATAAAAGTACATTGAATTGAAGAAAGCTGATAGCCGGTAAAGTGGGTTGGTTGCGAGATGGACCAAATTTTTCTTAAAATAAAATCCATCTTACAAAAAGATATGTTTAACTCATTATAGCTTTACCCACATGAAAGATTATATTTTAATTTACATTTATTTATTGATTTGATGAAGTATAGGATAAGAAAAGAAAATTAACAACATTGTTTAGTGATCTATTGATACCGGATATGTGCGAGATAGACTGATCAAACTTTAGAGATAAGACGTAACGCAATGTTGTTAAAAAGAAATAATATTTCTTTATGTTGCAACTTGATGCAATATTCTATAAAAAATGTTTCAAATATGTATTACACATATTACATTAATTATAACAAATAATTTGGCTTAAGCTTTAAAAATAAAAGTTTGTACTATTTTAGAAATAGTAAAAAAAAAAAAACCTTTTAGTAAATCCCTTTGCCACAACAGTCATACTTACTATCACTTCGAGTTTATCCAACATAGCAACATCTTGAACAGGCTATGCATTTAACCCAATTTAATCTTTTATCGTCACGTTGCCATCCGTTCCGTTTCCTGACTTGCCCCAGGTCCCGTCGAACCCAAAACGGAACGCTATTTGTCCCATATTTTGATGATTCTTTCAGTCTAAATAATTTTCATCTCTAATTATCTTTCAGCTCATAACATTCCACTATTAAAAGAATTCATCGGAGGAGTATCACTCATGAACCAGAAGTGTACTGAATTCGCAACTGGCTTCCGTTCGATTTGATAAGATCAGAACCCCTAACCATCCTTAACATGGACATGGACTGCTCAAAATTAATCGAACACTTCACAGGTAGTATAAACATTATTAAAGCCGCTCAGCCCAACATTATATATTGAATAATTGGAACAACCATATTTCATAAGTAATTCAGAATACATTCCACAAGATTGTGACAATTAAGCTTTCTGTGCTTCTGTTACAGATAGCTTTACAAGGATGTGTTATCCATTACTTTCGGTCGCTTGCAAGTTTAATGTTTTTATTTATTTCAATATATAAAGTGGCTTTTAATGTATATTCATTTTACATTTTAAAAATAAAAGATGAAAATAAAAAAAGTTTGTTTGGCCTCCGAAAACAAAGTTTCATTCTCCCAATTTTTTGTTACAATAATAAATATGTTTTATTTACATATTTACAGGATTATATAAAAGTTTGAAGTATACATGTTCTGGTCTTCCTTTATGTGATTATTTTGTATTCTCCTAAATTGAATAGTTACGGTGCCATTTCGAAAAGTTTATTCAAAGAGTCAACTTTTGTACATCCTGGGGTAAATTATTTTCTCAACAAACAAAATTAAAGTTGAACGGATAATTCCTTTACATAACACTGTTATTTATGCCTCTGGACCATCAGCAACTGTGCTGTAAACTACGTAACAGTGCCATGATCAAACCTGGAAGAAATGATACCTAGTTGTCCATGCTCTAGACCTGATTTTCGTAAGGACCTCTTTTGTAAGCGAAAGTCTCTCGTCCATCTCCTTTTCTTTCTTCAGCGAATATTATATTAGATGTTTCGAGTTGCCTTCTTGTACAAGTAGTTTTAATCTCTCGACGGGCTATATCCATCCTTAAACTTTTACATTGTTCCCAGGATTCCCTCCCGAAACCTACTCGTCAACTCTTGGTTTCTTCCCTTATCCTCCCCCATTTTGATTATAGCTGTGTGGCATATGGTGGGTTGACGGCGGAACTCGAGAGTAAGCTAAGAAGACTAATGAACTGTTTCGTTAGGTTTATCTTTAGGGTTCTAAAAGCCTCCCACACATCCCATCTATATACAGAGTTAAAATGGCTTTATCTTTCGTCCTGCAGAAATTACTTTCTAGTTTCCTTACTCTATCAAATGACTAATTCTCACAATCCCTCCTACATCTATAACATCTTCCGTTTCAAATCCTCGGTTTCCTCAGACATATATACTTCTTCCCATAAGAGTGCATCATTCAGCCATTCCTTTATTCCCGTTATGTTAAATGAGTAACATTCGAATAGAGCAAACAAACTAACCTTCGAAACTAGTCTTTAAATAAAAAAATTCCAATAGAAGTCACAAATAATTCATCGAACAGACAAGACACTACATCAAGAGACTCCAGAAGTGAATTTTGTGAAACGATTCATTTATCTCTTAAGCCCTATCTAACAGTCAACAATTCCCATAAACTATACAACGGTGGAGAGAAGTAAGAGAGGGCACAGAAGGTTGTCCACTTATTTAAAGACAAAATCTTAGACTGTACAGTAGAAGAGAGAATTATTAGTGAAATAGCATAACTTGATAGACAATTCCATTTCAATCGAAGTTGTCATAAAAAGAAGAAAATGTCACCAGGAAATTTTGTTTATTGCAATAATAAAATATAAATTTAAAAAGAACATTTTTTGTAAAAATTAAATTTATATATTTATTCTCTATGATTTTTTAAAGATTAGAAAAATTATTATGCTGCAACAAAATCAACAGTTAAATAAAATTATTTTCCATTGGTAAAATTAAATATGTATATATATTTTTAATTATATAAACGTAGCAATGTCATAAGGTAATGAAAAGTAAATGATATGGAAGAGCAATTAAAAGTAGAAACTCGGTAACACAATCCTCTATAGTATGATGGCTCCATAGATATCACTTTAAATTTTTCCAATCTCCTTTAGATTTTTATATATTAATAATAAATTTACTTTTAAATACAAAACATTAGCGAGGGTTGGTCCTGGATCTATTTGCAATAAAGGGATTTCAGAGAAACCAGAAACCTTTATAACAGAACTTTTTGACAACAACCTTGACATAACAAATCTCTATCAGAAGAGCCCCTCGATAACAAGAGAGTTAATCAAATCTTCTTGAGTCTTATTATCGAATTTATTTAGTATAAAGAAATGTAACTTACTTCATTTAAGACTTAAAAATAATGTTACTGAACAAAATCTTTCATAATAAACTCAAATATAAATATATATATATATATATATTTTTTTTTTTTTTTTTTTTTTTTTTTTTTTTTTTTTTTTTTTTTTTAAATGGCTTTGGTCAGTGAACAGAAAAATAGAGATGCCAATTTGTCCAAAAAAATATAAAATAAAAATAAAAAAATGTATCCATTTTATAATAAGCACATGACTTAATAGAATTATCATTTTAATAAAATATGTATAATTCTGATATAAGAAAACCATCTACAAAAAAATAAACATGTTATAAAATTTTTAAAATAATCTTTATTCATAAAAACTGAAAAATTTCTTCAACTTCGAAAAAATAAGGTACTAATTGTTTTTAATATTAACAAAATATATAATATGCATTTTACATGTCATGTAAGTAAATATTAAAAAATAGCAATATTTTTGACAATTTAATAAATCCAATTTTGTTCAAGGTATCTTCAAAGTGCAATAAATTGAGGTTCATTTTTTCAAATTTACATTAAACTTTTAAAAATATTTACCTTTTTCTTTTTTCTTTTTGTGGTCTTTTCTATCTTCTTCATTTAAGTAATGCAATATACTTTGAGTAGTTATGTTACCTAACAAATCTACATCTATCCTATCTCTCATGATAATATTATTGTTGATCATTTAATATTATTCCTAGTCACAAATTAAAAAAAAATAAAATAAAAGTTTCACATAGTCATAATATAATAATAACTAGACACAGTAGTACTATATCAGCTTTTATATTCCTTCGTGAAGAAATGGAAATTATTATGCCTGAAACAGCTGATGGTTCATGAATGAATGAGCTAACACAATGGAAAGCGGTGTAATAAATATCAAAGAAATGCGTAGTTTGGGGTAAACTGTTTACACGGGAACGATCAATAACAATTATATACTATCTAAATCAGCTTAACACGACTTGCCTCCTTAGATTCATTTTAAGATAATGAATGGTGAATAACTGGATAGCCTCAAAATTGGCAGGCCTCATAAAAACAATTAGAGATATGCATATCCATCAGATATAAAATATTTTTATTTTCTAAAATACATGTTCAATATACATCAAATTAATATGAACAATTGATAACTTTTGAATGTAAAATTACATTTTATCAAACAATAATAAAACTGTTAACAATATTTAAATAAATACCTATAACAAACATAAATTATTAATATAAATATTTCTGAAAATAATTGATAAATCATCCAAAAAAAATTAAATGTTCAAAACATTAAATATATACTTTTTCTTTACAAAATGGAACAACTGTTTTTCTCTAATACTGCTAACGTTAATCACATTACCATACAAATATTAAATATAAATTTAAACTATTAGCTATTATTTATGTAAAATGTTTTATACAACCTTACAAAACATGGAACATTTAATAAATTTATTCCATCTGGGATGTACATGTAAAGAAGTTATAGTTTTCATTATTTTCTAGTAAAATGAAAAATAAAGTTTCATTATTTGAGCAATCTGTACTTTTAAAGTTAAATCAGATCACTATACTGATAACAAATAAAATTTTATATTTCTAACAATTAGTACCATAATTACAATAAATATATAATATAACTTAAATAAATTAATAACTGGAGAGCAGATTTCTATAATTTACAAAAAACAAAAGAATATGCATAGATTTATGAAAAAATATATATACTTTGCATTCAGTAAAACAAACAAAAAATTTTAACTGTGTAAAAAAAAACAGTTTAAATGTACTATTTAAAAAAGTATATGAATGACTGCTTATCAAAAATAAACAAACTAAATATGGATATTTTTAAAAAATCAAGCCCCAGTCAAAAATTATTATCAAATAAAGTTAAATACTAAGGAAATCAAAATATCACTATAACAAATTTCAATAAAACAAATCATAACATACATAAATGAAAGAATTGTTCAAAAATAAATTTATTGTTACATATGCGACTTCCTTCAATAAAAACATTTTGCACCCCAGACAGGTTAAGAACAATTAAAAAATACTTCCATAAAGAGATTCTATAACAATAGTCCAAGTTGGCTTATTCAAAAATCAAGCCTCTGTTTCATTTGGCAAAGTCACTGCTATTTTTTTTTTTCTTCTGATGGTCGAAGATATTATTATGAGTTACATCAACACAACTCAAATTCGTAGACATAAGTACATGATAAACATCATTAGGTTATTTTCAAGAATGTCCAAAAAGACATGATCGAATCCAAACCGTAGACTTTTTGTCTTTTATTTATAACAAATTAAAAAATAAATTTTAACTCAACTAAAACAAGATAGTATATATTATTTTATATAATAAAATAATTAAAAAAACACATTATATTCAAATTTAAGTACTTTTCTTTTAGAAAGATCAAAAGCTGACTAGACGTAAGTACTAAATTTAGATCATAAATAAAACAGAACATACAAAACAATAGATAATAAGGATAGCAGATATAATAGCAAAGATTGTAAAACTATATCATATAAGCAACAAAAAAGAGAAATAAGAATTTAAACTGCATGTCTAACAAAAATTTTAGTTTCATTAGCAGAAAAAAGAAGAACATTTAAATAAAGACTATACACAAATATATAAGCACAAAGAATTATTAGGGCCAACTTTTAATAAATTACGTCACAAGTAAAGAAATTCACAAAGTGATAACGTGTTACTTACAACCAATAAGCTGTCAAGTAGAACCATTTACATTATGAATCTGTAAATCCAGAATGAACAATCCATTTTGTGTTGTTTCTAAAAGTAAATCATATGTATTGAATTCAAAGGAGTTCTTTTCCAAAACTACGATCATAAAGCACTAGCATTTAGGTATGGGGCTGATAAGAGGTGTAATACACTCATTATGTCTATTATCTTAATTGACATGGTTTTCAACAGGCATTTATTAATTATGATGATTTTGACAATGTATAATTTACATTAATGTATACTATCGAAATTTATATTTTAACCAAGTAATTATCATCCGCACTAATCTGATACTGTAAAAATCACAACCTTAATATCTTAATATGGAAATTGTTTCATAATTTATTAAATAACTAAAAAAAAAAAAAAAAAAGAATAACAATAGTAAAAAAAAAAAAATAATAATAATAAAAAAATAAATGAATTTTGCATGCTATATTGGAAGAAACAATAAATAACTAAGTATTAGTCCCTGGCATAAAAATTTTCTGCCAGTCCTGAAAATCAAAAGCTTTGAACCTTATTTTTGACCTTTTGGAAATTACAATACTTTTTCTATTATTGGGTAATGCATATAATGATTGATAAACAAGCACATAATAAATAAACAATTAATACTATTCAAATAATTACGCAGACTAAGGAAATGACTAAGAAAAATACTGTTAGAAAAAGTAGCAAATAATGTATAGTTAATTATTAAGAACCCAAAACAATTGCTTGCAATAAATAAAAATGTATGTAGCCAGTACAATATATTACCAAAAAGCAAGCGACAATATAATCCTAACATATAACTTATCTTTGTAAATCTTCCCTCACTTTCAATTCAGAAAAAAGACATCAACAAACAATCTTCAAATTAAAAATTCAACATTGGAGGAATATGAAAACTGAATTTCCATCATAAATGCAATTATTTCTTTACATTAAACTGTGACAAGAGTTGGTGAAAATACTGACTTAGAAATGAAACATAAAAATTTCTTATCATTCATCACCAACACCAATGCATTAAGAAACCAAGAAACAGGAATTTTTTCCAACAAAATTATTTGAAATGGCACAATGCCTTAATTATCTTAAAAAGATACATTACAGCATTTCTTAAATAATCTAAAATATACAAAACATTTAAAACACTCTATCACATTTAAAACATTAATACAAAGTAAATTTATTTAACAACAAGAAATAAATAAATACCGTCAACATGCACACATAAATAAAAACATGAAACATACACCATACCAGGTAGATAAAAAATTTTCAATCGAATTGACAAAACAAAATTCAATTATAACAATTTACATATCACATGTCAAAAAACCACCTATCAATGAAACGCCAAACAGATTCTAAAAGATTTTCTCACAGTGAATCACATGTATTCCAAAGGAATAATATTGAAGCAGATAAATAAAAATAATGTTTACAAACCATTAATTCAGACTTCTATTTATATAAAAATCTGTTCAAAATTTGAAATAATAATTATAGAAATTATAAGCATTAATTTGCAAGAACTTGTTTTCCCTACAAATCAGGCAAAGTTAGCATGATTCCCAGACTGGTAAATTATGGTTACCCAGGAAATCATAAGAAACACCAACAAACCAGTAAATTTTATCTTGTAACACATCTGCTAGAATATTAATGAAAAATCTTGAGCTTAGTTCTCTAATTCTTAAAATTAACCAAATGCCAATCTATCAGCATTACTAAAGTTTTTATACAAGAGTTAGCTCTCTTTGTTTCCTTAATCTCATCAACTAACAAACAAGAAAATACAAATACTTTCAATTAACAGGTTAGATACACTCCAGCATTAATAGGCAATAAAGTAAACAAATATTTTTTAGAACTCTAATAATACACATTTAAAGACGATCCAAAGAAAAATATAAATGGACATAAATTTAAAACAATAAAAAAAATTGAACACTAAATTTCGGACAGCTTAATTTTTTTTTAAGTGCATTGAGGCATTTATGGTTAAAAAAAAAAAAAATTTGATAAGTTAAAATAAATGGAGCTTAATGCTATGCAGAGGTTTTCAATAATTAATTATTCATCTCAAAATAGAAGAGATGAGAAAATTGTTAAACATTTTTAAAACAAAATTAGAAGGGGCAATTCATCTAATGGCTCTGAAATCCAGTCTATGGCCTTAATAATGAAAAATAAAATTGGGATGAATATGAAAAATAATAAAAACAAAATAGAAAACCACTACTCATTTCATAATTAATAAATAATTATCTTTTAACTCCACTTTAACCAACGATAGTTAAACTAAGTTTGAAAATCTGAAATGCTCAATTATCACGTCCAAGAAAGAATACATATTAACCAAAAAGAGAAACAACGAGTAACTGTAGCTACTTAATTTACTACTCTCACTTAATCATAGTTCAACTTCAGAAATTTAGTTTTGTTTTTTCAATAAAAACAATTTATTTTTAACATTATTAAAAGGTGAAATGTTTTGTCAATAATAATTATAAATACTAAATTTTATTCAATTAAATGTATAAAAATATAAGGCTATATGGCTTTAACAGTACTCGAGTAGTAATTTACTTCAATGTCCTAAATGCTAATGATTAATTTGTAAACTGTTATATCAAAGGATGGATTTTCAGACTCTAGGTATATTTTTCATGTTAATAAATTATGAAAAATGGTCACGTCGAGAGGTACAAAAATAAAAACAAATAGAACAACAAACTAATAGGTGGTTTTTTTACAATTAAATACTATACAACAATCACTTTTTTTAAAAAATAACACTTAGTTGCTTTGGTAATAATATACTGCTATTTGTTTATTTTCAATACAAATATATATTATATAAACCACTATAGCAAAATGACTGCATAATTGAACAATATTAACAATTTGGTCAGCCATTTATCACAACTCCTAGTAGTACAATTCGCAAACCAATACAATGCAACAAACATCGATATGAAAGCAGTTCAGGAGCAATAGTATTTAACAGTATGATAACTGAATCATTATTCTTGGAAATAGCTGAAGATGATTATTGCAAAATTGGTGAATGTGGTCCCTTTAAAAATAAATAAATTTAAATAATAATCTGATATCAAAGCAAATAATAAATGCAAAATAAGCTTGTTATTTTTTGCTGCAACTCAAATGATCTACCACACTGAAATAACTATAAATACTTAGTTTAAATTATAAAAAGTACTAATCTACTTTATAACTAATGAGACTGGTCATTATTAAAAAACTATAATAAAAATAAAATATTTCTTTAAGAATACTTGAATAGTTTAAAGTTTTCTCGATCTTCTAAGGACAACATAAACATACTGATGTTAATAACAAAACAAGACAAACATGCTTCCATCACTTTTTACAGATTGTAGAATCACTGCTGCTTCTATTATAAAGTGAAATGAGATTACTAACACAAATCCACAGTAATCACAGTGTTATTAATACTGATGTTTTTTTTTTATATATTTTTTTAGAAAATACTATAATCCAAAGATTTTTGAGTGAATTTTAATACAAATATCAATAAATACCGTAAACAACAAAATAAATAACACAAGAAATTATCAAAACCAAAATATATAAAAGCAATAACTGATTTGAATTCCTTTTATGAAATTCAACTGGAACTTGAACCACTAGCTTCACTGCCATCGTCATCTTTTGGTTCATCACTTGACATGGTTGTTTCTTCATTTCCATCCTTTTTTTCTAAAATAAAAAAAAATAAAAATTATAAATATATTAATGAATTTATAGGAACAATTTACATTTTATATGTATCAAAATGATCAAATAAATGAAAGAACCTATTATTTTTAAATGACCATATAAATTAAAACAATTATGTATCTGGGTCAGGAAACATTGCGCATAGGTTACAATAACAACTCTTACGATTTGTGTTAATAGCTAAGACTGCTTTCTTGTTTTACATTTTCTGTTATGACAAAAACGGGCCTGCTTTAAAGTATAGGGGTGGGAGGGGGTTGAGACCTTGAGTAGCTTTTCATCCAGCATCTGTGCAGACGTGGACACAGTTTGACAAGTGTTCTTAAGTTGAGTGACCTTGTAACATTTGAATACATTGAGAGAATCTTTGTTTCGGGTCAATATGACCCCATGTTGTATATGTCCTACCACTTATAATTCAAACTCCTTAGCTTCAGGGGCAAATGCCCATTCAAAATGTATATCCTGGTTAAATCAGATAGGTACGGGATGAAAATTATGTCATTGTGTGACGCTAGAATATTCTTTGGTGGTATGCTATACGTAGGAAAAGGAACTATAGCTCGGGAAGGTTTGCTTTTACCTACCCAATATCCTCTGAAACTTACTGATCCTCAATGCAGAACAAATCGTAAAGTCACATTTTACAATTGGTCTCAAAAATCAAATATTTGAAGACTGATGAAAATCTTACCAAGACTAAATGTTATCCTTTGGTTATATTTGTAACTAAGTAATTATCTTATGTTTGATTTTACTTCTGTTTCTATTGCCAGTGTTAAAGACCATCATTATTTTACTTCATACTGTAACAAGAACAACACAGGGGTTTTCTAGTTACGGTTTATTAACAAAATAATTATAACACGAGAATCAATATAACCAACGCATCATTTTTTACTCACTTACTCCATAGAAACCAGCTAACACTCTTAGCAACGAGGTTAATTCTCCTTATTATGTTGCACTGTCCCCTCCTTAGATGCATTCCTCCTGGAATGCTTTCGTTCCCTTCTCATAACTAATGTTTCTAGTGATTGTCTCATCCACTGGCTGACGGCAGTTCTCCAGAGATATCGTGGAATCTTCTACTTGAAGCTCATCCACCTTTACTTCATTCCCATGGTCCCCGTTAAACAGTGCTAGGCGGTTGTAGTGAACGACGATGGGTTTCCCCCTGGGAATCTTGAAAATGCGAAATATTGCTTCGTTAATTTTCTTCTTTATTTTATAAGGCCCCTCCCAGTTACTCTGTAACTTGGGACAGAAACCGCGTCTTCTCCGTGGATTGTAAAGCCACACGAGATCTCCTTCTTTATAGTTAGATTTATCAGCTCGGATATCGTGATACTTTTTCATTCGATCACTAGCCAGCTTCAAATTCGCACGAACCAATTCGTGGATATCTTCCATTCTCCTTTGAAGGTCAGACACATAGTCTTCTTCAGCCACAGTCTCTGCACTGGGTTTGCAACCAAACAGAAGGTCACAAGGCAGCCTCATCTCTTGACCGAAAAGGACCTTTGCTGGGGTCTGTTTGGACGACTCGTTCACGGCTGATCGGTGGGCCATTAGGAAGAGTGGAATGTGCTCATCCCAGTCTCGCTGATGACCAGAGACTACCTTCGATAGATACCGTAATAGTGTTCGGTTCATACGTTCAACCATCCCATCAGACTGTGGATGAAGTGCTGTTGTTCGGGTTTTTTTTCGGATTCCGAGCTTTGTACAGACTTCTTGAAACACCCTACTTTCAAAGTTTCTTCCCTGATCCGAGTGCAATTCTAGAGGCACTCCAAAACGGCAAATAAACTCCTTTATCAGGACATTAGCCAAGGTAGTAGCTTCCTGATTGGGAATAGCATAGGCTTCTACCCATTTAGAAAAATAATCCATAAGTACAAAGATGTACTTATTACCAGAATTGCTTTCTGGTAATGGTCCTAGTATATCCAGGGCTATCCTTTCGAATGGGCTCCCCACTATGTACTGCTGCATCTCAGCTCTGTGTTTCCGCTGTGGTCCATTGCTCGCCGAGCAAGTAGTGCATTTTCGGCACCACTCTTTTACGTCATCAGAACACTTTACCCAGTAATATCTCTGACGTATTTTGTGTAATGTTTTTGATACCCCCAAGTGCCCTCCAGAGGTTCCATCGTGAAGTTGATGAAGGACTTCCGAAACACAACTTCTAGGGATTATCAGCTGCTTCGTAGATTTGGTACCATCTGCATTCTCAACCACCCTCTTAAGGAGGCCATCTTCTATTACCAGAGAGTCCCACTGAGTCCAATAAGCCTTCAAGGTCGGTGAAAAAGATGATACCTCCTGCCAGGTTGGACGACTTCCTGTCGATTTCCAATCTCTGATTTTCTTTAAAATAGAGTCGTTCTCTTGCTGATTCTGTAATATTTCTTGCATCCATTCATCATCGACAACCCTAGTCTGGAGTATAGTTGCTTCTTTTTGTTCCATTCGGCAACAATGGGAACAATCCGGTTGGCACGGCCTTCTTGAGAGGGCATCGGCATTCCGGTGGCTTTTACCCGGTCGATGCACGATTTCGAAGTCGTATTCTTGAAGCTTTTCCAACCACCTAGCGACTTGACCTTCAGGATTTCTAAAATTCAGTAGCCACTTCAAACTGGCGTGATCAGTCCTCACCAAGAATCTCCTTCCATACAAATACTTGTAGAAGTGCTCTACAGATTTTACCACAGCTAACAGTTCTCTTCGGGTAACACAGTAGTTACGCTCCGGCTTGGATAGGGTCTTGCTGAAATAGCCTAGAACACGTTCCTGCCCTTCCTGTAGCTGTGACAAGACACCTCCGATTCCAACGTCACTGGCATCAGAATCAAGGATGAACTTTCCATTGGGAAGTGGGTAGCCTAAAATCGGAGCAGTCGTCAATCGTTTCTTCAAACAATCGAAAGCCAGCTGACATTCTTTGTCCCAATGAAAGGATCTCCCTCCTTCTTCTTCGGTCATTCGCGTCATTGGCTTAGCTATGTCTCCAAAATTCTTTACGTATCGTCGGTAATAAGAACAGAGACCAAGGAAGCTGCGTAATTGGTGCTTGTCGGAAGGTATAGGCCATTTCTCAATATCTTGGACCTTAGCTGGGTCTACAGCTATTCCTCCTCCACTGATAACGTGGCCAAGATAGCTGACCTTTGTCATAATGAGTTGACACTTCTTCACATTTAGAGTAAGGTTAGCGCCCTGTAGTCTCTTCAAAACATCTTCTAGGTTTGAAAGGTGCTCCTCGAATGTCCGCCCATTATAATGATATCATCCAAATAAACGAGGCAAGTCCTCCAGGATAAGTCCCTGAGGATACTTTCCATGAGTCGTTCAAAGGTGGCAGGAGCGTTGCAAAGGCCGAATGGAAGGACTGTAAATTGCCACAAGCCCGATCCATTTGTAAACGCAGTTTTCTCTCTGTCGGCTGGGTCCACCTCAACCTGCCAGTATCCACTCTTCAAATCCAGGGTAGAAAACAGTTTGGAACCTGCCAGAGCATCTAGGGCATCGTCTATTCTCGGCAACGGGTAACTATCCTTCTTAGTAACATCATTCAACTTGCGATAATCAACGCAGAACCGCATTGTACCATCCTTTTTCCTAACAAGCACCACTGGAGAGGCCCAAGGGCTACTAGAGGGCTCCACCACTCCATCTCTGACCATCTCCTGAAGAATTCGTTCTGCTTCCTCCTTTTTGACTTGAGGTAGCCGCTGGGCTGCCTGACGAATAGGGCGTGAATCACCAGTGTCAATCCGATGTTTAACCACGCTAGTCTTTCCTGGTTTACCATCTTTCGAGCCAAAAACCGGAAGATAACGCTCTACCAGACTTCTCAGTTTTTTCTTCTTCTCTTCTTGGGACAAGGACGGATCGGCGGCTGCAAGCACCTGATCAAGATTCTCGGAGAGGTGTTTTGTACTAGTCGTCTGGTGAATCACTGCCGTTACTGGTTCCAATGTCCCTAATGGGGTGCCCTTCTTGATTTTAACAGGGTAGTTATTGATGTTGGCTAGTCTAACAGGGAAATTATTATTGGTTGTAACAAGTGCCTTACCAACAAGGATACCTCTTCCTATTTTCTCATCAT
Source organism: Euschistus heros (assembly GCA_003667255.2). Classification (NCBI taxonomy): domain Eukaryota; kingdom Metazoa; phylum Arthropoda; class Insecta; order Hemiptera; family Pentatomidae; genus Euschistus; species Euschistus heros. Next base: position 192,748 of record RCWM02000434.1, on the reverse strand, counting down.
GGTTCCCAGGCTCCACCATGGCTGGAAAATCGTTATGAATGACCTCATGAAGCTGACCGGTTACAAAACACTCACATCTTGCTGGGAGCTCCACATCCTCGGCTAACATCACGTCTACGATTGAAGTCTCCCGTTGGTGAAGAATTAATTCGTCTGTACCAATGTGCATAGCGTGGTGCTTCAGGTCTAGTTGGAACCCGCAGGAGTTCATGATGTCCATTCCCAGAATGACGTCCTCTTCGATGTCTGCAACCAAAGCCAAGTGTGAAATAAAGGTAGTTCCGAGCTTTATACGTAAACATACTTCCCCATGGACCGTGGCTGTTTCCCCTGTAGCGGTTCGCAATCGCCACTTGGAAGGCAATCGTTCTTTTCCTTCGGCGACTTCTCTACGGACAATAGTTTTCGTTGCACCAGTATCTACCAACATGGCATATTTCTTGCCATCCACCGTGCCGTCAACATATACATTGCCAACTTGAGGTCCCAGCGAAGCAAGAACAACAAGAAGAGGGTCTTGGAAGTTACTTTGGGTCGTTTTCGCCCTCAAGAAGTCGACCCGTCTTAGTTTTCCTGCTTTTTTGAATTCTCAGGTGCTTTCTCCCAACTTTTGCAGGCATTCCTGACATGTCCAACCTGGCCGCAGTTCCAACACCTTAAGGGTCTTTTCTTCTTCACAACCAAGGACTTTATTAAGTTAACCACTTCTCAACGGTTCTCTGGTCTGATACTTCCTGCTGTTCTTCGTCTTTAGGTCTGCAGTCGAAATTCCGAACGTGAGCATGACTATGGGACGCCTCTGAAGCCGCTTCGTATTCCAATGCTGTAGCCAGCGCGTCTACCAGTAGCTTCGGGCGGGGCTAGACGTACCTCTCTCTGTGACTCTGTGTCTTTAAGGCCATCTACGAAGGCTTGGACAGCAAGGCATTCTATTAGGTCCTCTGGGGCAGATGGGTAGGCTTGACGTACCATCCTTGCAATGTCTGCTTCGAATTCCTGAGTTGACTCACCAACTTTTTGTTTTCTCGCTTTCAATCGTGACCGGAAAACCTGTTCTAGGTGGGCATGACCAAATCGCATCTCAAGCCGTTTTACAATCAGGTCGAAGTTCTCGATCTCATCCTCATGGAGGGTCTCAAGGATAGCCAAAGCATCTCCCCTAAGAGCTACAGTGAGCGATATCGCCTTATCTTTGGGAGTCCAACCATTGGCACTGGCCGCCGCGTTAAATTGTTTTAAATAGTTAGACCAAGAAGTCTTACCATCAAAAGTTGGTGGTTTGATTTTTATTTTCATCTTTCCCTCGCCACCGGATTGCAAAAGTTCGTCATAAGGTTCTCTTCTGGGTAACCGTTGCTTTATTATGTTATCCACTTTGCTCTCAATATTTTTAATTTCCTCTTCAAATCGTTCCTCAATAACCTGAAAATGTTTTTGGAGATTTGTAATCTCACCTCCAACTCGTTCAATATCTCCTTCAACATCTCTCCTTAGGTCGGAGACTTCCCGAGAGAACACGTCGAGGCGCCGAGACATCTCTGAGGCGAGGTTCGAAAACTTTTCATCCATTTTACTATTTAAATCTCTAATAGATTTTGAAAAGCTATCCTCAAAATCAACCGTTTCAGGATCTGTGCCCTTACCTTCAAAATAATTTCGAAGCCTTTGCACTAAAATTGTTTTAGAACCTGTTGTATCGAGGTCTAATTCTTCTAGCTCTGCCCTCAATTCAGCAACTCTTAATTCTTGAATTTTCTTAATAGGCATTCTGAATCCTTAAATTATCTGTGTTAATAAACTGAACCCCACACCTGACACCAATTGTAACAAGAACAACACAGGGGTTTTCTAGTTACGGTTTATTAACAAAATAATTATAACACGAGAATCAATATAACCAACGCATCATTTTTTACTCACTTACTCCATAGCAACCAGCTAACACTCTTAGCAACGAGGTTAATTCTCCTTATTATGTTGCAATACAGTACTTAATTTCCTTTTAGAGAAGAAAATATGAAAAAGGCTAAAAGTAATTTTTTTTTTATTCATAAGACTGATTTTAGGATAATATATAATTGTTGTATGTATATATATATATATATATATATATATATATATATACATACTATATGCTATATATATATATATTGTTGTGATATTTTAAAACTAAAAATTATATAGGACATGGGATGAAAGTGTAAGGGTCTAAACCAGGTAGGAACCCTTGGATTAGGAACATCTGAGGTACCTGCGGTTCAGCCCTTGAGGCAGGTAAAGGGAGGCAGTTGGTATTAGGACAGAGAAGAAAGAAGACAGGGTCAGTTGTTTATGGACCTTAGAGCAACCAGTGTCAGGAGTCAGAAGACTATGGAACCAAGATAAGTGAAAGTGTTAGAAGTTCTCTCCTTAATGGACTTTAGAATTTAGATTAAATTAAGGTAAATTTAAATATGTTTATATATAAAATAATAAATATAAAAAGTACCACAAAACATTGTTTAAAAATATCCAGTCATAATTCAAAAGAATATTGACAGAACCCTAAATAGAATCAAAGTCAATTAATTATTTATATATAATTTTATTAAAAAATATATGATTTAAGAAAATCATAACATTTGGCGCCCTCCAGTGGACTGTCAATATTGAAATTATGACTGGAAAATGGTTAAAATTTGGTAGATGTTTGTGTGAAAATAATGAATAAATAGTAATTTTAAAGTCAAATTATATTAAGGGAATTAAAACAAAATGAATTTCGAACAAATGTTGGAATCTATCAATAAGAATGTTGATTTGCTGTTTAATACCATATCTAAAAAAATAGATGAAATTGCTGAAAAAGAAAATAAAAACCATGAAGAACGCATGAAAAAGTTTGAAGAAGATAGACGAAAACGTTCTGAAAAAGATTCAGACTTTCAGGCCATTGATATAAATGTTTGTGAAGATGAAAGAAACACTGGAACTGAAGAACAAATGGAATTAGAAGAAGAAAAAGTAACTGATACTGTGAAAGAAGACAAAGAATTGAAAAATGAAAAATTAATGGAATATGAAGAAAGTAAAATGAACACAGAAAAAGTAACTGATAATGTTGATAAAGAAAAAGATTTAAAAGATGAAGAAATAATGGAATCTGAACAAAATTTTATAAGTGAGATAGTAGTGTGTGAAAGTAAAATTGTTGATAAATTAAATGAAGTGGAAAAAGAAAGAAGTAAGAAAAGAGGACATTGGTGAAAACATAAACAATGACTTTGATGAAAATGAAGAAGTGCTAAACTGTCAAATGGTTCGAAGAAATAAATATACCAATATCATTCAATTTCGAAAAGTAGAAAAATCTGGTTTCTTTGAATATAATCAAAAATTAAAATATGCTTCAAATAAAGGTTTGAATAAGCATATGATGGAGTTTCAAATTCCACTTAGTTGGAGCAAATATACTTCAGAATGGTTATGGTGGTTATATAAATTAAAATGTTCAAACAGCCATAAAGGGTTTAAAAAGAAATTTATATACGTCAAGAAAAGAATTAAAAAAAAATTTTTCTTGGTGAAATTTAGTATATTGCTGACATGATAAAAAAATAAATAAATAAAACTGTTTGCATATGGAACCATTTTGTTTTTAAATAGCATAGATAAAAAATTAATTTGTAATTCAATCAGTCTCTTTTGTCATTAAATTTATTTATTTTTTATTTTAAGCATCTACCAATCATAGAATAAAAAAGGTGTGAAATTTGACAAAGAATTGTTATTAAAATTTTTGCTTATTTTATGTAAATGTTTTAAACAATAGATCATAGATAATTCATCTGTAAATCAACCTATTTTCATGGTCATTAAATTTTTTTTGGTAATAATTTTCATAAAAATCTAATAGGTTTGTAGTTACTTATAGTTATTATTATATTAAAATAAATTGACTGTATTACATAAATGTTTGAAAAAGTACTATTGTTAATTAAATTATGTTTCAGTCTGTTACGCATGTTATTGAATTAATTTGAACATTTTTCATTAAAAAAAAAAAAAAAAATAATAATAATGGTTATTAGATTAATATAGAATTATTTCATTTTATAGTAAACATTTGGTTATTGTATATAAAATTTAGATTTTAAGGATTTGTTTAGCGTTTGGGATTAATAATCGTTTTGTTATATTTTAATTATTTAGATATTATGATTTTGCATTGTTAATTCATTAGATTTAGAAATGTAATACAAATTGTATAAGCTGTAATATAGAACAAGTAGAAAAAATTTCTACGCAAAAGCTCAAAATTTTTTAAATTGGAGAGAACCTGAATGTTGTGATATTTTAAAACTGAAAATTATATAGGACATGGGATGAAAGTGTAAGGGTCTAAACCAGGTAGGAACCCTTGGATTAGGAACACCTGAGGTACCTGCGGTTCAGCCCTTGAGGCAGGTAAAGGGAGGCAGTTGGTATTAGGACAGAGAAGAAAGAAGACAGGGTCAGTTGTTTATGGACCTTAGAGCAACCAGTGTCAGGAGTCAGAAGACTATGGAACCAAGATAAGTGAAAGTGTTAGAAGTTCTCTCCTTAATGGACTTTAGAATTTAGATTAAATTAAGGTAAATTTAAATATGTTTATATATAAAATAATAAATATAAAAAGTACCACAAAACATTGTTTAAAAATATCCAGTCATAATTCAAAAGAATATTGACAGAACCCAAATAATGAGTTTAAGTCAATTAATTATTGATATATAATTTTATTAAAAATATATGATTTAAGAAAATCATTACATTATATATATATATATATATATATATATATATATATATATATATATATATATATATATATATATATATACACAATATAATTATATACAATATAATTATATATTATATAATATTATTGTTATATAATATTATAATTATATAAATATATAATTGTTTATTTTAAGAAAGATTTTTTTTTATAACATATATAATTATAATAAATTAATTTTTTTATGAAACGATAGATCATTAATTGTTTCTCAAAATGTTTAAAATGATCAATACAACTAAAAAGAGAGTTGGGTCAAAAAGACCCTACGTTGTATTGCATGTCCTTGCATTTCACGTTGTAGACCGGAGGTTAATGAAAAACGGAGTGCTATGGAATATGAAAGGGAAACTATAATCCAGCTTATTTCTCTGCTATCTAACCACAAAACACCGAGGATAAACAAGTATTTTCTCTAATATAAACAAATAAACAGAAAAACATAAAAATTAAATATAATTGTGCATGTTCTAAGGGTTTCTATTGTTCGATTAAAGCCAACTGACTCCCTATATTGAATTGTTAACACTTACTCAAGCTTCCCTAGGGTTTACTACAGTAGATCTCTATAGTAAAGATACTCTATAGTAAATGTCTCAATAGTTTGAATTTCTAACAAATTCAACTTGTAAAAGATTTATTTATTTTAAAATGTAGAGAAGTTCAACTGTTTCTGCTGGACAAGCAGATTAGCAGAATAAGTGGACCCAAAATGAAATACCTAAGTAGGATCGTATGAAAAACATGAAGAGACCATATAAGTAATGAGAGGATTAGAGAAGAGTTAAAATTCTCCACACTAAAAACCCCCTAGAGAAATTACAGCTCAATTGGTTCGGCCACATATGTAGAATAAATGAAGACCAAGAGCCTAGAAAAGTGATAGAAGCTCGACCCACTGGCAAGACACCACGTGGAAGACATAGGATTTTATATGAGGAGAATATCCAGAGGATAGGAGGAAGAACTCTCCATCAACTGAAGCAGCTCTGCAGGGACCGTGAGCTCTGGCAGCGTTGGATTGAGGCCCCTCCACGCTAGTTATAGCATAAGAGGAAGATAAAGAAGAAGAGATGAAGTTCAATTCTACAGTCGACTAATTTACTCTTTTAATTATTTATTTTATAACTTCATATATTTGATTTATGTATATCTTACAAAAATGGATATCAGCAATACCAAACGAAAACAAGACGATTACAAATTAGTTATGATGGAGACTCACTACCTTCAAATACTTTTTCTAGACTTAATTTCAAGGTTACATTTTGTAAATAAGCTCTGTAAATACTTTGTTTTAATAAAATTTCAATTGTCTAGCACCATCAATGTTAACCTTCCATTAGTTGCATGATCCTGTGAGGTGCACGATGAATTTGTTATGGAAGTATCTTGGCCTTAGCAAGCTAGTGGAGGGCAAGGCTCCAGGTATGCCTTTACCAGCTGATCTGATTATGCCCTGAACGTTTCTGGTCCACACGTTTTTCCAGGCACCACACCTGGGAGGTGCATGGCGACAAAACACATAATTTTATTCTTTGTTTATTATTTTCTCATTGTCTTTTATATGGTTTTTAGTACTCAGATACAGAGTTTGGTAAATCTTTTTTAATGAAATATATTGTAAATAATCTTCATGAATTCAGAAAAGAAATTTTTTTATCACACCCAATTATTAGACACTTGGAGATCATTGGTAATTCTTCTTTATTATTCTTTCATACATTCTTCCTATTTGAAAGGATGTTAAATGAATCCACTAGTTTCATCCAATATAAAACGCCAGTAAAAGAGCTGATTAAAAGAATAAACAAGCCAAAATATAAGAAAAGCTAATTATTTAAAAGATGTTTTAATACTTATTCTTCAGTCTTTCCTCTCTGACAGCTTTTTCTCTGTTCGATATGGCTCAGGGCTTTGATCTATTCTAGCATGTATACCTCAGGGATCAATTCTAATACCACTACAATATACATTGGCTCAAAGTGAAATTGATACACCTTGTAGAGAGAAAGTTTTTTTTCAGAAAATGTTTAACAGGCATAAATTTGTTTTCGTTACATGGTTTCCTCACACATAGCAACATCCATCGGACTCAGAAATAACTTACATCATAAAATATTACATTTGTCCAAAACTCAGGGCCCTTCAGTAAATATTCATTTGTAAATAGCAACCTAAATTTTTGATTTTCTATAAAAGGTTTCTTTCAAACTACTCATCCATGGAATTTATTTTTTCTTAGGAAATGCCATACTGTTTATGAACTTACTGGCTCATCTAAGCAGTTAGATAGTGTGTGGCTATTTTGTGTGCATTCAAACGTGTATTTCTTTTAATTTCCCCGATGATCCAAATCTCATCCCTATCAGTTAAAATTTTTCAAGTGCTTTTAACTTTTTTTTTTTGGCAATCCACTTTTCCTTCTTGGATCTCTCCACTACATGATGGACAGTTAAATTTTTAAAATAATTTCGGCTATTTGATTTAAAGATTTCCTCTCATTAAAATGTTGAATGACTAACTCATGTTCTTTTCACATTGTGTGTGCTCTCATTATTGAAAAAAATTCTAAAACATGGCAGATTTGGTTCAACTTGCTTTGAAAAGGGCCACTTTTTGATACTAGAGTTTAACTAAAGTAAACAAATATTGGGAGAAAATAAAGATGTATCATTTTGTCTAGAAGCCTCTGTATAATATACACATATGACCTCCTCAAAGTTCCCACACCCTTACAGCAACATATGCAGATGACACAGCTATAATCAGTCTGGTTAGAGACACTGTGTAGTAACCATCTCTATACTCCTTCTAGTGTTTAACAGTTTATTTGATCAATTTTATCCATTTTCTTTTCTTTTTTTTTTTTAATGTGCACTCAGTTTTTCAAGTATATTCAAGTTAGTTAATTTGTCTATTTAGTTTTACGGTTTTTCCTAATGACCTAAACGCCTATTTCGTTTCATCATCTCTCACCTCTCCTTCCAATTATACCAGTTTTTCCTCAGAAGCCCCTTTCAATGACAATGACTTAAACTTTTCTTACATAACCCCATGAAATCTCATACCAATTCCGTAGGTCCAGATGGTATCCCCATTAAACTTATAAAATTATGCCTATCAGAAATTTGGCCAGTCCTTGTCTCCAACTATGATTTCTCCCTTCAAAATTCTATTTTTCCAACCTCCTGGTAAAAATCTATTGTTCATCCCATCAATAAAACTCCTAATCCTAACTGTCCTGCAGATTATCGCCCAATCTCCATCCTTTCAAACCTCTCAAAACCCTTAGAACGATTGGTGCAATCTCAAATTTCCTATCTGCTAGAAGATTCCCATCTACTTGATCCTTTCCAATCAGGTTTCCTTCTGAGTTATTCCACACAATCCGCACTAACCAAAATGATGAGCAATATCCATGCTGCAATAAAAAAAACTGACCGTCTTGATATTCCTAGGTTTTTCTAAAGCATTTGATTCCATTGACCATTGTATCCTTTTTTCTAAATTAAAAGCTTTAAAATTTTCCAATAGTTCAATCCATTGGTTCCAATCCTTCCTCTCCGACCGCACTCAATCCGTATCTATCCCTAATCAACCCTTATCCGACTTCCTAGCTCTGTCTTTAGGAGTAGCCCAAGGTTTCAGCATTTCACCTCTCCTCTTCGACTCCTACATTAATGATCTTTCCCAGTCAATTTTACATTGTTCCCATCATCTTTATCCAGACGACTCCCAAATATAATAGGGCATATAAAAAAAATGACCGTTTAATCAAATTCCTGAGTTCAAAAGTCTGTAAATATCTTAATGCTATTTATTATTTACCAACACTTAATAATCCCTTTAGAGCATTCTCTAAGCTTGTTTCTAACACTGGACTTCTTAAAAAAAAAAAAACCTCAGTTCAGTTATTTATTTCAAAGAAGAAACATGACAGTGTCCTACGAAATTTTTATAATTTTAAGACATTACTGGAAAAAAAAATTCACAGCCTCTGAAGCAACTCATGAAATTATTAAATATGAAGGGGAAGGTGTCCTTGAAGAGCGCGGCGCAAGTTTGAAAAATTTAGAAGTGGAGATATGATGTTGGAAAGGAAGAAGGGCTCCTGGCGGCCATTAATGGATATTGATGAGGTTCTGAAGGAAGTTGTTGAGTCAAATCCCAGGGAGTGTCTCTCCACAAAAAGACCTATAGACTGGTACTCCTCAACAATCATCAAAGAAACGTTTACAGAACTTCATGGGTTTGAACTCCTGCCTCATCCACCATATAGTCCAGACCTCGCACCTTTGGATTACTACTTGTTTCGATCCATGGCCCATTTTCTTCAAGGAAAAAAATTTGATAAATTAGTGGAAGTTGAAAATGCTGTCCAAGAGTTCTTTGACAGCCATCCCAAGGAATGGTATCAGCATGGCATCGAACAATTGGCTAGCTGATGGGTAATGACAGTAGATAACAATGGACTATACTTTGAGTATTAATTGTATTTTATATCAAAGAAATAATAATACAAATATTTGTTTCAAAAACAGTCATTTTTTATTTTTTTACACCCCATTATATTATTCTTTCCTCCCACCGAATTACATGAAGCTTTTTCTAGGATTCAAGAAGACCTCGATAGAATCTGTACTTGGGCCAACTTGCATAATTTAAAGTTAAAGGCAAGAAAATTGGTAACTGGTTCAAAACCCCTTCTCAGATCCATTAGCAGCTTTCCTACCCTAAACTTGAATAATCAACCTATCACTTTCTGTTCCTCTGCCAAAAATTCAGGAATCATTATTGACCAAAACCTTTCCTGGAAGCCTCAAATTGCCAAATAGCCCAAAAATCAAAAGGAACCTTCAAATTATACCATCGTTCCCACCATTTCCTTCCTCAATCCATGCTAAAACTCCTAGTTTCCTCATTCATTTTTCCTCAGTTTGATTATGGTTGTATGGTGTATGGGGGCCTCTCGATGGGTCTCCGGGACAGATTAAAACGAATCATGAACAGTTTTATCAGATTTGTTACCAGAACCCCGAGGTGTTCCCATGTTTCGCACCTCTACACTGCCTTAGAGTGGCTCTATCCATCCTCCTACAGACAATATTTCCTGGGCACTTTCCTGTACCATGTCACTAATAACTATCGCCCCTACATATATAGCCTATTGAAATTTAAGTCCTCTGACCTAAATACTCCCTTCCCCATCAGCATTATTCCAACACTCCTTTCAATCTCGATCCACTGGAAACTCTGTCTGGAACTCTATCGCTCCCGAAATTAGACATGCTTCTTCCTTAAACTCATTCAAAACTATCCTATTCCAATATCTCCTTTAATCCCAGTTAAACGCAGCCAATATTGTGTAATCATTAAAAACCAAGTCAGTCAAACTCAGCATATCTGATACAAATGAGTTATTTCAATAATTTCATCATTATTTGTAAATTTGTTAATTTTAATCATTTGTCTCCCTAAAAAATTGTTTTGTTTTTTTCTCATATAGGTATATAATATAACAGGATAGGAAGTAGATGTGTAAATAAATTTTTTAGGGATTTGTAAATATTTTGTCATATTAACATTCAAATAGTTTTTATTTTTATTTATTTTTTTCTATATGTCTTTTCCTTTCTATTCACTATATTTAATTTATTTCATTCATTTCTTTTTCATATTTCTTTCTTTTTCCAGAACACATTGTAATTATTATATTAGCATATTGTCATTAATTTTTTTTTCCTTCTTCTTTTCTTATGTATATTGTTGAGATATTTTAAAACTGAAAATTATATAGGACAAGGGATGAAAGTGTAAGGGTCTAAACCAGGTAGGAACCCTTGGATTAGGGACACCGGAGGTACCTGCAAGGTTCAGCCCTTGAGGCAGGTAAAGGAAGGCAGTTGGTATTAGGACAGAGAAGAAAGAAGACAGGGTCAGTTGTTTATGGACCTTAGAGCAGCCAGTGTCAGGAGTCAGAAGACTATGGAACCAAAAAAGTGAAAGTGTTTAGAAGTTCTCTCCTTAATGGACTTAAGAATTTAGATTAAAGGTAAAATTAAATATTGTTTCATATTGTAATTTATATAAATATAAAAAGTATGCACAATAAATTGTTTAAAAAATATCCAGTCATAATTCAAAAGAATATTGACAGAACCCAAATAATGAGTTAAAGTCAGTTAATTATTGACATATAATTTTATTAAAAATTAATGATTCAAGAAAATCATTACATTTGGCGCCCTCCAGTGGACTATCAATATTGAAATTATGACTGGAAAATGGTTAAAATTTGGTAGATGTTTGTGTGAAAATAATGAATAAATAGTAATTTTAAAGTCAAGTTATATTAAGGGAATTAAAACAAAATGAATTTCGAACAAATGTTAGAATCTATCAATAAGAATGTTGATTTGCTGTTTAATACCATATCTAAAAAAATAGATGAAATTGCTGAAAAAGAAAATAAAAACCATGAAGAACGCATGAAAAAGTTTGAAGAAGATGGACGAAAACGTTCTGAAAAAGATTCAGACTTTCAGGCCATTGATATAAATGTTTGTGAAGATGAAAGAAACACTGGAACTGAAGAACAAATGGAATTAGAAGAAGAAAAAGTAACTGATACTGTGAAAGAAGACAAAGAATTGAAAAATGAAAAATTAATGGAATATGAAGAAAGTAAAATGAACACAGAAAAAGTAACTGATAATGTGGATAAAGAAAAAGATTTAAAAGATGAAGAAATAATGGAATCTGAACAAAATTTTATAAGTGAGATAGTAGTGTGTGAAAGTAAAATTGTTGATAAATTAAATGAAGTGGAAAAAGAAGAAGTAAGAAAAGAGGACATTGGTGAAAACATAAACAATGACTTTGATGAAAATGAAGAAGTGCTAAACTGTCAAATGGTTCGAAGAAATAAATATACCAATATCATTCAATTTCAAAAAGTAGAAAAATCTGGTTTCTTTGAATATAATAAAAAATTAAAATATGCTTCAAATAAAGGTTTGAATAAGCATATGATGGAGTTTCAAATTCCACTTAGTTGGAGCAAATATACTTCAGAATGGTTATGGTGGTTATATAAATTAAAATGTTCAAACAGCCATAAAGGGTTTAAAAAGAAATTTATATATGTCAAGAAAAGAATTAAAAGATTTTTTCTTGGTGAAATTTAGTATATCGCTGACATAAAAATAAAAAAAAAATAAAAAATCTAACTATTTGCATATGGAACCATTTTGTTTTTAAACAGCATACATAAAAATTAATTTGTTTTTCAATCAGTCTCTTTTGTCATTAAATTTATTTATTTTTTATTTTAAGCATCTACCAACAATAAAAAAAAAAAAAAAAGTGTGAAATTTCACAAAGAACTAAGTGTTATTATTAAAAATTTTTGCTTATTTTATGTAAATGTTTTAAAAAATAGATCATAGATAATTCATTGTAAATCAACCTATTTTCATGGGCATTAAATTTTTTTTTTGGTAATAATTTTCATAAAAATCTAATAGGTTTGTAGTTACTTATAGATATTATTATATTAAAATAAATTGACTGTATTATATAAATGTTTGAAAAAGTACTATTATTAATTAAATTATGTTTCAGTCTGTTACGCATGTTATTGAATTAATTTGAACATTTTTCATTAAAAAAAAAAAAATAAATAAATAAATAAAATAAAATAAAAATAAAGGTTATTAGATTAATATAGAATTATTTCATTTTATAGTAAACATTTGGTTATTGTATATAAAATTTAGATTTTAAGGATTTGTTTAGCGTTCGGGATTAATAATTGTTTTGTTATATTTTAATTATTTAGGTATTATGATTTTGCATTGTTAATTCATTAGATTTAGAAATTTAATACAAATTGTATAAGCTATAATATAGAACAAGTAGAAAAAATTTCTACGCAAAAGCTCAAAATTTTTTAAATTGGAGAGAACCCGAATGTTGAGATATTTTAAAACTGAAAATTATATAGGACAAGGGATGAAAGTGTAAGGGTCTAAACCAGGTAGGAACCCTTGGATTAGGGACACCGGAGGTACCTGCAAGGTTCAGCCCTTGAGGCAGGTAAAGGAAGGCAGTTGGTATTAGGACAGAGAAGAAAGAAAACAGGGTCAGTTGTTTATGGACCTTAGAGCAGCCAGTGTCAGGAGTCAGAAGACTATGGAACCAAGATAAGTGAAAGTGTTTAGGTTCTCTCAGTAATGGACTTTAATTAAAATTAAATTAAGGTAAATTTAAATATGTTTATATATAAAATAATAAATATAAAAAGTATGCATAAAACATTGTTTAAAAAAATATCCAGTCATAATTCAAAAGAATATTGACAGAACCCTAATAATGAGTTAAAGTCAATTAATTATTGATAATAATTTTATTTAAACATTAATGATTGAAGAAAATCATAACAATATATTTATCACAAGTTATATTTTCAATTGTACATACATATGTCGTCTTTTATACATATTATTATCTTTGTTTGAAACTAAAATAGCCAGGCTATTATACAACCTTATTATACATGTTTGTTATTCTTAGGGGACAATATGTCCAAGAATAAAGATTATTTTTCATTTCATTTCATAATAACTAGACACCAAAATTAAACACAGGCATCATTAAACTTACAGAGGTACAAGACCACTGCACTGTAAACTTTTAAAGACACGACTAAATCATCAAAAGTCCCAACACATCACGTTTACTCAAACGCATGAAACATGGCCTCCCATTTATATTGACAATGTCCCAATTCCACAAATGGACTAAATACAATCTAGGACTTACATTCGATAGGAGAATGACATGGGTCCAACATATTGAGAAGAAACAGACTTCATTAAATATGAGACTGAAAGATATGTGCTCAATTCTCAGAAAAAAATCAAAATTACAAATAAGACAAAAATTAATGACCTACACACACTTACTACAACCTATACAAACTTATGCATCACACATTTATGGCACTGCTAAACAGACACACAAAAAAATATTACTTACTTTTCAGGCCAAAAAACTGAGACTAATAACACAAGCACCATGCTAAGTTAACAATAAAACTATTCACACTGACCTTAACATACCAACAGCCAATGAAGACATACATACCACATGTCAATGAAGACATATGGACAAACTACAAACTGTTTCATAAAAAATTAAATGGACACCCAAACAAACTCATCGATGGTAAGGCTACATTCCACTGAGCATTTTTGTTAATATTTCAACACATCCATTGATTGTCAATTATGTATTTGACAGGTGTGGATTTCAAAAATAAAATTACAAAAAAAAAAAAATTAAATATACTAATAATCAACAAACTAATAATCACTAAAAGACATTGGAGAAAAACCGAAATTAATGAGATGATCTGATATTTGGAAAGAAAGTTTTAACAATCAAACTATGTGTGAATAAAAATCATCAATGCGAAAGAATTGAAAGAACACATACTTGACTGAGACATAGAAGTAATTTATTACCTTTTGTAGTCAAACCCATGAGGCGATCTGGTAGGTCTGCCGTTGTTGTCATGGCATGCTCAGAAAGGATATTAGGCAAAGCATTACGCCGCCCAGCGCGACCTGTTGTAAGAAAATCCTGAACTGGATCCCGTTCTCCATTTCCGTTTTCCGACATTACTGTCAGCATTTTCAGAACTAAATCAGAAGTTAAACAAAAATATATGAATACAGTTTATTTTTAAAAGATAAAGAACACATGATTTATTTATATACATTCATTTTATTTCAATACTTATTAATAAAAACTTGTAAATAAAAATTAATATTAATACTATTATTATTTGGTTGGTTTTTCACACCGAAGTGGTATAGACATTTTAGGGACCAAACATGGTCAACCATCAATGTTTATTATGAATTCAAAAACTTCCAAACTATTGTTGCAGTCCCCAACAATGCTGCTAGTAGCATTTTTCCAGTGTTTATTTAGGCATTTCCAACTCCTCTATAGAAAAAACTGTCTTTTAGTACCAGCCCATTACAAGATATAATTAGAGGCAAAACCCTGCACTTATCCAGCCTGTTTTATTGTTTGAGTTCTTCTGCCAGCTCTTGGTATTTCCTTTTTTTCTTAGTTGGCAAGAAAAATCAGTGGTATTTACTACCAGTAATCAGTGGTACAATTTTCTATCTGATTTGTTTTATTCTTACTTTATTCTGTTTTTATTTCACTTTTGATCATCTTATATCTTATTTATTTTAGCTGTATTTTATTTTAACCTCTTTAGAATGTTAACTCTTTACATACAAAAATTTTAATTTTTTTTTTTTTTTTTTTTTTTTTTATTTATCATTGTATTATGTATATACATTTTTCAGATCATTTCAAATTGTTCATTAATTCTATTAATTTTCATTTTATCTATTTATTTATTTTATTTATATAATTTTTGAATTTTTTTCCACTCCTCTCTTTTTTATTTCTTTATTTGACATTTCTTCATTTTCGCCCTGATGATGGCTATCAATGATTTGGCTGAAACGTTACAATAAAATAAGATATGTGTGTTAATTTTCAAACATTGCCAACTGTTTTTTTTTTTTTTTTTCTAATTGATTCCACCCAATTTCTCTTTTAAGAAAATCATAAGTTCAATCAAGTAGTACTTTTCATCTAGCCTCCAGAGGTAAAAACCAATATATTTGATTTCTTGTCTTACATTTTTAAAAATTTAGTATATATAATTTATTTAACTAAGTGCTGATGTTATGAAATTTATGGTATGTTTTCATAATGGATGATGAATGTTTGATTTTTAAAACTAGTTTTCAAATAGCAAGAATTCCAATAGAAGTGGAAATTAATTCATCAATCTCAACTTAAAATTATAAGTAATCTTGGCTGGATTCTACAGGAAAATATAGTCTTCTTTAATTCTCTTCTTGCTATTACCCTTTGGCTACTACTGACTACTATATGAGTCAGCTTAATTGACGCCACGCTGCTTCTATCTCATATTGTAGTTCTTTTACTATCGCTATCGGTGGACTGTTTATAGAAGCTGCAGTGCCTCTTAAAGCCAATAGATAGCATAAAACTTCACTTTCGTCAATTTCAAGGACCTTCAAAGCAGTATATTTTCTGCTTTTGTAGTGAAAGTCAAATGCCTAAAAAAAATTATTCTGATGAAGAATTATTAGAACTTTTGAAGGGTGCAAGTGAAAGTGAAGGAGAATCATCTTCAGATCATGATGAGGATTTTTTTTATTATTCCGGTAATGTTTCAATTGGAGAAATGCTGGGAACTAGTGGAATATCAAATAGAATAGAATCTGAATAGAAATGTAAAAATGAGGAAATGTAGAATAAATAAAGAAAACGAAAACACTAAGCATAAAAAATATGCCGTACACAGGGCACTGCAGGTGCCTAGACTATCCCACACCACTGTATCCTCTTACCACAGGAGCATGCCACAGGCAAAGGGTTAATAATACCTTGATTTTATCAATTTTGATAATGATTTTGTATTAATTGGATTTTATTTAATCAGGATTAGGTTAATCAAATTAACTAATTGGTGGGAAAATTAAGGGATTAATACCAACAGTATCAGTATCTTTATTAGTAATAATAAAACAAATTTTGCACTTGCATAGTGACAATGTCTCCACAATGTAACCCATAATCACTAATATGTACATAAGAATAATGTTTGGTAATAATCTATAATGCTTCAGGCAGATAACCGTAGTCAACATCTGCTAGCTCAAAAGATGAACAAACTCACAAATGGTTCTTTTCAGTGGAAAAGAAGAAACGGGATCTTGTAAGCAAAGTTCATAACTTAAAGAGACAAAAGGGCTAATCAAATTATATAAGAATTGACAACAGGTCAAAACTGGTACAAATCAAGAATAAGGGATTTTAAGCAGTAGAGAGGACTGGAGCATGTTAATAAACTGATACCTTTAAATAAATCTTATTTCATAAAAATGCAAAATAATTTAGAAGTGTAAGTGATAAAAATGAGTTTCATTGTATCTGAATACAGTAATAAGAAAAACTATTTGGAAACTACTTTTAAAAAACAAGTATTAAATCTGTGATCACAAGGAATAAGTTTTTATAAAATTATAAGTTTTAGGAAATGAATTACTGTGCTCATCTCCCAAGATTTATGACAGGGTGAAGAAGTTGATAAGCCATTTTTAACAATATGGTCCTAATTTTTGCAGTATAAGTCTCAGATACTTTATTTATTTATTTTAGTAACTGGATATACAGGAACAGTTCCATAGTAAAACAAAAAAAATCAATTAAAAAATTTGTGATTTCATACTTAACTTATTCCTTGTGAGAATAGAAATATGTAAGTCACTGCATAAAAATGGAGTCTCTGATTAAATGAATGACTTATAAATAAAAATGGAAGATATAGGCTAAGAAACAATTAAATGATAACAGAGGTACTCCAAAAAGTTAGAGAAAACTTTTTTTTAATAAAACAAGCTAAAAAACAACTATAGTAAAACAAACTTTTTTGTACTAGTTTAACACCATTTTCCAACTTCGATGGAATAATTTCACTAGCTACATAAGCATCATGCGTTTAGGGCTAATACATAAAATAGTTTTAAACAAATTTATCAAAACCGATACCTAAATAAAATTAATATCATAAACAACTGTTTAGATAAAATATCATCACAACCAATGAGCATAATCAAAAAAAGCATTTAATTCTAAAATATTTTAGAAAATTTTTCGTACTTAGTCTGCTGGTACAAAGCAACTCCAGAACTGAATGATAAACATACTATTGCAGTAATTTAACATTGAAATTTAAAGCCAATTTACTCATTTTCAAAAATTTTAATAACTAAAAGAATTTTTTAGCATGCAAACTACAAAAAAAAAATATTTTTGAAAACAACTACTAGAAAATGAATATAAAAAATTAAGAACATACTTAAAAATACATTAAACTTCTATGAAGTTTATTGTTTTAGAGAAAAATTGCAGTAATTCAACATTAAAATTTAAGGCCAATTTACTCACTTTCAAAAAGTTTGATAACTAAAAGAATACTTTGGCATGCAAACTACAAAAAAATATTTTTGAAAACTACTAGAAAATGAAGATAAAAAATTAAGAACATACTTAAAAATACATTAAACTTCTTTGAAGCTTATTTATTATATAAAGAAATATAAAAAGATAAACAAATTAAATATAAAGAAAAAACTGTCAAAATGAAAATCATAAGTACTGGCAAAACCTAAATATTATAAAAATGGTTAATTCAAAACTATTATTCATAATTGGTTATTGTTCAGCAAACTAAATCATTATTAATTCTTTATTGATATGAATTAATTAAATAATTAAAGTATTAATTCTCACAAAGAATCAATACAACAATAATTGAATTTAAAAAAATCATACAGTCACATATATATGTAAAAAAAAAAATAAAAAAAAAAATGGCTACCTAAATCAATTAAAAGGAATATAGTAGTTCCCAAACAATACTCAGAAATTAAGTTGAAGACGGAGAACTAAAATATAATACAGATCTTGAAAATAAAAGAAATTAGATAAAAATGTGTGCATTTTATTTATTATTTCAGAGAAATGACTAAGATAGGCAAGAACATAAAATGGCCTAACATAATTCAGAGGAAAGGTTTTAGTAAAGCCGCTGATGATTCCTCAGGCACTGAACAAGTGTTGAAAAAATTAAATGATTTTAGTTCTCACAAAGACAGACTCCAAAAACTCAAGAATGAATGTTTTACACTGTAATAAAGCTATTCTTTTGATTTTGAGATTTGATTTTTTATTTTAGTCTTTGATAGACACAAAGAAACTAGTATCAATATTTGTGTTTCAGAATTATCGTTAATGTTACCTGAGTTCGGAACTTAAGATGAAGGAGACAGGGCTATTCAAGGAAACTTGTGGTTTGATGTCTTATGTCTTAATATATGAAAGTATAAGACAACAGAGGTTTGAACTCTCTACACATCCAAGATCAAAATGATATTTGGCAAGACAATATCATGCATGGAGCTTTAAAAAAACCAGAGGGATACAGGTTATTTTATACAATAGAGAGCAATACATGCAGCAAAATAAAAAACGACTACCCAAAATAGACTTAAGTGGAGCAGACCAGTGAAGGAGTCCAAAAATTAAAAGTTCAATAAAGGCAATATAAATCAAATAAAATACAACTATTAGTTTAAAAATCACACAAAAGTAAATATTTTCTGGCATAGATGCTGTTAAAAAATAAAGTATTGATTCAACTATAATTAACAGCATTAATGTGATTTATGGTATCTCATGAAATTTAAATGAGACAGAGCTATTTCAAAACCACAAACAGATTTTTAATTATCTTATAAGTTTATTTCTAGTTATATGTTTTTTGTTTTCTAATAGCCCTAATGAGGGCTGGCATATACAGGCTCAATAACTTAATGTAATTTTATTGTGGTTTAAATGACTGCAACCTCCCAAACATTTTCTTCCACATGAAACAATATTTTTTTATTTTAGAACATAAATATCCCCATATATTGCTACTGTAACACAAAACCATCTTAAATAAAAGAGTGGAAAATAAAAATTATTAATTAAATAAAAAAATTGCTTTGAATTATATACTTTCAAGAATCTACTAATACATAAAACGTGGAGTACATAGATAATATAAAATCATGCAACGAAACATCATCCTAATAGAAAAATAATGTAAGGATATTAAAAATGGATTTATAATCTACTTTCATCAAAATAGAATATGGATCTCAGATATCATAATAAATAAAAAATAACGATGAATATCCTACCTTTGTCACTTAAATAGTATTTATTGATAGTTAACATAAGATGACATTAATAGAACTTCAAGATACAAATCAAGACAATCTTTTCTAGGTTTCAGGATCTATTATATTTATTGATGGTAACATAATCAGTGAATATCTATGTTCAAAATAAATTATTTCAAACTATTGACTCTAGATATATACAGTAAGTTTTAAGAAGACATTCTCTGAATGAATTCAGAAACATAAGTTTGAATTTTTTTTCTGTATGCTTGGCTTCTAATAAAAGAAAAAATGTATACACATACACAAACAATGAATTGAAAGCCTGTTCTTATTTCAAAGCCAGTTGAAAAAAAAAATAATTGATAAAAAAAAAATAATAAACCTATCCAAGAAAAAAGTTTTGATAATTGACAATTAATTATAACATAAACACTAAGATCTATCAAGAAGGAATTAATATTTTATTTGCAGGGCCGATTACAGCTCAAAAAAAAGTTCAGGTGACCACAAAAAACATAAAACAAATAAAGAAATTTATACAAATGGGACCAAGAGAACTATACTGCCAAAAAAGAAAAAAAAACACACTTTATTGACAATTGAATATCAAGAAATAGAAAAACTATGGAGTTAAAAATTGAATTAAAACCAAAGTATGATTTTTAAAATTATCAGCGCAATCTGAGATATAATTTATACACTCTAATACTTCTCATACTGTTTATAACATCTATAGACTTCGACTTAACAAGAGATCTTCCAGACTGCCCAATGGCAAATTTAATTAAGGTTTTTTTATTAAATCTACATAAGAAAATATAAAAATCGATACATATTTTTCAGGCCCTAGGAGCTGAGAATAAAAATAAAATGTGTTGCATGCATTATAACTTACTTTATGTATCGTATTTGAAAAATAATAACCAGATGGCATTTTCACCAAAACATTTCTATTTTAGAAAGGAACAAGGGAAAAATGTAAATTTAAAAAAATCATAATATTTTAGTCACAAAGTTAATTTAAATTATCTAGTAAACAGCCCTTATAGATTGTTGCATACATAAAGTGATAGCAGGTTTTGATTCAGCACACCAAAAAACTCATAGGTTTAAATTACCAGCAAAAACAAAAATTTCATTTTGAGACTGTTTCTTGTTTCTTTAATTTCAATTTTTATTGTCTGGTTGGAAAGAGATCTTATAATCCATATAAATAATTTCACTACCTTTAAAATTCTGTGAAAAAATATAATTTAAAAATAAAAACAAAATTAAGGTTTTTTAATGATAGCTTAAGCTCTAAATCACATCAGACCATACCAGTTGAAGGACATTAGAACTGGTTATAAACAATATAAATTTGGTATGAATTGATTAAGGAACAATGGAATTATGAGCAATTGTTTGAATTTAGAAAAAAATGAAAGGGCAACTAGGGTGAATTTTATATCAAACACTGCTTTATTCTATATATATATATATATATATATATATATATATATATATATATATATATATATATATATATATATATATATATATATATATATATATATAAAAATTTAATTTGGTAGTTTTCTGAAGAGCTAAAAATAACTATCACACCAATTTTATAAAACCATATTTTCTGACGTACTTTACTCAATGAAGTATACTTTTTACCTAATACGTAAAATTCAATGGTCATGGATCATCAAAGTACTGAGCAGAATTAGACATAATTTTTTTTTTTTTTTTCACTTTATTTATTATATCCGCACCTGTCACACAATTTTCGTGACAATAAGCGGATGTGATATAAGAACTTATCTAAAAATTGGCATGTTAGGCATGAGGGAGTTCAGCACCCAGCGGTACCTAGTCCAGTCGCATTTTTTTAAAAAGATTTATCTTAGGAGATCTCTTAACCAGCTCCTCTTTAGCCTTCGGCGTGTTGTCTCTGGCATATCCAAAGTCGCCATGGTTTGTATTAGTTTGTTGTAGTAACCTGGAAGTTTGTCATAAAATCGTTTGTAGGAAGTGTGAATATGGTCCTGTACAGTAGGTATGTTCAAGTCTGTATGCAATGTTCTGTTACTAATGTACCAGGGTGAGCGAGTTATGATTCTTAAAACTTTAGACTGAAAAGTTTGTAATTTTTGAATGTGAGTCTTTTTGCTGTACCAAAAATTTAGACATAATTTGAATAATTTTTTATTTTAATAACTTTTTTTTTTTTCATTTATTCATAATTCAATTACAATAATATTTATTCATTATTCGATGACAATACTGTTTATTCCAGAATTTGCAATTACAAATAAAAATGATGTCATTACAAACAAAATGATTTTTTTGTGATTTGGGTCAAAATTTGACATTGGCTTTAGTATGAAAAATTCTATAAGAATAGTTTACTAATTGTATTTTTCAAATTAATCTTTCTATAGTTAGTTCTCTCGAGACATAAATAAGTTATAAAAAAAGATTTTTAAGTTTTGTTTTTTTCTCAGCTCGTTAACTGAGAAGGTTAGTGAAAATATTTCCTTTAATGTTTTTTTTTTGTTTCGTTTTTTTAAATCAAACAGCATTTCAAATTATGTTGTGTTAATCACGTGTTGATTTTTAAAAAATTAATTATAATTGATGATGATTAATGGACTCAATCAAAATTATTTTTATTACCATTTACTAATACTAAAAAATGGCTATCCAAAAAAATATATTTTCAATATACAGAATGAAGAAAAGGCTATTAGTACCGATCACTATTTGAATTAAAAATAAAACTCAGAATTAGAAATAAAAATAAAACAAAATTAAAGTACATACCATGCAAAATGAGAAGGTTATTAGAATGTATAAGGGGAAATAAGTCACATGCATTTCAAAACAAAATCATTTTGAGTGAACCAAACCCTGTACCTCTAACTTCACCTTCCACCTCTTTCATTAATACCTGATTTTTTTGTAAAACGTTGTTTTGGTCGCTTAGGGCGCCGCGGGGCGCTACTCGTTGGTTTTGTCATCACTCACTCTCACCTAAGTATATACAATAGGTTAAAATCTAGGATTCCAAAATTTTAGGGCTTAGTGAAAATTTAAATTACTTGAATACGAACTAAAACCTTGAGGACTATGGGGCTAATAGAACACCAATTCTCATTTTTTAAAGTGTAGTAAAACCAAGGCTACAACAAAACTTTCAATTTTTTAACTATCATTAAATTAAGTGGAGATGAATTCCATAGAACAATGAAAATAATTTCAATAATAGATACCAAAAAACCCAAAATTTATTAACAATGATTATCTTGGCAATGGTTGCAATCATATTTAAAACAAATTACTAACCTCTTCAATTAATACAACTCTAGTAAATTAATACTTCTATCAAATTTTCTGTAAACATAATAAAACTATGTTATAAAGGGGATAGAGAATTAATGTAAATAAACAAGAATTTACAAAACCAAAGTAATAGTAAATTACATGAACAGAAAGGTAAAACATCCAAAAATTGCATAATATTAAGGGAGGATGGTAAAAAGGTAGAATAACAAAACTAATATAAGATCCCGACATTCCTTAACCAACTGTTTTATTTCAATACTAAAATAGTTATTAAGAAATGATGAACAAAGAACCAAATTTAAAGTAAAACAATTATCACAAGCTGTCACTAGACAAATTATATAAAATTAAATGATTAACAGGCTTGAATATCTCTAACAATCTGTCATAACTAAAATTGAACCATCTACCAATTTGATCTACAGAGGATATCAACCAACAAATCAAGTATTAAACAGTAATAAAGCAAAGGTTTATTAGGTACAATAACTTTAGAGGAAGTAATGAAAAAAAAATTCTATTAACAAAGAAGACTTAATGTCTTTTAAAATATGAAAAATAAAACAATAAAAATGGAGAAATAATAGTTAAAAAAAAAAAAATGGCAACAACTTTATAACAGTTTATGAGGTACTTCAAACAAAAATTGCTAAGCCCTTAATAAAATGATTATAGAACTATCTTCAACAATAAAATCTGTACCAAACCATACCATTTACTTTTCATTTTCAAACTTTTTAAAGGACAGAAATTAAACAATATAGGTATAGTTCTTAAAAAAACAAGTCATAAACGAAAAAAAAAAAAATTGTACTCTTAAAATGATAACAATTCACAGAATTTATATACAATTCATTTTAGAGAATAAAGAAAAAGAAAAACCTTAATACTATGTTATTTCCTAGACATTAATATATCATAGTTATGAGAGAAAAATTCATTAGACTCTTACCAACAAGCATAAGCATGTTTATAGCCTTTTGTTTTTTATTAGAAAAAATAACTCTAAATTTATCATTTATAACTTATAAATTTATTAAAATAACTCCTATAAACAGTAAAGCTTTAAAAACCAACTGCATTAAAGATTTAATTATTTCCAGGGCTTTTTTAAGTAATTCATTACATACAACTCAGGGAAGCTTCATAAAATGCTGAAAGGTACTACTATAAGATTGTATAAGAAACAAATCATGTCAAACGAAATACTGAAAACTCCTAAATAACTTTCTGAAAATACAACTCTTTAAACTCCAAGCTAAATTTATAAGTAACCACAAGTTTTTAATCAACTATTACCCATAAATATCATGCAATTACCCTTAAAAATTAATGGGACAAACCACAAAAACTTGGAAAACAAAAGACATATTATAGAACTCAAGTGCCCAGTGTGGTAAATGCAGGCACGTGCGACCTAAGGGAACTATCTCCATGCTAATTCCTCAATTTTGATAAAAAAATTAAGTCAATATATAAACATTTCTACTAAATAAGTAACAAAACATAGCATGCATTACTGAAGTAAAACAAGCCCTAAAAATCAACATAATAATAATAATAATAATAATAATACTGCTTAGCTATTTAAAGATAAAAAATTAACACACTTTTAAAACTTCAGTATAATTATAAAATAAACTGCACAATACAGTAGTAAAACTGGTAATTACCTCAGATCAATCAAGGAATCATATTGTTGTATTCAATTAATGCTGCATACCTGGAACATTTGAAATCTATAGCAATCAATTATCAATCTGCTGGATAACATTTTAAACAGTCCAGTAATATTAAACAATCAACCAAGTTTGGGTGAAGTTAACAAACATTAAAATGAATCAATAAATACATATTAAGAGAACCTCAGAGTTGTAACCTTTCAAAGTAATTTAATAATCTCTCTTCAACTTGATATTTCAAAGCTACTTCACATTCTATTTCAACTTTTTAAAAACACAATTAGAAACCTACTTGTTTGAAATCTTCTAAAAAGAACAGTGAACACTGGGAAACATAACTGATTGAGTTAGCCCTAAAATTAAGTATCATAATACCGGCAGTCAACAAAATATCTCTGTCGTAACATCACGGTAAACTAAATGTTTTGTAAACATTAACTACTCCTTAAAAAAAAAAATATCAGATATGATAAAAAAAAGCAAATAGTAGGGGACATTATTTTGTATAAGTCAAGAGCATTTCATATTTTATGAGTGTCATTTTATTATCTATTACAGTTCATTGGGATAGAATTTATAGATAACTAGCAGCTATATTATAAGTGCGTTTTAATAAAATTAAGGATTTAAAATAAATGCAGTAACAGGGTTTATCTAGTTGCTTTAATTTATTAAATCTAGGAGGTAATTCATGGTTACACGGCGGTAGACGGTTTGAATTGGAAATTCACCAAAATTATTAGTACACTTTTCATATCTTATGTTTCTTAATAATTGTATCAATGAGACCTGGGCAACAGAGGAGAAGCCGCATATTTGAGGTTGGGGTGCTTTTGCTGATTTCTGAATTGTTGAGCGTTGGATATGATGCAATACCCCCAGTTACACTTTTATCCATACTGGGACAGGTAAATTTCTATTGAAGAAATAAATACTTCTTTATTAGATTTAGATACAATACATGTCTTATTTTAAATTCTATCAATGCATATTGAAAATTATCAAATAGTAACTAGAGTTCAAATCTGTTTTTTCTAGAGAAAAATAATCATTTTACACAATTTTCTATTGAATTATTATTGAACAACCTAGTTTAACTTATAAACAGAATCCTTCACTCATGACGTGTTGCTGTTGCCAATTTTTAGTCTAAACTTATAATACAACTGTAATTAAAGCACTTTTGCTTCAAAGCTCTTGCGTAGTGATAAATAAAATTACCAATCCTTTGCTTATTGTATTAGTCTTTTTCCTCTCCTTGTGAGTAATCTTCTGTTCCTTCCTTATTAGTCCTAAATTTTCCTTTAAACTCTCTTTTCCTTTCTTCCTCTATTTCCTTTGAGGTTTGAGATGCCAACTAATTGATGATCAAACTGAATTGTCCCCCCCCCCCTCATCCATGTATTTCCGGTTTCTGTTATATCTTAAGAAGGAGCATGGTTTATCAGCTCTTTTCTCTTGTGTAATCATGTACTGAAAATTAGGGAGCTGTACTGTTGTCAAATGTAGGTGTATGTATGTATGTATCTCATCTTGCTGTTAATAAAGACCCTCTGCAGGTTGAACTATTATTTAGGAGATAATATTAATTTTTCTTACCCTATGTTACCAAAACAGCAAGAAAGAGGAGAAAAAAATATATTAATTTTTCTACTCTTTATCACTTTTTTTCTTTATGTATGTATAAATCTCTTTTTTTTTACTGCTATTAATTTTGTTAATGTTTATACTTTATAGCAAAAATTATGATGACTCCTTTTACATCTCTTACCAAGTGGTGTGTTTAGTCTAATGATTTTTTAAATTAGTAGGATATCTGTCCGTTATAGTTATGTAATAGAATTACCAAACATTGTTTTTTTAATTAAATCTATTTAATTTGCCTTGATGAAGATTTGTATGAATGATTATTACATTGTATTTCAGATATTACTCTATGTTGGTATCATAGATGTTCCTTGGAGTAAGTGGGATGTTTGCATCAGTGGAAATAAAATATGGAACAAGCATGACATAAGACCCCTCATTTTCTCACCATTTGAACATGCTGATGATATGCATCTTTATTACAATATGATATCATACTTGGTTAAAGGTAGATTTTTGGAGTACCAGTATGGATCAGCTAACTTTGCCCTTTTATTGTTTATTATTTCGCTGATGACATCAAGCTTGTACGTATTTTTGGCAGTTTTTGCATCTTTGGTATTTGGTAATACTGCTATTATGTCAAGTTGTGCAATAGGATTTTCTGGTAAGTTTTGGTTTATAAATATATTAATTCTATATTTAACAAACCATATTTGTTCAATCAAATTTGTTGTAGGTGTAATTTTTGCTTTGAAATTCATTACTACTTATGAAGATGCAGAAGGTTTCAGATATATTCAAGGATTCCGTGTTCCTACAAAATACGCAACATGGGTTGAACTGATAGCTATACATATACTTGTCCCCAATGCCTCATTCATGGGACATTTTGCTGGAGTTTTAGCAGGGATTTTGTATACCAAAACATTTGTAGGATCTTTCATTGATACTCTGTTATACAAAATTACAGGTACATTAATAATGTCATGATAAAACTAATATACTAATTAAATGTTTTGGCAGAACTATTGAATATAGGCTGTTGATTATCATAGTGTTAGTAATAAGTTCCATCTTTTTTATCTTGTTAGTCTTAGTAGCGGAATGTTTTTATATCTTAATGATAATAATCTGTGCTTGTATAATTCTGATAGTACTGAATCCAGTATGAAAGTTTTTTAGCAGCAGCAAACTGCTATTGTTATGCAGCCCAGTTAACTATCAACAGTTGTGAATTAAACAATAATGATTTAATTCACTACATGGGAAATTTAAACATATTTTTTAAAAGTTTTAATTACAAGTTTCCTTAATATTTCACTAATTTTCCCAGAATTTCTAAGCCATTAATTTTAATGTAATCTTAAAATTGTTATTAAACTAGTTGTTTCGTTTTGTTAGGAAAAGGTTAGATAAATTGAAATAGGTTTTTTTTTTTTTTTTTGAATGCAGCACTATAATCCCAATTGCGAGTGCACAGAGGATGGAACATATTCTGACCACTTCTTTACGCAAATAAAAACCAGGCTACTGCCTAAACGGCAGGTATCCTCGAGCAGAGCCCCACCAAGGATTAATTCTCAGTTCCTCCAATAGAATAAAGAACTTTAGAACTGATATCATGCAAAGAGAAATAAAAGACTGGGATCAACTGAAGTCCACAATATGTGAGACTATCGAGGATATTAGACTACCACGAAGAAAGCGACGTCACAGATAGTGGAACACTGAGTGTGACCGTGCCAAAGCTTGGACAAAATGGAACTCAACTAAATGACAGGAAGACTGGGATGACTTCACGATGGTACGAAAACAGTTGGGCAAGATCATTAGACGAGTGAAAAGATCTATGATTGTCTGAGATTGGAAAAATTGGATGAGGGATCTAGACTGGAATGCAAGAAATTTCTATCTCACCTTTAAAGAAGAACTCTCTGGATATGATCCACCATGCTTGCACTTTAGGAATTCATAAAGAAACTTGATTACCTGCAATCACATAAATGTGGAACTTTTGGCAAACCACTTTATACAATTGCTCAACTGTGAAGAACCGAAAGAAAGATTAGTTGTAAAAGACACACCGGAGATTAACCTCCCGTCTGAACCACCTACTCTGCAGCAAGTCACAACTGCTATCAAACGCCTAAAGAACTACTAGGCACCTGGAGAGGATAGCATTATTGCGGAAGCCCTCAAAGCAGGAGGCAATACAATTGCAGAAGCTATACACCACATACTGGTTACCTGCTGGAAGACCGGCAGGATACCTGACGAATGGACAGCTCTTATACACCCTTTGCACAAGAAATGTGGAGAAATAGTGTGATGAGACGATTTGCGAATACCAAGGAGGATTTAGGCGGGGACTTTGAGCAGATTTTCAGTCTGAAAACCATTCTCCAACTGAAACATATGAGGAGCACGAATATCTCTGTGCTATTCGTTGAGTTCAAGAATGCTTATGACTCGGTTGACCATCAGACACTATTTTCAGTGTTACAAGAATGAGGTGTGGATTACAACACACGAACCCTCATCTAACAGACTCTCCAGGACACCACCTCCAAGATTCGGAGGAGAACTGTCTTGGAGTTTCAAGATCAACACTGGAGTGCGGCAGGGAGATGGTCTCTCGCCAATTCTGTTCAACCTGGTGCTCGACATCCCAGTGGTAGATACGGTACCTCCATATTGGGAAGTGTACTAAACTTAACTCAGCCTACCAGCTATCGCAAAGTCTATTCAATAAGAGGTGCATTTCGAAGAATGCCAAAATTCAACATTACAAAACTGTATCAAGGCCCCAGTTCTTATATGCAGCTGAAACCTTACTAATGAACAAAAAGGGTCCCTTTGATGATCTCGAAAAAGTCTAAAGACGTATTCTCCGGAAAATTCATGGACCAAGAGTTCTCCAAGATAGATCCAATAGGCTAAAGGTGAATCACGAATTGTACCGACAATTGGAAACAGCCAACACTAGTATGCGACGTAGGCAGCTGGAGTACTATGGGCACCTCCTGAGAATGGACAACAAATAGGCTTGCCAAGATCTTCTAACTAATTAAAAGTTAATGAGACTTGAAGTCTGTGACTTAATGAAGTTCAAAAAGACCTTAATTCTGCTGAAATTTCTGACCTTGATGGGTTGAATCAGTCAAATTTAAAAGTATGGTGAAATCTTGGTCCCTACCACCAAAAGTTAAAACTAGTCGGAAACCCATGACAGAAGAGAAAAAGGAAAAAATATCGGCTGGTCTCAGGAAGTATTGGGAACAAAAGAAGGCATCCAAAGGAGCTGGTCATAAGCGCTCCTAGACAGGCTTAAATTAATAAAAAAATCCTAATATATGAGAAAGGCAGTTCAACTTTATGCAAAAACTACAGACTAATTAGCTTACCGTCTGTAGCTTATAAAATGTACATCTCTTTTCTTGAAAAAAGGTGGGCAATACTTGATAAGCATATCACTGTTGCTGATATGAAAGAGTTCTCATGCTTTAACTCGTTTTCTGGCAAGAAGTCAAAATTTTTAAAATTCTTTAAATTGAATTAACTGATAACATCTGTTGATCGTCTTCCAACAGCCTCACAATGCTACTAACCATTTACTCATACTTTACTGAGAGAAGGAGGACGGGTTAAATACTTGTAGCAAGTCACACAGATTTTAAAATAATTGTTAAATCAAGGTGTCATGTGTGACGCTTTGGCAGAATAAAGGCTAGGAACAATAGGATCAGGGAATGGTTAGAGGTGACTCAATTGAAGACAATCATGGAAAACATACAACTTAAATGGTTTGGACATGTCTTTTGGATGGATGAAGTGAGAGAACCAAAGAATATAATGAAGGGTGCCTTCAACTTGATTTTTAGGAAATTCATTATTTTCATGGAAATGCAGAGTTATCGGTTACCAAGTTTGTGGGACTGTGCTGTATCAGCATAAGCCTTATATGTATCCTCCATTAATATATCCAAATTAAAGGAGAGGTCCATGACCCATGTTTTTTTTTGTATTTATTATAATTATTTATTTATAAGTTAACTGTTTTTAATGAAACAATTTTTTGCTCTTATAAATGAATCTTATGATATAAACATAAATATATAAATGTTTAAGGGCAACAAATTTACCATGGAAATACGCCAGAAAGCCAACCCCGTAGTCGAAGGACTAACCAATTCCAGTATGATACTTATTATAGGTCTTCAAGATACAGCATTTTCAATAGTTTTTTTGGGCGATCTTTTAGAGGTTATAGATCATATTATGACTGAGAATACCAATTTTGAGGTTAGTATATTTCTGGTAGTTTAATTTTGAGTGTTTCTGTTCAATTTTTTTCAAATATTTTTTCATCAAAATGTTTACTAAAAAAAGTCTTGACCATATCATTTAAAAAAATCAATTTCTACAAGACTATGAAAAACAATAGATCATCCATAAATCTATCTAGAATATACTGCTTTTCACAATTTGTATCTTAAAAGGATTAAATTACTTGAATTAATAATTAAATTGAATTAATAATTGAATGGCTCCGCCGAAAAACGTTCTAAGCGACAAACAAAATTTTGAGTAAGAAGTGAAAGAAAATCATAATTTAAAGTTCTTGTTAGTTTTGTAAGTTAGATTTTTTTTTTCCTTTTAATTTGTTATATTTACATGTCAATGGATTGCTATATCATACTATGATGTACTATTTATAATACATTTAAAAAACTTTAAAATTGTCACTTCAAAATTTTGTCGCTTAGAACGTTTTTCGGCGGACCCATTCAACTAATGATTATTAGATATACACAAAATTAAGGGAAAACAGGGAGTTTCAAACCTGACTTTTTCATTCAAACCAATATACCTCCTAGTGACAACTGTTATATAACAAAAAAATATTCTCCATTAAATTTCGGATCAGGAAACTATTGGCAAATTGTTGAACTTAGCAACACTATCAGAGCTAGAGTGTGTCTAAATGTTGCATTTTTGTTGAGAGTGAAAAAAACGTTACATCATAAAAGTATGGACCTCCAGTCAAAAGACATCCACATCAAAAAATAATTACCCCATGTCTTGTAGTTATATTAAACCACAAAAGAGTAGAGGCAAGAAGAAAGAAATGTTCTTTTGGACAAAACAATGGATTATGCATCGGAATAAATATAGTAATAAAAAAAATTTGTTTTATGAACTTTGCACCATGATTAAAAATTGCCTAACGGAATTTCATTCAAATGAATGCTGAGTATTTCAGCTATTTATTGGAAAAAATTATTGAGCCACTAATTAAAAAAATTACACAAACATGAAATAAACTTTTTCTCCAACGACAAAGCTTTCTATAAAGTTATGTTACATAAAAGTTATGATCTATAAAAGCTACAGGTAATATACGGGGTGTCCCGAATTTAAATGGCAAAACTTCAGGAACTTATTGGGGACCGAAAAACAAAACAATAAGTCCTTTAGGGATTTGCTCGTTTTTGCTTATTTTTTAGAGAAAATCGCAAAAAAAGAGACTGGGTCATTCCTAATACGTAATGAAGGCGACCAATTCCAGGCAGCAATAAGAGCATCTGCTGCATTAGCAATATCGCGGCAAGCAATATGGCGAACTTTGAAAGGTGATATGATAATCGCTACCCATACCATCTTCAAAAATTTCAGAATTTATTACCTCAAGATTATGTCAAGAGATTGAATTTTAGTAACTGGTTTCTTGACAAAATTCGTGATGATAGTTTATTTCAATTAAAAATTATATGGACCGATGAAGCTACCTTTACAAGAGGAGGAATTGTTAATCAAAGAAATTATCATGTATGGGCTCTTGAAAATCCCAGAGCTATTAGAGAGAATAGGTTTCAGCCTGAATTTGCTATTAACGTTTGGCTTGGAATTTGGAATGGATTACTGGTGGGACAATATTTTTTACCTGGAAGATTGAATGGTATCACATTTACACATTTTTTGGAGAACAACTTTTCTAATTATTTAGATGACATTCCCTTACAGCAGAGGATTGAAATGTGGTTCCAACTCGATGGATGTCCAGCTCATTATAGCAGAGCTGCTCGAGCTTGGCTGGATATAAATTATCCACAACGATGGATTGGACGTGGAGGAGTAGTACCTTGGCCACCCAGATCACCTGATATGACACCCATGGATTTCTTCGTATGGGGAACCTTGAAGCAGAAAGTTTATTCGGTGTCAATCAACTCAAGAGAGCAATTAAAAGACCGAATCATAGATGCAGGGCACCAAATATCATCAGAACAATGTTTAGCTGCAATTTATCAAGTGAGTGCTTGCATTGGTGCAAGAGAACAACATTTTGAGCAATATTTACATTAAAAAAACATAACATAAATATAAATGAAAATAAATAAGTATAAAAATAAAAACTTGTTTTGTTTCTTTTTTTTGCGATTTTCTCTAAAACTAAGCAAAAACGAGCAAATCTCTAAAGGACTTTTTGTTTTAGTTTTTCAGTTCCTGTAGTTTTGCCATTTAAATTCAGGACACCCTGTATAATTACATATTTATTTATGTTCTATCCATAATTGTATTTTTTTTTTTGGGTGATAGCTATCCTTCACCTAGGGTATTTGTTTCATGTAGGAATGTCTACAATTGTAAAAAATTTTACCTAACCTTTACTTCTAACCTTGAATTTAAACACCTACTTGGTGCCAGCGCTATTAACTATAAACTATCCATTTGGGTTGGATAGCTGCAAGTTGTCAAATAGTCTATAAAAAAGTGTGTCCACATGGGGGTAGTTTTCTATCCCTTGCCCTTGCCCGCAACACTCCTCTCTGTCTTATGCCAGTGACTGCCAAGCTCTTGATCCAACAATGACATTTGAATCCCTCTCGACCTCGTCCACCCATCTCAGTCGCGGTCTTCCATGTCTCCTTTTCCAATCCACATAACCAAAGAGAAGTTTCTTCTGAGTAGCATCATCGTCCATCCTAGCTATCCTTCACCTAGGGTATTTGTTTCATGTAGGAATGTCTACAATTGTAAAAAATTTTACCTAACCTTTACTTCTAACCTTGAATTTAAATTTCTAACCTAGCCACATGCCCAGCCCATCTTAGCCTGGAAATTCTTAAAAGCACATTAGGCTCCTGATAAATCTGGTAGAGCTCTGCATTATGCCTAAGCCTGAACTGGTCACCTACTCTTACCACTCCAAACATTCTTCTTAACACTTTCCTTTCAAAGAGCAGTAAACTGTTAGCATCAGATTTTGACAAAGGCCAGGTTTCTGAGGCATAATTTAAAACAGTTCTAATAAGTTGTTTGTACAGCGTAGCTTTGGTCTTTCTCGGTAATAGACGATTTTTTAATGTCTTGGCCGGTCCAAAATAACACTTATTGGCGTCCAAAATTCTTTTCCGTACTTTTGGGCTGGCTGTATTGTCCGATTTGATCAGTGATCCAAGATAGTTTTCTACTATACTATAACTAAAAACTAGCCTATAGTTGAACTATAGGAATAGTTTTGGGTTAAACGAAACGATCACACAGCTATAGTCACACTATCCCACAACTATACACTTAGTTTTCTATCCCATGTGTATGTAGCTTTACATTAAGATTTTCCTTCATTTATTATTTAAATTATTTTGTTATAATTTTTTTCTATAACCTGGCATTGGTTTTTGGCATTGTACACCACATGCATAGGCCTTTATTTCACGAAAAACTGTTATGAGAAAATTATGACATTGGCCCTTCTTCAGGGCATACATTCAATTGTGTTATTCCATATTTCTTTCTTTTTGACAAGAACTCTCTAGATCTAAATGTTTTTTCAAATATCTTCTTGCAAATGTATATTAATTTTGAATTAATCCTATTTTTTTTTCCATAATTTTTTTTTTTTTTTTTTTTTTTTACTTTGCTAAATTAAATAAATTCCAATTTCATGAATTGTCTAATAATTCTTTATGAAGATTATTAATCAATAGGATTATATGCAGCTCTAAGTCCTTCATCTGATTAATGTTAATACAGTAAAACTTCACTAATCTTACCCCTAAGGTACCAAGGGGTAGGACAGAACATCCAAAAGGTTGGATTAACGGGATATATCAATGAAGCAAATTTTTTCATATTTAAAAGTGTATTATAATTATTAAAAGTTATATATTTACATTTTTTTTAAATAAAGGAAATAGAAATGTACCTTATTTACACTAATAGACTAATATGGTTGCAAAGATATGTTTTAGCCAGCTATTTATATATAGAAGCATTGGTCTTAGTGGCGCTATATTGTATCAAATTTGTTATAAACTAACTCACCTTTAAATTTGTTCATAACGAGATATGCTCTAAACGTTGTTTTTAAGGATGTATAGAGCAATATCCACCACTTTTTGAGAGAACAACAAAAATTTGAAAGCTTCTGTTATACTACAGAGCTTATTTTTTGTTCAAATTACAGAAAAAATATTTTAGTTTAGTTTAATTTTGAATATAAAAAGGTTTTCTTTAGCTGTGCTGCAGATATTTTGGAGAAACATAGAAAAGGTGAAAAGTTTTGATGCTATTAATCAGCGAGAAGTGGTGCTTCAAGTTCCAAAATTTGGATATTATCACACGAGCACTGACAATATACAAATAAATTGAAATTACCTGACCTTTTTACATACCAAAATGTAGAAATCTACTGGACTACTAGCGATTCCACAAAAATATTGTGCTCCCTATGGGACTCTGCCAGAGAGTCGGATTGGGTAATCCGGCTGGAGAGTTGGACTAGTGAGAGGTGGATTAGCAAGGTTCTTCTTTACATTGATATGTTCATTTATTTAAGACTAAAGTACACTCACTTTTGCGAATATGGTAGTTAATTATGTTTCAATAGGGCTATTTGATTTCATATTTAAGTGAAACATTTTAGTAATCTTAATTTTTTATCAAAATGTCCCCAGTTGAAAGCTTTGGTGCCTACTCTAGTTTCTAACAGGAACTTGTGAAAAAGGTAATTACCCGTGGTTTACTTACTGTGTTATAATTTATAGTATTAGATGTTTTAACGTTTTTTTTAACTTTGATATTCACAAGTGTATATATAAATACAAGTGATTTTGAGGAAATTAATACAACGACTTATCAATAAGATGTAAAGAACCACTCACTAGTAGCACTTCAATAAAAGTTCTACATCAGAACGTCTCTCGGCCATCTTCTTTTCAGACGCCTTGGAACTCAATAAAACAGATGGAACCAATGGATGATAAGCAGTAATGAAACTACTGAAAAATTGATAGCATCTGAATATCTAAAATGATTTTGGAGTGATTCTCTGTTGAAAAACGAAAAGGTTTAATGGAAGGTGGATGTGGAAACAGACTAAAAAATTACAGCTCTGATGTAATTACTACAACTCTACCTTATCATCCTTCCCACTTTGCAATCTATCTACCAGAAGTCCCTCCCTTTTAATAATCTTGAATATTGTGTTGTCTATTTACTTTTCTCCTACCTTAACTTTTTTGTATGATAAGCAGTATGCCAGGTAAATCATTTAAATCTTGGTTTCTTTTCATCTATTGATTCTTTCGTTTGGACCTAGTATCTTGAACAATTATTCAGCCATCTTTCAATTTTATGCTTCAACTAGATAGAAACACTTTTTAGGATAGGAAAGATGTCACAAAGGGTCATGTGTATTAGCGGGCTGTCCACACCATGAGAGTAGGGGATTTGGGGTACGATAGCGGGTACTCCCCTCTTTCCCTCGGCATGACCATCTCAACCGCCTCCACTAACACGCGGTTTTTCTTCTCCCAGTTTTCACGTCCTGTTCTTGTGATTCATTTGCCTTATGTATACAAATTTCGTTTTTTGTTTTTTAATAATGTCCAACTTATCAATCTGCTAACCATTGTTTTTGTTATCGTTTTCTTTTTTCACCTATTATTACGCCAGCTAAAAATAAAACCAGTGAAAGATTCTGGCTTCAGATCTGTCAGGATCTCATGATTTTTGGTGGCCGAAGGATATCCTTGGCCACTTTCTTTCCCAACAAGTTAGTTTTCATCAATTTATTTTTTAGATCTGCCAGGATCTTACTATTTTTAAAATATAAACTATTATATAGGATGTAAACCTCCTTAAATATTTCTTGGTAATTTTTTTTAAGTACTAGTTTAATTTATTTTTTAATACATTTTACATACCTTGCTTAAAAGAAATGGGTATGTAAACATCTAAAAAAAGAATGCAACTTTTAATAGAGAAAGCATAGCACAAGACGCAACTAATATTTTCTTATTTACTTTAGTTAACATTGCATATTAATTTAGATAAACTGAAAAAATGGTAAATAATTTAGTGCTCTGGTGAAATGGGAAGAGATGCTGCTATCATCTGTTGAATTCCAACACGCCACTCCAGACCACACACCAGCTGACGGTTTTCACCCACACGAACGTTTTTTCATCTGGAAATGGAATGCCCCATACAATCGTATGATGAATCCCTTGGTACATTTAAGCAATTTTTAGTTACACTATTTCACTCCATATTCTTTTGATTCCCAAACTTTCATCTTTCCCTTGGTGTTTATCCCTCCAGGAATCCTTTTCTCTCCTAAAAAGTGTGTGTCTATGGCCTGCTAATGTTCAAGTTTCACTTTGACTTTTGAACACAATAATCCTATATGTTGTTTTCTAAAATGGTTATTACATACAGAGACCTGATAACCTTTTCAAATTATAAATTATTTAATCCCCTTTTTGTCATCAGATCCTTAGTTTATTTGTTGACACTTAGTTGCACTTCATTGAATTCTTTATGGATGCAAAAAGTGATCGCGTTCGCTGAATGAATAACAATAAAAGTCAAAAATTAAGTATAAGTAGGTATAATTGGTCAAAAAAGTGTGGAGCACACCGAAGAACTTAGAAGGCTATACATTCAGGTATGGCTAGATATTTATCTGTTAAATATAAATGAGTTAATTGCAGCATGATGGTTGAAATAGGCATTAGTTAAATTAAAGTCATTGGATTTAATGATGATCGAATCCCAAAAAAATTAATAAGCGTTAAACCGTTCTGTAAATATAAGAGGAATAGACAGTGTAGCCAGATTGTTGGTGTTGTCAACATTAACCCATTTATTTATTTATTTATTTTGTTTTGTTAGAATTTTTATTATTGTAAGGTAATAAGTAAAATAATAATAATATTCTTTTCTTTTTTTTTTTTTCAGACATAGTTGAAGAGGTTTTCATTTCTCTACCATAAGAAATATAATTTATTTTAACAGTCTTGATTTCATATACTTTGGTAATGAGTTTTGAAAACTAAAAGCTAATTTTTTCTAATACTTCTAAGAAAATGTAATGTTTAATTCAGACTTATTAAAAAATGATTAATTGTTATAAGCATATTTCTTCTAAAATAGTCAAACGTTCTGGTAAAATAATTACTTTTTGTTTGTTTATTTACACTTACAGGGTGTCTACTAGTCGGGAAATTCGGGAATTTCGGGAATATGTCGGGAATTTCGTGTGGTCGGGAAAAAAAAAATTCGGGAATAAGTCGGGAATTTACAGAAAATTTGCGTAAGTCGGGAAAAAGTCGTCGTTAGTGCTAAAATTTTCAGACTTTTTTCAGTTTTTGCTGTATATTTCAGTTAAGGAAGCGTCTGATTGGCATATTTACTCCACATACTTTTAAAGTTAACTAAATTTACTACAATTTGAGATCAGGGTGAGCTCTATATAGCAATTGGTTCCCAAGATACAGGGATATTATCTTCGAAAAGAGGTAATTTTTTCCCCAAAAACAGATGTTTTTTTCGATATGGTCACTAATTTTGTAAAATATCTCCTGAAATACACATCATTTGAGACCAGAATGGTACCTGTAGGCCCAGCGGTTCTCTCAAATACGGCATACTAAAAACAGTCAAAAGTGGATTCTGGGGAAAATACTGTTGTCTTTTAATGGTTTATTTATCAATCAAAATTTATTTATTTTTGTTATTGTTAAATAATTGATTGATGAAAAAGAAAAATATAGCATAATCGGGAATTACGTCATGATCGAACATTGTTTTATATACCAACATACTAAAATGCTTTTGCAAACATTCACAGCCGTTTGATCAAATAACTCGGAATCCGTTATTTCTAGTACATTTGGAAAAAAAATTGGTTCTATGAATTTTTTTTTCCCCCAAATCAATAGTTTTAAAGCTGTAGGGGACAACGCACTACTCCGCAAAAACACGTTTTTCTGTACTTTTTAAAATCTAACTCCGAAACTATTTGTCCGATTAAAAATTTATTCTTATGGATATGTTAAGTAGCAAAGTATGCATAGATTGATTTGTTTAGATTATTATTGAAACACCATTAAAATGTCGATTGGCTAGAATTTCTAAAAAAAAATGTTTGAAAAAGTCGGGAATTTCTAGAAAAATTCTTGAAATAGTCGGGAATATGTCGGGAATTTTGATAGCTGAAATTGGTAGACACCATGACTTAAAGTCTTTATGTACTCCAACTAGGGAAGGAAGGACTGGGAAATAGTTATTTATCAGTGAAAGAATGGAAGTTTTAAAAACAATAATTTACATTAATATTCAAGTCATTATCAAAATGTTTTGTTATCATAATTTTAAGTTGTTAATAACAAATGTAAATGTTAAAGAGATCAGTTGATCTTGATATTTTTGTCTTAACTTGTTTTAATATACGAGATGTCTTTAATCTGCATTATCTCTATCTTTTAAAAGCAAGTTTATAAATGTAAATATATTGTAAAAATATTTGAAGAGTGAAACTCTATCTTATAAGTTTAACTATAAATTTGTTTTTATGTATTTAACAACCAAAAGTAAAATTTATGCAGGGTGTCCCACGAATGTTGTGTCAGGCTAATAAAACCCAGAGTCTATGGAATTTCAATGCGATAATCAGGGATCTTATATTGCATCATATTAGTTACCTTTTGAAGATATTCAACCCTTCCAGAATTTCTCTAGTATTGCTGGAATGGCTCCAGTACTGGAAATTACACCATAAGTGACTGGTTTTTATGACTGATTCTGATGGTGAGTCAAATTCTAAAACTGTTTTGTATCGGTTACTTTTTCAATCAGATGCACCCCTACGTCGATAACAGCCTAATCCTCTCATTTGAAAGGAACCCTGGAACTCCTGCTTTGTTAGATGACAAGTTAATTATGGATTCTGAAGGAAATTGAAGTTTATTAATTAAGTAAATATTACATTATTTGAAAATGCAATTGGGTTAATAATATTTGTTTACTATATACTATTTTATGTTACTAATAATACTATTTTATGTGTTCAAAGTGATGGCCTTCTTCATTTATGCATAACAAAAGTCTAGAACAGAAGTCTCGCTGAGCTTGCTGTATTTCTTCCAGTGGAATGGAAAGATTCGCATTTTGTATTTTTGCCCTCATTTCTTCTACTGTCGACGGTCTATTTGTGTAGACGAGAACTTTCAATCTTCCCCAAAAGAAATAATCTAAAATTGTTATGTCCAGAGATCTTGCTGGCCAATTAATATGCAGACCCCTTCCAATGCATCTATTGGAAAACACGTTCCTAGCTCTAATGGAATAGTGAGCCGGACACCCATCCTGTTGGAACCACATCACCATACGTTTTTGAAGCGGCACCTCTTCCAGTAAAATCGGAAGATCTTGTTCAATGAACTTCGAATAGCTGATGGAGTTTAATGATTTTTCGAAGAAATATGGTCCAATGATTTGGGCCCCTATAACACTGCACCAGACGTTCACTTTCCACCTGTGTTGCTGGTCACGTTGTAACATCCCGTGAGGATTTTCTCTGGACCAATAATGTGCGTTGTGCATGTTCATTAAGCCAGTGCTACAAAAGGTAGCTTCATCTGTCCAAAACACATTAGAAAAGAAATTAGGATTTTCAGCTATAATTGTTTGTGCCCAATGACAAAACCTCAATCGCTGGTCCAACTCACTTTCGGACAATGCTTGGTGCACTGAAACATGGTAAGGTCTGAATTTTTCTTTTTTTAAAAGCCTATGTACCGGACTTCGGGATATGTCAGTTTCCCTACCAATATCCCTTACACTCATCTGGAGATCCTCTTCAACTAAAGCTAATACTACATCTGTATTAGCATTATTCAAAACTGTACGGACACAGTGACAATATTTACTGTAAGGCTTAATTGTACCTGTTCTTTTTATCCTGTCAGCAATGCGTGAGAATTCTTGATACTTGGGATGGTGCTGCTGTGGATAAAGCTCTGCATATAGCCTTGCAGCTGCTCTAAAGTTTCCGTCACATCGTCCTAATGCCATGAGCATGTCATACTGACTTACAAAATGAGCCATTTTTTTAAATTGACCAATTTACATTTACAAATACTGACAAACTAATAATCTTATAACCAAGAAATACAGATGGAACAAATATTTGAAAGAAACAGCTGACATTTACATGTGTTATATCATATGTTTATTTTTTTTAAAAATAAAAAACACTTTATTAGATATCTAATAAAATAAAATAAAATTTGAAAATGGTTAATAATCAGCCTGTTGAATATCTTCAAAAGGTAACTAATATGATGCAATATAAAATCCCTGATTATCGCATTGAAATTCCATAGACTCTGGTTTTTATTAGCCTGACACAACATTCGTGGGACACCCTGTATATTTTTCACAAGTGTAAAAAAATATGTGCTGAGAGATTATTTTTGATTCATTTGTATTTCTAATAACCATTCTATGCATTTATGGAACAATCATATTTTTTATTGATAGCCATTATACTTGATACCATGGTGCTGTGTACTTCAGGTTATTTACATGAACTATGACAAATTAATTATTGTAAATATTATTAATAAGGATAATGTTCCTACATTTTTTTCTATTTATTCTAAAACTTTAATTTAATAAATTGTTATGGATAAGTAAAATAAAAAAGTTGAAGGCTTTCAGGGTCTTCCCCAGTGTCTATTAAAGTAATTTAAAATTGCATTCAGTCATTTGTTGTGGTCTCACTTCATCCAATCATGATCTTATAGATACCCTTTGATCTACCTATCACAAGTACTTGTGAACCATTTCTGATGTAACATCAGCGGTTGGTTTCGAAAAACAGTTTTTTTAATTGAAAGAATGTGATGTTTTCTTTGTTTCACTATACATTTGAGCAAAGTGGTGAACTATGATGCAAATAATCCATTGGGTAGTTGGAGTTTCAAAAAGGTTATCAAGCTGCCATAAGAAGGTTTGACTGTTATTTATTTATAATGATTTGCTGATATTGTAGCTGTATTTGCCTTCTAATATCCTAAAATTGTTTTTAATAATAATAGTGAAGTTGGCTGTAAGAAATATAAGAAGATAATCTGGTCTGGGATGCATTCTGGAAAAGGAAAAACAAGTCCCAATAAAAAAATGTTTTGGAGTGCCATTTCTCTGACCATCTCTTTATATTTCTTATTTTTAAGTATACTATTCTTATTACAGATAGTAAACTTCTGGGCCAACAACAAGAATCTATGTGACTCCACGGATCTACTGCAGTGACAGACTTCAAAATTCACCCAAAATGGGACTTCAACAAGAAATTCATTGTTATTCTGCATCCACTCCACCACATGAAACACTTTTGGTTTCGCAGGGCTCTTCGGCCTTCAATGTTTCCCTGACTTCGTTAAACATTTAACTACATTCTTCTACCGTTGTAAGTATCCAAACTTCTCCTCTTTTCCATCCCCCTTCTAATGAATCTAACGTATCCTTTTCCTATTTCAAATCTACCTTTCCTCATCGTATGCACCATTTCCCCCACCTTTGCTGTCTAAAAGCATTGCTGAAAAAATCCAAGAAAATGGATTTGTCTCCTCTCCTGACTAATTCGGTCACCCTGAAAAAGACCTTTGAAGCAGGTCAAAACTGGCACTCCATAAAATCTTTTTTAACTGTGACATGCTTATTCTTTCTCATGACTCCATCCCGGACTATCTTCTTAAAATAGTTTTTGTTGTTGATTGAGAGAATCAACGAAGTAAGGACAACTTCAGTGATTAAGTCATAGTAGTGGTTAAAACATGAAACATTAAAACAATTGTTATAAATTGTACTTTTAGTTCTACATGACTGTCCTGTACTACTACTCTGTAGACTGTTGTAGTCCTTAGCCGTCTCAATAAGGAAGGTAGCTCTATCCTCAGCAGTTGCTTGCCAATTGCGGGTGCTTTGACTCTCCTATAAAGTTATCTAATTCCAGTTAAAGCTTGAGCCCAGTAATCATTTTATTTCTGTTCAATTATTTTTTATGAGAATGGAAAAAGGAAGTGTTAAAAAATATAATGGTGTAATATTGTAGGCCATAATACTATATAAAGAACATGGTTGTGGTTTAATAACCCCTATCATCTTCTTATATTAAAAATTATCCTCTTGCAGTCATTCAAGTTTCTTAAAACTGCATATTACTTTCAACCCAATAAACTCATCTACCACTTAGTTTTGAAATTCTTTTATTAATTTTATAATCATTTGTAATCAACAGTTATTTTCCCTGTAGTTTAAGAAGTGTAGTGACGGTCTTAAAAGTTAATATATATCTGCGATTTCCAATACCACTCACCAAATTCTAATATTTTTTTTTAATGTTTTAATTTAGAAGCATTATGTAGCAAACATTACTTTAATGAATAATAAGAACCCTTGTTGAATAATTTTATTTCCAAACATGTACATAATAGAAACTAACCTCCCCCCTGATTTTGGACCACATATCCAGTATGGCTGTAAATTTGTTTTAAAGAAACTGAATCACTGTTTTCTTGAGGGCCATTCCACGTCAAATCAACCATTGGTTTGGTCCTTGACCTCTCCGATTTCTATGATCTTTGCTATAGAAGTTGTACCTACCAAGACAAGCAAAAATGTAAAATTTTACATTTTTCTGGCTTTTGGTTTTTGAGTTATAAGCTTTTCAAAATTACGCCCTTAAAAAACTATTGCACCTATAGAGCTCAAATTTATGGCATTCCTTTCCATTTGAAATGCCCTTTAATTTGACATGTCACTCAATATATTTTCTGCATATTTTGAATTTTTTTGAAACAGTCTCACAAAGACCATCTCATAAACTTTTACCCTAAGATGTTGTGAAGAACTGCCACTCAACTTCAACTTCAAAATCTTCTTTATGCAAGCATAAATTATAAAAGTGTTTCCTATTCTTATATTGAGCGACGCTACC
This sequence comes from Euschistus heros, assembly GCA_003667255.2. NCBI lineage: Eukaryota > Metazoa > Arthropoda > Insecta > Hemiptera > Pentatomidae > Euschistus > Euschistus heros. The sequence continues at coordinate 149,173 of RCWM02000434.1, read as the reverse complement.
ATCAAAGAAATGCATAATTTTTTAAAAGGAAAAGGCAGTTTTTTTTTTCGGATTTAAAAAAAAAGTTTCTTCTGAAAAACATAAAAGACAACTAACTGTATTGTGCTGCAAACATTCTGAAGTAAGGACATATTGAAATTTTTTTAATTTTCCCTCCCATTTGTAATTAACAATGAAGGGATGTATACGCCAATGGGTTTGGAGCATATCTCTTCAGGTTTGGTGACAGTAGCTTATCTCTTGATAGTTGAGGGACAAAAGAACAACATTTATAGTGTCTTTTTACATCATTCTCTCTTCGACCCGTAACCATGTGCTTATTATCTTATGTTTTGAAGTTATTATCTTTTGCTTTGCAAAAAATATATAGAAGTAAAATGTAGATATACTTTTTTGAGTAAAACATATAAATGCTAGTTGAAAAATATTTTTCGGGGCGCTAATAACAATCACTGTTGCGGGAGCCACTCCGCCTCTACATCGTTTGAAAATTTTTACTGTCCATTAAAAAAAAGGGCAAAATATTTTTTTTTTATCAAGAATCCACTTCTATCAGATTCTGAAATTTTGTCAGCTATAGTATAAATCACATACTTTTTTTCAAAAAAATCGAGGGGAATGTATTTTGGGAATTTCAAAAACCGTTTTTGGACGTTTTAAAAAAATTCAAAATATAAAGAAAATATGTTGAGTAATATATCTAATTAAAGGGCTCATGTATTAAAGAATTAACTTTAAATCTCATCTTGTATTATTTTAAAACAGCTTCACTTATCCACACTTTCGAGAGATAACATCATCAGGAAGTCTTCTAATATCAATTTCTGGTACATGTTTTTAGGGACTAACTGGGTTTGGTTTCAAGAATTTAATCGTCTGTTGCCTCGTAATAATTATTATTGTTACTTAATAACAATTAATATTATTAATTATTTGTTAATTTAGATATTAATTAATATTATATTAAGTCAACTGAGGCACAATGAGCAAGAGAGAAACCAATCATGAAATGGAGAGAAGGCAAAACAAGATCCCTTCAAAATTGTTATTTTATTCTACAGTATCAATAAATTTGTTGGATTTGAAAAAAAAAAATAATAATAATAATAATATTCCATTCCCACTTCAAGGTCACACTAAAGTCAAGTGACTCATTATTAAAAAAATTAATACTGATAATTATAATAATATAATTATTAATATTATTCTAGCGTAACTCATTGATAACAAAAATTCCAGTACAACACCGTAGTGGTTCTTGTATAAACTTTGTGTTCTCACTAATATCAACATTACCATTAAGAACTACATTATCTGCTTTACTTATCATAAACATATATAAGCTATAACCAAAAAATAATTGTACATACTGATCCTACCCAAATGTAGATATATACCTATCCAAAAAATATGTGCCATGTTTCCTTGCTTTTATCCTTGATCTAAACTTAGATTTTTTTTTTTTCAAGCCCAACTCAGATTTAGTGTAGTCCTCCATTAGAACCAATCATAATGCTATATCAAGCCATGTACTGTTTGCAATGTATTATGAAAAATATTTAAACAAAAAAAAATGAATACATAGTAAAAAAGGCCCAGGTAATCGAATTCCTGGATAATAGAAGTCCCACTGTACTATTAATGCAATAAATACAAAAAGGTTGAAAATACATACATACTTTATGTTTAAGATGTGATTTTTCTTGTTTTTTCTAAAACTGAAAATAGATTTATGATACCAAACAGTACAATCACATAGTTTTCATTAATTATAAATGAAGAAATAGAAAAGAGCCAAGCATTGAATCAACAGCGATATTGAATATGTAAACATATAATTAATAGTTTATCCCCTGGCTAGGAGACATCCTATGAATATTCTAGCTTCATTGTTACATAGCCTTGCAGTATATATAGTAATCCTCTTAATAGCTCAATTAACAGTATTTGAAGGTAAAAATAATAATAAAAAGAAAAAATCGTTAAAAAATTTTTTTGTATATTTTTATTTAATTTTCATACACCATTAAAAGTTGAAATATAAAATACTCTGATTAAATCTTTAATATGAGTTTTTCACACTACATCATATTTGGGCATTTATAAAATAATGGCTAAAAGTACATTTAAAAACAATTATACAATCTTATGAAATAATTTGATCTACAATATTAGCCGATAGCCCACATTTATCACAGTAATATACATAATTTATAAAATAATCGTATCATTAGCAAGAGAACTACATTTTCTTCTCCTAAAAGGGTTTTGAGGTTTTTGACATTTATAACAGTTCAAAATATATGAATAATAGTAAAAAATAAAATTTGTAAATCAAAACCTCAATGATTTCTAAATTATTAAAACTCAAATTAAATTATGCACTTTATTTACAATTAATTTACATGGTAACTATTACAATCTAAAACAACTCTCTTGCCAGGCATTAAAACTTTTTACAGAGTTAAGTAATTTTCTTAAAAATAAATAAAAACTTATAAAACAAATTTTACAATAACTTATTCGAATGTAAACTAAGATATTAGTAAATTGGAATAAGTGTTAAAACTAAAATAAAATTAGTATTTTTCATAAGTGATACAATGCTTTTCAGATAACCTTTTCACTATTTGGACAAAAATAGATGATATATATATATATCTAAAAGAATAATCCCTCTCAACTTATAGATAACAATTTTTTTTTTTTTTTTCAAGGAGTAAGCCTAATAAAGGAACTGAAAAGTCAGTAAATGCTTATGATGAATAGCTAAAAACGGAAAATATACAGACATCATCATCCGTACCACACAACCCTTTTCCATTTCCTTAAAATGATTATGATCGGTCTTACACAACACTACTTCAAAAATGTTATAAATATATACAAAAGATATGTATATACATATATTATTGGTATTTCCATATTTTTTTTTAGGTCTTTCAAGGACGGGCAGTAAAATATTTGATTCAAATGTTGACAGAGATATGACAAACCTCACCTCCTATGTGGTCGGTACGTACAAGAGCAATGACCTTCTGTGAATTTGTGCCTGAAATCAGAATAAATGAAACATCAAATTAATCATTCAAGAAAAAAAAAACAAACAAATCTCCCTGAATGTGAAAAACAATAAATAGTACTTGGGTGTTCATTATAAGACTGCAGTAACTTCGAGAGGCGATCTAGGCATCATTTGCACCAAAAAATTTCATATGAACTATAGCTCGATTCTCATCCATTTTATGATATTTTTAATTTTATGTTTTATCAAGAAATTTCTAATTTTTGACAAATAATGGTCTATATTTCCCGAAGTATTTAACCTAGAGCAATTTCAATATGGTCATTAGAAAGAAGATTAAATTTCCGTTAAAATAAACTTATTTAAACTTCAAAATAGCAGTGTCCAGTATTTAACTTATTGATCCAAACATACAAAATAGCAAGTTTCTGATTCCGTTCCAAAACTGACTGCATTTTTCTCAAAAATATTATATATGTTACAAACATGCACTATTCGAAAAAAACTTCTACACACATACACCTTTGTATTGCAGCAGTTCCCTCCTCTGTAGCGACATACACTCCAATAGATCAAATATTTCAGTGTTACTTTTCTATTAAGAAAACATAATTTATGAGTGCTGCAAAATCATGATGAAGTTCGCCTAGCAGTAGATGCAGTCAAAAGAAGATCGGTGCTGTGTATGTGAGAAGAGGGAGGACATTTTGAACAATTATTGTAAATTAAGTAAGTCAATTTTAATTAAATTATCTTAAAATTCAAATATTAGAATAAGATAAATAGGTAATTGTGATTAAATTACTTTTCTATTAATAAAACTATTTAAAATTTCTGAGCATTCTCTCAGTATTTCCCAAAATGCCGATGTTGCATCTCCCTGTTTTTTGTAATTAATAAGTGATTTCAGTATAAATTTTAGAAATTATAACTATTCATGGTATACCATTCGAAAGGTGTATGTGTGTAGAAGTTTTTTTCGAGTAGTGCATGTTTGTAACATGTGTAATATTTTTGAGAAAAATGCAGTCTAAGTTTTGGAACGGAATCAGAAACTTGCTATTTCATATGTTTGGATCAATAAGTTATATACTGGACACTGCTATTTTGAAGTTTAAATAAGTTTATTTTAAAGGAAATTTAATCTTCTTTCTAATGAGCATATTGAAACTGCTCTAGGTTTAATAGTTCGGGAAATATAGACAATTATTTGTCAAAAAATAGAAATTTTCTGATAAAATTAAAAATATCTATAAAACGGTTCTATAAATTCGAACCGTTCTATAATGAAATTTTTTGTTGCAAATGATGCCTAGAATGGCCTCTCGAAGTTACTGCAGTCTTATGCTGAACACCATGTATATCTATGTCTGTTTATAATATACTGCTTTTCCCAATTTACATTTCAGAATTAAAAGGATCAAATTACTTAAATTAATATTTAAATTAAATTAACAATCAATGATAATTTAGAAATGAAAAAAGGGGGTTTCAAACTTAATTTTTTCATTCAAACCAATACAGCTCCTGAACAGTAGTCCTAGTGACAAATATTATATTGTGATATTTTGAATTTGTGGACATTCAAATTTAGCGGACAAAACGTATCGTATGATACAGAATGCACACAAAGATGGCGGGTTTCCATAAGAAAAACCATTAAGGTTTAGACGCAGGAGCTAAAGAGCTAAAATTTATATTCCGTTTGTCTTCTTGTTTTATCATATGAATACTTAACATTGAAGAATCTATTACTGTTGCTGTTGGAATGTTCAAGCGAGAATATAGTAGAAACATAAAGAGGAGACATTAGTTGAATGAATTGGTTCATAGAAGAAAGAAAATTAGTGTCATCCTTCTTATTATTGGATAAACTTATAAATGGTAATTTAAAAATGTATTAAATTGTGAATTAATTGAATTTAAATAAATGTTAGTTTTAATTTATAAATAAAAATACTTTTCATCATTTGTATCAACTGTATCATTAACATGAACCTGCCTTCATACTGCGCCCAACAGGGACAAAAAAGTAAAACTTATAAAATAATATTTAAAAAAAATTTATTTAAAATTAATAAAAATCTTAACAATATAAAAAAAAAAATTTCCATTAAATTTTTGATAAGGAAACTGTTGTCAAATTTTTGTTCCAAGCAACACCAATACTGCTAGAGCATGTCAAAATAATATATTTTTATGGGGAAAAAAAATATATACCCTTGTCCAAAAGACATATCCATGTCAAAATTTAGAATAGAATAGAATAGAAAGAAAACTTTATTCTGGGACAAAGTCCCTTAAGAATAACATTAAATAATACAAAGTAAGATCATAACTGGCCGAGAGGCTGTTAAAAATAAAACAACATAGGTAAAATTAAATACAAATATGTATGAAAAAAAAATACAGAGAAAAACTAGGAAAAGAAAAAACTATTAATAAAAAGAGAGTGAAAACATAAATGTACAAATAAAGAGGTTAATATTGTAAACAAAATTGCAGAACAGAAAAAAAACAAACAGAAACTTAAAGAAAAATAAAAGATAGAAACTCAAAAATTAGCATTACAAGAAATCAAAACATTATCATAGTCAAACTATAATTTTGGCTAATGTTTTATGTCTGACGGTCTTAGTAAATAAATTAGACGATTACATACATAGTACATACATCCTTATAATTAGAGAGCGTCGGGTTGGAGGGAAAGAAGATGGTGAAAGAGTAGTGTTTTGAATGTTCCAAGGGAAGAAGCATTGCGGATACAGGGGGGGAGGGAATTCCAAAGAGTAGAGGATCGGACAAGGAAGGAACGTTGGAATGCAGTACTTCTGTGGGATGGAGTATAGAGATCGGAAAGACGAGATCTTGTATGCAGTGATTTGATAGCAGACTTGAATTTCAGGTTACTGTAAATAAAGGGAGGGTGACGGGTGTTGATAACTTGGAATAGGTAGGAGCCTATGAAGTACTTTCTGCGGAAGGAGGGGAAAAGCCAATTTAAATCGGTGTAGAGATGCGAAACATGGGAACGTCTCAATGTTCTGAAGACAAACCTGATGAAGCAATTCATGATGCGTTTTAATCTGTCTTCAAGAACCGTCGAGGGCCCGCCATATATCACGCTACCATAGTCAAATTGGGGGAAGATAAGGGAGGATACTAGAAGTTTGCGTGTGGGTAGGGGAAGGAGGTGACGGGATCGGTGAAATAGTTTTAGGATACCGATTGACCTTCGGGAGATTTGTGCAATATGGGATTTCCAGGAGAGGGTTTGATCAATGGTTAAGCCTAAATTTTTAAACAGAGGAATGGAAAGTAATTGGATGACCATTAAGGAATAATGTGGGAAAGTTGGCATTAGAATGGAGAAGGGAATGTGATCCTATGGCAATTGCTTGAGTTTTAGCTGCGTTTAATGTTAATTTGTTCAGATTTGCCCAGGCACAGGTTTCGTCTAGGTCTTCCTGAATTTTGGCAAACGCAGCTGACATTTCGGATGGAGGAAAGGAGAAGTAAATTTAGAAGTCATCGGCATAAAGATGGTGGGAACAATGGTGAATTGAATGGGGAAGATCATTGATGTAGGAATTAAACAGTAGAGGGGTAATGCTCGAACCTTGAGCTACTCCTGACTGTAGAGTGAGGAAAGAGGATAGGCCTTGGTTAGGAGTGGCAACTGCTTCGGTGCGGTGGGAAAGGAAAGATTGAAACCAAAGGAGGGAGCTGTGGGAAAAGTTCAATGATTTCAATTTGGAAAAAAGGATATTATGGTCTAAGGAATCGAATGCTTTAGAGAAATCAAGGAGGATCAGGATGGTCAGTTCTTTTTTGTCCATCGCTGCTTGGATGTCAGTGATAATTTTAATGAGTGCGGATTGTGTTGAGAAGCCGGGACGGAAACCAGATTGGAAGGGATCAAGTACCTTGGAATCTTCTAGGAAATTGGAAATTTGGGATTGCACCAATCTTTCTAGGGGCTTAGAAAGGTTGGAAAGTATGGATATAGGGCGGTAGTCCTTTGGGGATATAGGGTTTGGGTTCTTGTTGATGGGATGAATTAAGGCCTTTTTCCAGGAAGTGGGAAATACAGAGTTTTGAAGGGAAAAATTATATATGAAGAGGAGAGCCGGAAGGATTTCAGGAAGGCATAATTTCAATAATTTAACGGGAATGCCGTCTATACCAGATGAGTTGGATTGAGACTTCATAATGGAGGTAATTAGATCGGAGGGAGTGATATAAGAAAAATAAAAATTATTATCATTATATGCAGGCGGAGGTAAGGGCAGGGAGGGTCGAGAAGGAGCAGATGAAGTGGAAGAAACGAAATAGGAGTTTAACTCGTCCGGAGTGACAGGAAAGACTCCCGAGGGAGAGGAACTAGGAGGATCACACAAGGAAAGTTTGCGGAGGAGCAGCCATTTGGATTTAGGATAGGGTGCAGATGAAAGGGCTTCGTGGAAGAAATTGGACTTTGTTCGCCGGATCGTGGATTGCGTTAAATTTCTGAGAAACTTAAACGCTTGATAGTCCTCTTCAAGCCTGGTGCGTCGGTAGCGTTCGGGCAGCCTCGCGTCTTCTTTGCAAATCTTTAATGTCTTGGTTCATCCAAGGAGCTGGGCGACGCCGGCGAAATGTTGAGGTTTTAAGGGGAGCATGGGTATCAAGGATAGATAGGAGATTGGTGGTGAGTAATTCAACCATGGTATCAATTGAGGAGCAGGAGTAAATTGGATTCCAGTCTATGGTTTCGAGATCAGATAGAATCTTATCTCGGGGTGAGGGAGTCTATGTTACGGAAGGAGATTGTTTTAGGAAGGAAACGAGGTGTTGGGATATCATAGGATATTTGAATCAAGTCATGAGAGGACAGGAATGAAACAGGTCGTTGACTTGAGGAAAGAAGGTTTTTTGGAGAATCTATGACATGCAGGTCCAACCAAGTGTCAGACCCGCGGGAGTGGTGGGTGGGATTGAATGGTACAATAAAAAGGTGAAGGGGAAAAAAAAAAAAAAAAAGGTTTTCAAGGTAGATTTTGTCATAGGAGTCAGATAGGAGATTGGTATTCAGATCACCGGAGATGATTATATTTGAGTAGAGAGGAACATAATGGTAAAGGTTAGATTCGAATTATTGGTCAAAAGGAACATGTGGAGGACGGTAAACCACTACGTATAGGAGAGAATGGGCATTAATGGATATTTCAACAAATAAGGACTCAATGTTTGGGAGATTTGAAGGAGGTGAATGAAAGAGGACACGAAACTTCAGGCAATCATGGACATATAGCGCTACTCCCCCGCCAGTCCGGTTAACCCGGTCATGACGAATGACGGAGTAGTTAGGGAGAGAAAACCGAGGAAGAAGGAATGTAGGGTTTAAGCCAGGTTTCAGAGACTGCAATGATGTGGTAAAAATTTTGGGTGAAAAATTCTAGGAACTCATCGTAATGGGCTGGTAGGGATTGTGAGTTTACGTGACAGGCGGTTAGGATGTTAGTCATAATGGGAAGGAGTTAGGGAAACATAGGACAGTAAGTAAAAGGATGACGCTGAAAATGAGAAACAGTAGTAGACGCCAAGAAGAGAAAATACATGTCGATGATAAGAACAAAGTAAAATGATATGTACAAAGTATATATAGAGGTAGAAATATTTACAATAATGGAAAATAAAAGTATTAACAGGTGAATATATACAGATAGTATAGAACGAAAGGGCGACGAGTTGGTAAAAAAGAGATGAAAAAATAAATAAATAAAATAAAAGATAAAGATACATAAACAAGTGAAAATAGTAAAGAAAAATGAGCGTTAATTGATTAAAAGTAATATCATAGTGACACCAATTAATTAAAAACTGAAAACTAATCTGGTAAGGATAAATAATAGAAAAACAAAAAAAACGAGTACACTGGTTTCAATAGTAAAGGGTGTAGACCAAGGAAGTGCAGATAGGAAAGGAATTCCAGAAGGTCAGGCGAAAACATCCAGGTCCTGGGGCTGGTCTATGAAGATTACTGGATAGCCATCTTCTTTACGGCACCGCACACGCCCTCCCGAGAACCATACATATTTTAATTTGCCGGCTGATCTCTTCTGACGGGCGAGCCAATACAGATGCCTGTTGGTCGGGGTCATCTCCTCGCTAAGATATATCCGGTGGGAGTCATTCTCCTGCCAGCCGATATCGCGCGTCGAGAAGTCCCTCTTGACTTTTCTCCTCTGTATCAGATCGTCCCTCAGAGATTGCCTGACGAATCGTGCGATTACAGGCGGTGGTCGCGCATCATCCTTTCTGGGCCTCCGGCGCTCCACTAGGTCGAGATCTTGTATGCTTAGTTTGATGCTGAGACCGGCACCAATATTTGTAACCAATGCCGTGGGGGTCTCTCCTGGGCGTACCGGGATACCCCGAATTTCTATTGATTTGTTCAAAAGTCCCTGCTCTGCCTTGTTTATCCTGATTTCGAGCAGGCCAACTTTTGTTTTTAAATTACTGTTCTCGTTGACCAACTCTTCTATACGTTTGGTCTGCCCTTCTAGATGAGCTTCGATTTTTCCCAGTCTCTCACTCAATTCGAAACTCAAGTCCCGTATTTATCAAGTGAGGTTTTTAGGGATTTAACTTCCTCGTTTACTGTATTTACAGCAGCTAGTATCTCGGAACCGGATGGCTCCGAAGGTTTTTCTGTGCTTGAATTCTGCTTTTTAGTGTCACAAATGTGACAAAACCATGTTTTTTTGGAGTTTTTCAGCGCTTCAATGTCTTTGTCTAAGAGGTTGAAACATTTACCGTGGAAAATCCCTTTACATTTAGAGCAAAATAAACTATTTTTGTCGTCTCTAGTAATTGAATTTTCACACTTCGCGCACTGAACCATTTTGACGTAATTTAGTTCTATCAGCTGATTCGGTAAATATAAAGGTGAATGAGTGTTTATTTACTTACAGCAGTAGTGGGCAGGTACTGAATACTGTGAGGATTAGCCGCTTGCTTCGGGTGAGTGAACTAAAAACTCCGTTTTTTCTATTATTATGAGGTAATCGTACTGGATTACGATGCGACACTTCACTAATTAGCTTTATAAATATGCAGATAGAGAAACAAAAAAAAACTAAGAAAACTAACACAAAATAAAGAAGTTAGGGGAAAAGAGTAACGAGATGTTGACTGTTTGCCGTCTCTGGCCAGAGACATCCTTATTTAAGGATATAATTATGAAAGATAGATTATACATGAAAGCAAAAATGGTGGTTGTTTATTTTCCAATTTCTAGAGAATTTTTCTCATTTCTTAATAGCTATTCAGCGGTGGTGTGTTAAATGCTAGTATTTTAACACAATATTGAAGATGGGTTTAGAGTGTGATAAAATTTTTCACCTGTCCAAAAATTAGTATTTTCCCCATCCCAGTAAATTTTTTAAAAATGGACAAATACGGTCTTCATTCTAAAAGACTCATGCAGAACTACATAAGGAAAATAATAATAAAAAATTATACCCGATACATAACCAATAGCACGACCCTCTCGATAACAAGAGTAGTTTTTAAAATTCCCTTGAAATTTTTAATAACCAACCAATTACTTTGTAACAATAATAATAAATTTACTTATTAACATAAAACATATAAGAGGAGAGTATCAAAATGAGCTTTTTTGACATAAGGGGGCTTCAGAGGAAACTAAAAAAAACAAAAAAAAAACAAAAACTAACTTAATAACTAGTATGGTTAATTACAATATTGAATTAATTTCCTTAAAATTTTAGAACCAAAGAAAATATATATATATGTGTGAGTGTGTGTGTATGTATATATTTAATAAGGTTCTTGAGGTCCAGTCAATAAACTAACAACTTATTTTGGCGACGTTTAGAGACTATTGTTCTCATAATCATCCCAATGTTACTGGTTGATATGCTATTGGAATCTACACAGTATTCAGGTTTGTCTGAACCTCAAGAACTTTATTAAACATCTAATTGTAACAGTCAAGAAAGTATATATATATATTTTTCTCTCTCTCTTCAAAATGCATCTCAGAAGACAGTTTTTATTTTTTTATTAAGTTCAATTTTTAAAAAATAATATTATACCTAAACTTATAAAGAAATAATCATACTTATAAGCCAATCCTCAAATAACTACTTCATTTCTCTCTCCAGTGACATTTTCTTGACTTCCTAGAAGAGCATTACGCGAAGGGGATCTGCCTTGAGAGCTATGTCCTGAAAAAAAAAAGAGATTTAATATTCACTTCTACAGTTTTAAACTTGTGTTATAGAAACATAAACCTCGATAACTACAAATGAGGTGTAGAATTCCAAATCCAACAAAGTCCATTTTTTGAACATTTTTTAGGACTGGTTGATAAAGGTCAAAGGTCTTTTTGGTGTTATCAAAGAACAGGCCTTATTTTTGTATGGCCGTTTTCAATGTTTTTCAGCTACTTTTGGAAGAAAATCTTCCGTCTATAAATAATCTAGTAAAAAAAAAAAAAAAAAAAAAAAAAAAAAAAAAAAAAAAAAAAAAAAAAAAAAAAAAAAAAAACCTGGAAATTGGCTGGGTTCTTAGATGAACTGGAATATGTTAAAAATGAAAAAGTTTCTCACGAATTTCTATTAAATTCTCATGTTTTTTCATTTTTAGCTCTTTAATTGTGCTAATTTATTATCAGTGTATTATACCAGCAAAACAGAGCTTGAGAAATTCAATTTTTTAATTGTTTTTAACATAAATTACCTAAAAGAACAAATACACTTATTGCTGAAAAAAAAAGTAGAAAGTATTATATATTTTAGTAGCTCAGAAGTCTTCTAAGTAAAATTAAAAAATAAGAATTTTTTTAAAATGCCATCGTTCCTCAATTTCAAAGAATATATTGCTCTCCTAAATGACCAATATTTTAGTGGGAAACTTAAGGAATATTGTTCAACAATGAACTGTTACGTTCATTCAGAATGAACATAATTAGTTTCAAGATCTCACAGGACAGAAATCAAGGAGGTAAAAATGGAAGTACAATTCACAGATTGACAAGAAAAACAAACAATATTAAGCTTCTTCTTTTTTTTTTTTTTTAAGTTTAAATGAATAGAACAATTTCTAATGCTTTTTCTTTAAAAAACTTTCAGCCAAGATCTTAGAGATAGGGATAAATCACTTTTTTTTTTTAAATGAACCATCATAATACTTTATACTTTAAAACTTTACGTAAATTGTTTAGGTTTGAATTCAACATTCAAAAACTTTTAAAACAATATGATGCACGGTCAAGCTTCTTATAATTATTAAGGAATCAATCACCCAAAATTTTATTTAGATTTACTAGCAAAATATTTATTTTCTAAAATGACAAATATTTGTGGAGTAATTAATTATAAAACAAGCTATGTCAATTTCAACATTTTTAATATTAATTTTAGAAAATATATTTTGGAATTGGAATGACTTCACACCCAGACGACTAGCTTCTCTGTAGTAAATAATGTCAATTATAGATAATACAATGGTTTATATAAAAGTATATCACATAAATAAACGAACATAGGAGTTAATATTTGAAATAGTTATAAAATGTAATAATGTTTTATATTTTCAAATGAATATTCCTAACATTTAGGTGTCCAGTATCAAATAAAGAATAGTCTACCAGAGTTGCATAAAATCTATTTTAACTAATAAATAATTCTGATTTATTAATTATTAGCGAATAAAAAAAGAATGAAGTTATTTGAGAATTTCAACGGACAAATACTTTTCTTACTCATTATTTTAATTTAATTATCCATTAACTAATGAAAAAATAATTCAATTTTTTTATTCAACGACAAAACATAAAAAACAATGTAACAGTAAATTTTACAGTACAATCTTGATAATCCGACACATATGGGACCACGCAACCGTCGGATTATCAAAGAATTCCGGATTATCGAGAGTAATAGTAAAAAACGAATGAATGTATTTAGATATATTGAAAATGCTTACATATTATGGAAATAAATAAAAACTACACACAAATATATGTAATTTTACTAGGAAAAATAATCATTGATTGCTTTTTGTTTCTTGGCATTACAAATTTCAAAAATACCCTCTTGTAGACGTTTAAGCACCAGGACATCATCATTTGGGACCACCATTCTCTTCGGCCCATTTGATGCACACATTGAGAACTTTCAAACCCACGAAGTCATCAGATTTGTCTTCCGGGGATTGAATTTGGTTGAGGATTTCTTCCTCAGACAGTGACTGAAAATTTTCCTCGCTTGTGCCTTGAAGCCAATCAGTGATAACCCCGTTTCTCAGGGTAACACTTTCTTCACATTTCTTGGAAAGCTCTTGCACAAATTGGGAAGTCAATTCTGAAGTCGAGTTAACTTTTTCAGGATGATCACCCATGACTTGTGATTTGAAAGCAGGGTGAGTTGGCCAAATCTTCCATGAACACTGGATAGTGTCACTTTTAACTTTATTCCAGCTGTGAGCTAGATTGAAAACATCTTTAATGTTGTTTTGTTTTTTTTCAAAAAAATATCCCATCAGTCTGTTTTAATATATCACAAAGGAGCCATTTTTTGTAATTACTTTTTATCTGCTGGATAACATTTTGGTCCATAGGTTGCAAGAGTGATGTCGTGTTTGGAGGCATGTAGAGGAATTTGCTTATCTTCGGAGTGTAGATCCTCTTCTTTAGGATGTCCAGGTGCATTATCCAAAAGTAGCATAGCTTTAACAGGCGTGATGGTCTTTTGAAAATTTTTTCACATTCATTTTTTCAGATTCAGTAGTACCGAGAATTTTTGTTGTTTACATCTCCTGGTGAACATGCGATTGGGTTTCCCAGAAGACACCAGATTACCGAACGTGCCGGACTAACGAACTGTCAGATTATCAAGATTGTACTGTACTTATATTTGAACAAGATACCTTAACAACAAATCTTTGACCAATATAATCACATATCCTCTGCTTTTATTTATTATTTTTAATTATCTACATATAATTAAATTAATAACAAACCATTTCTCGAATGCTGTCCGATTCTGTCCCCGCTTGTATCAGAGGAACTCGATTGAGGAATAGTACTAGTGGATGAGGAATCATCTAGCTCATCACTATTATTAATAGATGGACGTGCTCTGTTCACAATAGCAACTGAAAACACCTATACAAAAGGAAAAAAATGTCATTAATGAGTGCACATATTAAAAAAAATTTTGATCAAAGATTATATAAATCATTCCACTGATTTTCTTTCTGTTACAGTAAGTCGGTCGGATAAATTCCTATTAGTGCTTTAAGAAAGGAGAAATGTTTTATTTTAATTTATAAATATCTAAAATTTAATACATGAATTGTCAAGCAAATCAATGAACTAAAATTTTATTCTTTCAATAGAAGTTTATTACTTTATAAGAGTCAAATGACCTTTTCTCAACCCACACACACACATCCCGTGATGCGTTATAGATTCAAATGAATTATTAATGCTGGTCTTTCACCATTGGCATCATAACTTTATCCATCCCTCAAAATAAGTTTTGGTGATGCAGAAGTGCATAAAAATTAACATGGAACGAAACTGCAATTATCAATAATTTATTGTAATTTGATTTATTCATTTAATTTATTTTAATTATCAATAATTTATGACATGTTTATCTTTGTAAGTCACAAAAAATATCCAAAAATTTTAGCAACTATAGCTAAGAATTGTTTTAATTTTTATAATAATCTAAATCCCAATAGTACCACTAAGCAGTATACAATACTTTGAATACTTAGGAACGTCTATATCCGATCTTGACCTTTTTCGTTCTCATGGGTCATAGCAATGAGTCTACTAAGTTTTTTGGGATACCTAACGAATGCAGACATTTGTATATATTCTCTCTGCCAAACGTATCGTAGGCCTGCTGAAAATTTTTTAATTTAGCAAGGTTTCTATTAAACCATTATAGAAAATAATAAATAATATTTCTGAGTACATGGTGGAGTAACTAAATAACTAATTTCCTTTCTTAGTTCAATTGTTTTCATTGAGAGACAGTAATTTAAATGAATTTACATTATTTGAATTTAAGTAAATGCACTTTCTTAAAATTTTAACATTTTCTCCCTAGGTCCCTTAAAAAAAAAAAAAACAACAGAAAATTTGAAGAAAACAGAAAATCTAGTATGATACAGTATTATATGTTAAAAATATCAGCCATTCAAGTAATAGGTAAATAGTAAAAAGCCCTACCAAGATAAAAAATTATATAAGCTAATAGGATTCTGAATAGTTTCTCAACGATGATTAAAGATAATCATTTGAAATTAATATATGTTATTATTACATATGAGCCGTGATATGCCAGCCAAACCCCTTTAATTCCAATTTTTGACATTTTAAAACTAAAGATGTGAATTTCTAAGAAAAACAGAATGAATTTTCACCGTACCTAAAGAAACGATAAATGGGTTGTAACAGAAAGTGTTATTGTCATGCCTTCTAAATTTTAGGGTTCTCAAGAATCTGACACTTTGAGTTGGACTTAGTAGGTTTTAGCGTAATGATCGCTTAAACTCATGGAAAAACCTTTTTAATCCATGTTCCTTTCTGCTAATGTTGATTGGAAATATCAAATATACCATGAAACAATTTGTTATAGCCATAGATAGAGGGGATCTCAACAAGAACACTAACCCAAAAAAAATAAATTACAAAAAATGGATGTAACAGGGTTTGGCATAACAGGCCTCATATATCGAAAATGAGAGTCTGAAGTTAATATTATAAATTATTTACATAGCCTTTTCACTTTGTAATTCTGAATAACCTACAAGTTCATATTTTTTTGTTATAGTTATTGAGATTCTAGATTTCTTTATACATCAAGAAAGAAACCTACTTAATATTTTTTTTTTTCAGAGATGCACTTTTCAATGTTCAATTGAAATAACAATTATAACAGAGTATTATTCAAATTGTATAACTTATAAGAGCTTTATTATTGCGCAATAACACACTTATCTCATGAGTATAAACCTTACAGTGGGCTGCTTAAGCTAATGCAACCAATGCAAACAGAATCATTAAAGTACAAATAGCATATGTTCTTTTATTTCTACCCTTGTAAAAGTTCCAGAATGTGTTTGTTGAGCAGTGCGAAGAAGAGGAGTTTGATCATCATCCTCACTAGCTGAGTCAGTGTCACTAGGTGCTCTTTCACCTGCGGCAAACACTTTCCTCTTGCACATTGGGCACACTCGTCTGTTACGAGTAAGCCATGGGTCAATACATTTACAATGATAGGCTGAAACATTTAAGAGCAAGGATCGGAAAAAAGAATAAAACTATTGCAACTAAAATTTGCCTGAATCTACCATATTTCCATATAAAAATAGAAGATCCTACATAATTTGTACATTTTTTATATGAAATGAAATATATCTGTATTATTTTATTTCATATAAAATCCTGTTGTAAGGATTAAAAGTAATATAAAAGAAATTAATTTGTTATACACTTTTTTTTTTCTTTTATTCCTATTTTAACTACAAAGATGAGTGCAAAATATTGACTGTTTTAAAACGTAGTCTTAAACCAAAAAATTTTGGGAACCCCTGATTAGAATTACGTTCTTATAATAAGCATTTGTATTTCAAGCATACCGTGTGAACATGGAAGGATTCTCAATTTTTCTCCTTCCACATAGTCATCAAGACAAATGGCACAAGTTTCATAAGGATCTCCTTTCCTGAATTTTGCTGTAGGAATTTTACGTAGCGAGGAATTGGGCAATCTTCTTTTTCGTGCTCTCCGCTGATCTTTAATGCACTTAACAATCTAGAAAATATTAACTATAGTAGATATAAAAAAAAAATAAACAATTTTAATCACTGATTTCTACAATTAAACACCAAAACTACCATGATTTCATGTATACTTTTTTCTACCACAATTTCTTGGTAAAAAAACAATAAGAGAGGAGCGGATGTTGAAAAAATATTTTTGATATATTTTTTAATAAAATTAATGATGTAAAAAAGCAAAGTAATAAATGTTGTTTCCAAGATCTGCCAAAAATTTTGAAAAGGTTCATTTGACATGTCATGGTAGTTTTAGAAACAAAGAAAAGTTTAACATTAATATACAATACTAGATAACACAAATATACTTACTAAAAATCCCAGCATGGTAATCAAACAGAGTGAAATCACTATGAGGAATGGAATCAACATTGTGCTGAAGTCAAATGTAGGATCCTCTGATATCATGATAAAAAATCTAAAACATTAAATTAACAACTAATAACTGTAAATTAATTGAATTTTTTATTATTTCAATAAAACGTATTATGCTTACTTTTGGCTATCTGAAAAATAATCATTTAGTAACATGGTTATATTGTTGAATATAGTATACATAAGCCAACCAAAAAAAATGATATGTCAATCATAAAATAATGCAATACTTAATTTAAAATAGTACTTTAATATAAATAAAAATCATTTGTGGGAAGTTTTATTGTAAAGAAAAGTGCTATGGAAACTTATTCCTTGCTTCTGGATATTTATGGTGAACTTTCTATATCAAATACAACTTGCAAAGAAGGGTTTAAATGATTTAAAAATAATGATTTTGATACCAAGGACAAAGAACATGATAAACCACCCAAAAATATACAATATGTCGTCAAAACTGATTGAGACTATCAAGGGCAGTCTTGACAGGCAACTAACTTTAACGTAGCTATGTAACTAAAACAACCAGAATGAGTGATTAGACATAGCAAATTAATTTTAAAATAAGACAATATTGATTATCATAATATTGACATCAGGAAGGAAAGGGAATCACTTCCCCATCCACTATATTTGTATAGCTCATTCCGATTTCAGTTATTCCAGTTGATGGCAGTCAGATCTTATAGGAGAAAAATTTAATTCTTATAAAAACACCAAAATTTGGCTTGTTAATTTGATTGCCTCAAAAGACCAGGACTTTTTCAGGCTCTGTGAACTGCTTAAAAGATGGTTGAAGGTTGTAGCTGCAATTGGAGCATACTTTGAATAATTAATTCTTTCATTTTGTTAAGAAGCAAATTTATTTTATTTTCATAAAAAGTGGAGTCATAATCACACACCAAATAAATGAATATTGCACGTTCAAGGATAAATCAGGATAAACCTATAAAAAAAAGTAACAAGATTTTAAAGAAACATCTTTCGCATAAGGTCATGATTAATTTTTTATTACAACTTTAATACCATTTAAAAAACTATGGAAATGATCCATTGACTAATAATTTTGTTGTCATACATCAGCTTTCCAATTTTGTATTTAGAATGAAGTGGTATAAAATCTAACCATAAGAAAATCACTGTTTTTACTATTTATTATTTTTTAATAGTGTTACAGCCCAGTATGGACCTTGGCCTCCTCAATGAGCTGAGCTTTTGCCATGTAGCTCAATCTTGCGTGATTGCCAGTTGTGGACTTTCAGAGGGTCACGGGAGTCCCTGTTCACAGCGTGCTCCCATCTAAGCTCTATCTACCTCTTCTTCTAGTCTCATGGAGCCTCCTGCCCAACAGCTTCCTTGGGATCTCATCAGCTGGCATTCAGGAAACATGGCCCACCCAGAGCAGTCTTCCCAGCTTTATGTATATCACAATGTCCGGTTCTATACTATACATCTGGTAGAGCTCCCTGTTGATCCGCCTTCTCCAATTCTTATTAACTGAGGCAATATTCTTATAATTCTCTTATAATTCTTATGAGGCGCAATATTTTTCTTACAAAAATCAGAATTTCTTTCTCTTCAGAGCATGTCAGAGTCCAGGCTTCCAATCCATAGGTGAGGAGTGGTTGGGTAAGAGTCTTATTGAGCAGGCATTTAGTATGGCGGGTAATAGCTCGGCTTCTCAAATGTTTATTTAGCGCTACATAACACCTGTTGGCCTATAGAAGTCTTGGCTTATTTCTATTGGAGCCACTTACAATTGAGCCCAAATAAGTAAAATGGTCTACGTTTCGGAAGAAAAAGGATCCATCCTCACTTGTTCTTCAACTGCACCCCCACTCAAGATTTAACTCGCATGTAATTAGTTTTATCTTGGTTTACTGACATGTTCCAGGATTCCACTGCTATAGTCAACCTCAAAAATGTATTTGATAAAGAGTTAAACGATCTTTATTTTATTAGCAAATGAGATTAATTATTATAAAAACTAGTGAATTTATTTTTTAAAAGAAGCCTCCATCACTATAGTAATACAGATCCACCTGTCCTCCAACTTGCGGGAATAGCATATTAACACTAATATTACAGCACACTCATCCCCTCATTACAGATCAAGGTCATTCAAGTTTAGCCAACAACTCTCTCCCTTTAAACCATTAATAATATGAAACCTCAAAATGAAGCACATGTCAACAAATGCAAAACACATAACTAATAACACAGATTTCACCATTTGCAATTGGGATGTTCTAACTTTTGATATACCTGGGGCACTTCAAAAGATCCTAGATATACTTGACTGATATAACTGCATTCCAGGAAATTAGATGTAAAAGAAACAGACTTACAGAAAAATGAAACCATAATCACCAACTGAAACTTGTGAGGAGCAAGAGGAGGATTTCTACGACTTCTACGGCATGTACGAAAACCAGTACATGCCCAAGAGATGACATTCAAGATAAGGTGACTTTTAGAAAATTAGAAAAGTGCCCAAATTAGAAAAGCAAAATTGGAGAAATGACAATGCAATCACCATTGGAAAATATAGCATAAAATACATAAACAATGGTGGTAGACGCAGGCAAAATTTCTGACAATTTTTTTTTTTTCCTTCATTCTCTTTTCAAAAAACAAGCATACTCCTTAAGGGCTTACTATCAATCAAATAGATCATCTACAGGATGTACAAGCATACAGAGGAGCAAATCATTACTCTGGCCAAATAAAGTCATGAATTTCCCATGTCAAAAACGTATGAGGAAAAAAGAATAAAAAAATTGATACTACCAAGTTAAAGGATACCAAGGAATCTGAATGATATACTTGAAAGATTGATGTAGCGCCTAATCTTTCAAATTAGGCAGAACTATGATATAGAAAAAATGTGCTCGAACATCAAAAGTCACTTTAGAATAGAAAAGCTACAAATGAAACTATAAGAATGAATGTAGAGAGAGAAGAGCAATAAAAATAGCTTCCTATACAGAGTTTGTTTTTTTTTTTCTAATAATAATTCAGTCATAAAAAATAAAGAGAATAAGTTCTATATTACCCTTTGTCATATAAATATTTATCCTTTATTAAAAGACCAGTCCTCTTCCCAACAAACACAGATGGAATATAAATTGACTCTGGGTGAGTAGCCTGCATTTTTACTGTAAAAAAAACCATAAAAATCATTTATAAATAATCACAGCTAAAACAATTATATAATATAAGGTTATTCTAACACATACCTAATTCATTGGATTCATTATGGTAGACAACAGCTAGATCATATTTTGCATTTTGAGCAGCCAGAATTTTGTCTTCATAATTACAATTAGACCGTTTGATAAGAACAGCCCAGTGTTTAGTAAAATTGGTAACATTGCGAGGAGGAGGTTCGATTCGGGAGGAACAAGCATCTTCTGGACTAGCCAACACTAAAAATGCCTGAGAAATAACAAAAATTCTATGAACAAGTTAAAAGACACAATTATTTTAAATAAATATGACTGTTACTTAAGATGAGTTTACTACAGAAATTAGGTTGTGTCATATTACTGACTTGATGATATAATAAAAAATGAAGGTAGTGATGAACGAGATCAGCAGAAGGAAGTGAAAGAGTTCCTTCTTACAGATGTTCTAAACATTAAGACAAAATGAAAGTGATTCAGAAGAGACTTTTTCATCACATATGACATTTTTGTATTGATAGGTAGGGTGAATGAATGAAAATCAGCTGGTCAGAATAATATAAAAAAAAACAAAAAAAACTTAAAGCTAAAGGATAGAGATATTTCAAACCTTTGTAGTATTTGGCCAATAACAATTAAGAGGGACCCAAAAGGATAAAATAACGCTCAATGACTTAGTTAATATAAAAAATAATAATATATCTGTCAACTATGCAGTATCAACACATACCGATATTCTGTAAGCCATCTTTCTATAATTTTTTTAAATGATAGTGCAAACTGGATCATAAGATACAATATAAATAATGTAGATCAAAGAATATATGTACATACATCATACATAGACAACTCTACACCCCAGGCGGGGACAAGGCCTCCCAAATATACATGCATGACATTTGAATATAGTGGATATACACTGACTGGAAGAGCAAAATTAAATTTGCGTATATTTGATATTATAGAAATCTCACCTACAACTGCAAAGTACCGAATGTGAAAAAACATGTTTTTTTGCATTCATTCTTTAGCAATTTGTTACATTGATTTGGCACAGGGTTATTACTTCCCTTTACAGAGTGAATTCAAATTTAAGAATTCACTAAAATGAATATCAGTCCTAAAGCAACTGATAAAGTAATACAGAAAATCTGTTTTTTCACATTCCATACTTTGCAGTTGTAAGAGACGATATCTCTAAATTTCAATTTTATGACGGTTGCCCCCTTGACCATCGATGCTCATACGTTGAGCCCGGATTCTCGTGCAATTGCATCTTTTTATTGCAAGCTCGTAATCAGCCAGAGACAAATTATTTATATGAATTAGGATGCTTAGGCCAAATTTACCTTGATTAATATTGCACAAAATTGCACATTTTGGGAGTTACTGCATAAAATTGCACATTCTGCAGTTTGAATGCATAAAATTGCACATTCTGCAGTTTAAATGCACAAAATTCCTGCATTCAAATCGTAAATGCACAAAATTCCTGCATTCAAATCGTAAATGCACAACATTTTCTTGTTTTTAAAAAAGTAGCAACTTAAAGAAGAATGAATCATTTTATTTTTATATAGGTAATAATTTTTCTTTTTTAAGATATATAAATTATTCTTCGTATAAAAATGTAAAAAACCCAAGTGTGTTAAAATGAATACGCTTCTATAGTGTTCTTAGAAATGTTTAGATTGACTTGAGCTAGGGAACTCAGATCCCCAACTTCCAAGAAATTTTGACACTCGCTCCTAACTTTTTTGATCGGAAGCTATAATTTTTTAGTTTCCGACTTCCCGCTACGAAGTAACGTTGTCTCCATTAAAATGCCTAAAATTTCAGCTGCTAGTGTTAGTTCAAAGATACAAGGATGGATAGAAAACTATCCGGAACTAAAATCTGATGGCAAAATAATATATTGTGGACCCTGTGACAAAGCTATCGGCAGTGAAAGAAAGTCACAAGCTGATACACACTGTAATTCGAGTGAGTTTTTAACTTGAATTTTTATCCCTATTTAATGATTTAGAGCATAAATGTATGGATATTTATATTTGTAATTGAAATTTTTAACCACAAGAGGACACATACAGTTAAAAGATTCGAGAAAACTCAAAACTGGCTCTGTGCAATCTTTACTGTTTGAGTGTTTCTCACATCAACATGTCCATGAAGAATTTTTAATGGATTTGTGTTACACTATGGTTGCAGCAAACATACCTTTTCACTAATTGCATTCGACACCTTTTAAATCGTTTTTAGAAAAGTACACCAACAAAAAAATTCCTGATAAGAGCACACTCAGAAAGAACTATTTAGAGAAATGTTTCAATTCAACAATGCCAAAAATTAAAAAACAAATCCAAGGTCATTTTTGTTACATAATAGTTGATAAAACTTCTGATCCTCGGGGAAAATACATTTTTAGTTTAGAAATTGGTATTCATCATTCAGAAATTTTGCCAACTCCATTTTTAATGTCTGTAAAAGAACTTAAAAAAACAAATAACGAAAATGTTTCCCATTTCATCATTGATAGTTCAACAAATTTTTTTTTAGGTAATAAGTTCTAAGACAAAATCTTGCTTTTTGTTAGTGATGCAGCTCCTTACATGATTAAAACAGGAATTTAAAAGTTTTTTATTCCAAAATGATCCATTTAACGTGCATGCTCACGCTCTGAATCGAGTTGCTGAAAAGATCCGTGAAGTATTTCCAGATGTAAATAAATGGATAAATAACGGGAATAAGATTTTCCTTAAAGCACCCCATCGTGTACCAGTGTATCGAGACCAAATGGGCTTTCCTCTCCCGCCAGAACCCGTTATTACTAGATGGGGAACGTGGTTGGAAGCCGCCTTGTTTTATGCAGATAATTTTACTAACTATAAGGGAGTTATTGCTTGATGAAGATGCTAAATCTGACACAAAAGTAAAGGTAATTTTAAATAAAACGTCTATAACAACTGACTTAGTGTTTACTTGTGCTCACTATAACATACTTCCCGATTCAATGAAGAAACTTGAAGAAAGAAATCTTTATATGAATCCACAAATAGATATCATTGAAAAAACGGGAAGCAAAATTCAAATAATTAATACTGAAAAAGGTGTAATCATTTACGATAAATTCAAGAATGCCCTTGAAAAAAATCCTGGTTACAATATTTTAAAAAACTACAACACTGCTCTCAATGGAATTGATGTTTCCTTAGAAGAAGACCCAAGAATCTTGAGCTGTTTTAAACATTGCCCAATGACGAGTGTTGAGGTAGAGCGTGTATTTTTGCAGCTTAAATATATTTTAAACGACCGATGATATAGTTTTAAAGAAAACAACTTTGAAAAATACCTTATTATAAATTTTAACAAAATGTAACATATTTATATTCCTAAGTACTATGTACACATAGCTTATGTATACCATGTACAATAAAGAGATGCGATTTGTTCTTATTGTGTTTTAGACAATCATTAATTAACTACTCTCTTACTAAGGACTGGATCAATAAATTTTAAGATAAAAACCACTTTTTGGAAAGAAATGTAACTAGTGAATTGTTTGTTCAACCTTTATAATCATTTGCATTTTTTTTTTTTTTTTTTTTTTTTTTTTTGCATGATTTTAAGTTTTTATTGCAGGATTTCAAGTTTTTATTGCACATTTCAGAATTTTTGTTGCACGAAAATCTGGGCTTTACTCATAAGTTTTCTATTTTTTTTCGCTTACCTGTGATTCAGTTTTCTGTAAAAGATAAATTTTCAAATTAAATAGCTTAATCCTGCTAACATTATATGCCCTTATGTTCTTTAAGAATAGTTAATTTATATAGATGAATAATTGAAAATGTGAGGGATTGATCAAGATCGGTCAAATCCAGGTTAAAATTTTTTAGTTCATATTAAGAGAAATGGTGTCAAAAGGAGTTCACTCATTAGAATCTGCCTCCTAAAGATAGTGTTATTTAGGATAAGAAGAGTTTAGCTCCTACCTGTTCCTACACACTATCTATAACTATCAAATTAAACATAATTCCCTCACATTCCCCAAAAAAGGTACAGCTTTTGACAAACTAAGTAAAAAAAACAACAAGAAAGAATAAACAGTTTTCACAATAAACTTCGTAAAGAAATCCAATACAGCATTATCAATTATTTACATCAGCTCAATCTAAAAAGATGACAGATATAATTAAAAAAGGTGAGTATAGTGCATTAACACATACAGATATTCCTTTGGGTGGGATAGCTTCTCCAAATGCTGCACTCAGATCTGGAAAATCTAAAACAGGTCTAATTTCATGGCGTAAGTAAATTTGAAGATCAGCCTTCACAAATTGAAGCATACAAAGCACCATCAGTTCTAAATAAGTAGACATTATAAACTGAAATGATAAAAAAAATAAAATAAAATAAATAACAAATCAAAACAAAGTTATAATTGTTTGATATAGAAACTCCATAAAATTACCTCAAATGATTCCATGATTTTTGTGAATATGAGACTAATAACTTCTTGTTAATTTATAAAAACTTTAGAGCCTCGAAGGACCCATAAGGCCCAAAACAACTTTAATTATCCTTCTACATGGCCTAAATTAAACGACATGATTAATTTAGAGTAAACTATGATTTCAACTCATTACCAATATAAATGTTAGAATCAATTTTCAAATCCAAATAGAATATATTTGTAGCAACCAATATGTTCTAACTTTAAAAACTAAAATAGCAAAACCTGCTAACTATACCTAATGTTATTTGTAAATAACATACATTAAAACAGTTAAATCAATGCTTTTTACATCCAATCTTAAAGATTAAAATCGAAAAAAAAACGATGAAACATTGTTTAGACAGTCTCTAAAAAAAAAAACATCCATCCTTTAATCACAATCCTTTCAAAATGTAACAATATAAATGTCACAATATGCAATATTTGATAATAATATCATAACTTAATTTGGTCTAGAATGACACTATTAACAACAAAGACCCATATTTGTATCGTAATAGGCTTGTTATCAAAATTTTTTTTTTAACACAGGTGACAAACAGTACGTCATAATCTTGTCAAAATGTAAAAAGCATGAAATAATGAACAGACGATGAACACTTATATGTTTTACTCACAATAGCAACATAGAGAAAAACATAAAAACCGTTGAACATTAATTACAACAAAAATCCTCTAGTTAAAAACTAACAATTCCATCAAATGTTAATAAGACACCACCATAGATAAAGATGGTTTAATAACCAGTGTTGCAGTTCTTAACTAATGAAACATTAAAATCTATTTTAATTCATAGAATCAATTGAAATATCATATTTTAACTACCAATTAAATTTTAAATAATATGTTGAATAAACATATTAATGACAGGAAGAGGTTGAACTGCAAATATAATACAAGATTAAAGATACCTCGGGGGTGCGACCTTAAAAAAGCAACTAGACTTCTGTTTTGAGCTTGGTAAAAACTTATAAACAGTCCATTGGTAGGAGTGGCGACGTTACCATCTTAGTTAAATTTATACCCAGTTTAATTCTGACTTGCAAGCAAGAATCATATTTTTATGAGAAAAAATATTTTTCATTGGCAACCTTCCCAAACCAGAACGAGAATCATTACTGTAAATATCGAACCCAAATAAATCGTATAGTTACTAAAATTTTAGATTCCAGGCTCTCCTAAAATGAGCGTGGTTAAACAATATTATCATACCACGTAAATACCGTAGTGCAAATGGTTTCGTGGAATTACCTTCTCCATCGATAGCATTTACTACAAGGTCCCGCGAGAGCCAATCTGCCACCGCGTTCTCCACCCCGTATCTGTGGACGACTCGGAATGTATACGCCGCTAGCCGTTCCTTACACCTTGACACTCGTGCTGATCATTCTTTAAGGGTATTCAAGTAAACCAGAGGTTTGTGGTCTGTAAATAATTCGAATGTTCTCCCATAGACGTAAGGTCGAAAATATTCGATCGCCCACACTACCGCCAGTAATTCCCTCTCTATAGCGCTGTAACGGCTCTCAGCTCCGTTCAATTTCCGACTGGCGTATGCTACAGGTTTCTCGCCTTCAGGGAAGTTCTGAGATAAGACTGCTCCGATAGCAATCGCGCTCGCGTCCGTGGTAATCCGAAACATGAGTCGGAATCCCTAAAAAACGCCGAACCCCACGAACATTACTCGGCAATGGTGCTTCCTGAATCGCCCTTACTCGTTCCTGATCAGGTCGCACTCCTGAACGCAACACCACATGCCCGAGGAATCTAATTTCACTCAGCCCGAACCCTGATTTTTCCCGCGATAGCTTAAGTCCAAATTGTCGGATTCTATGAAATAGAGTTTCTAAATGCCCAACATGCTCAGCTTTCGACCTACTGAACACTATGAGGTCGTCCATGTAGACCTGAACAAAATCCTCACCTAACCCTCTCTGAAATTCATCCATAAGACGTTGAAACGTCAGTGGGGCCCCTTTTAGCCCGAACGGCATCTTTACGAATTCGTAATGCCCCCTTTCCCAGGAAAAAGCGGTTTTCTCGATATCTTATTGTTCCTTGTCGCAACAATTCCGCTAACTGTTCCCGAATAATCTCCCTCATCGCTTGTGGATATCTCCTATCTTTAATATAAACTGGCCTGTCTGATTTAAGTGCGATTCGATGTACCGTTTTTCCAGTAGTCAGCAGGATTTCTTCCTCACGGTAAAACAGATCCGAGTATCGACCTACGACATCCTCGACGGCCTTCTGGCTGCATTCGACCGCCCCGATCTCAACACCCTGGCCTGATCCTACCACTGTGGTATGGTACTCCCGTTCTCCCAACCGGAACTGACAACGCCCCTGCTTTATCCGCATTTCCAACCCCGCTCGTCATAGTAGGTCACACCCGACTATGAGGTCGTATTCTGGTCTTAAACTCTCCGTAATATGTAGTTTTATCTTCACGTCTTTTCCCACCAGCCTCTTAGCATTAAAATATCCCTCACCCAACGTACTGCATTGCCCGCTCACTGTGGTGATTTGCACTCACACCGTCGATGTGATCCCCATATTCCTAGCCCTTCTGCCCCACGTTTGCTAATAAGCGAGTTTGTACTCCCCGTATCAATTAAAAACATAATATCTGACCCCCTCAACTTCGCCACGAATGTACACTCTCCTCTCCTGAAGACTCTGTACTCGAAGAGCGCCCACCGCTTCTCCTGAGTGTTTGTCTCCTGTTCCACTTCTGGTTGTTGACTTCCATAGGCTCCGGTTGTGGTCCTCTCCTATTTAGACGGCTATTACGTCTTGGACACTCCCTCGCCACATGTCCTTTTCTGCCGCATTCGTAGCACCTCGTAAGGTTGCACTGTGCTGCTAGATGCCCTGTTTGATTACATTCGTAACACCTTCTTTCTTGTTTCCGTAGGCGGTCTTCAGGTGCTCGGCTTGGCCGTTTCTCGAAATTCCGCTCTCCTCCACTGCGTCTGGGCGGACTACGGTGTTTTCTACTGGGCCTTCTGACCTCGATCCAGTCTTTTTCTGGGCTCCTGAATCGGGTCTCTTTTCGTTCAGGAGTGTCTATCAGTTCGTGAGCACATGTTATAAAGTCCTTGTCCCGTGGGAGTGATTCTGGACGATCAACATAATGGTTCAGCTGGACCTTCAGAATTCTTCTTATGAACTCCATACGCTGTCCGACTTCGACCTGCCCAAATGTTTCTACCGTCTTCTCTACTAGCCTGTTGTGGAGCAATAGTAGCTTCTCAGCAAAGTCGCCCTCTGATTGACCCGATCTTCTTCTCTCTTTAAGTAGGTAGAATGTGTCATCGTCCGGAGACCATCTACCTCCGCCATACAGTTTTTTAAGACGTACCTTGAGCGTGTCCCACGACACAGTGGTGTCCCCTTGAATTGAGTTCAGGATCTTTCTTGAAATTCGGCCCACTAAGGATGCCTCCAACATCGTTACATCGGCCTGCAGTAACGTCCTTGTGTCCAGCCGTGACTGCATGAGCCCCTTAATTTGGTCACCACCTTTTATAAAGTGTTCGAGGTCACCAGCAACTCCAGTGAATGGCTCGAAATGACTTATGACTTCGTGAATGAAAGCCGAGTTCTTACTTTTAGTAACTCCAGCTGCATCGTCTCATTCGCCTTCGCCAGCTGTGATTCGAGTTTCGCCCTCTCTACTTGCGATTGACCTAGTTGGTATTCTAGTCTGGAGAGTTCTTCTGTGTCCGGCATCTTACTGGAGGCTATTGAATGCAAACCTCTTTAAATTGATCAATTAATTCCGGCACGATAATGTCCCAGGTTTTGGCACCAGTTATGATTAGACTGAACTAACGACTTAAAAAAAAGGGTAATCGGGCAGAATGACACACACGGTGAATGAACAACTGACTTTATTCTTATAGATCTCCTACATATAAGGTTCTTATCTGTTTTACTTAAACTTATAACAATTTTAATCCTGAGTCCTAATTCTATTACAATAGAGTCTATCTACACTGATAACTTATATATATATATATATATATATATATATATATATATATATATATATATATATATATATATATATATATACTTTAAATGAATTATTTGTATTTAAAAAAAAGTCTAAATAAAATTATTATCTTATTATCTAATATAATACTTAATTACTATTGCCTTTATTTTCAAGGATCGCCAATTATCATATTATCTAATATACTTCTTAAAATAGCGTCTTAATCGTTTAATTCAGACTTAATTGCCATTTATCACAATTTTATAAACCTTAAATATGATAATTTAATTATTTCAAAACGTAGAAAACAAAAAAGACTAGTAGGTACAAATGCAAAACATAAAACGATTATCTTAATAATATATAACAAAATATAAATGTGGCGCCTACAAGTTAGGTAATAACATAATATATAATATAACATACAGGTAATAACAAGAATTTTAAATTATTTAGCTTATTATTTATAGAACATTAAAATTTATATACTCTTCTAAATCACTATCGCCTTTACTTTCAACGGTTGCCCAAACATTAGTCGTCAACATGGTATTGTTGGGTTTAAAAGTTTTTAACGAACTGCCTATGTTGTCCTTTACTTGCAATATTGTTGTCAGTGTCTCACAACCTTAGCTGTTGCCATGGAGATTTTGTATATTTTTTAAGTCGCTAAAAACCCTTTCCACGGCAGCTTTCGAAAAAGGCAGTGACAAAAGCCGCACTGGAACATTTAAGTGAGCATCGAAGAAAGGACAGCAGCGCTGGTGGCGGTACCTAACATTCACGTGGACATCTGAGGAACTGAACGGCTTTCATTCCCCTGATTGTCGTCGAAGACTGACTGACCTTTTCGATTCTTCATTGACCGAAAAAAATTAAAATCGCTATTGAACTTTTTGACAATAATTGTTTTTATCAATTTAGAAAAAGATAAATGAGATAATGTATGGACTAAAACTAACGATGTAATAGGTATTAACAACTAATTAGTTATGGAAAGAAAAAAAATACCCGAAATTACCAGTTTTTTCGGAGATACCCGTTAAATTCCCGCCGATGCCAAACTTTTCCCGATTTCGGGAAAAAATACCCGCATCGGCAGCACTGGGTCGGGTCGGCACAGGACTCCCGTTCCCCCACTCCTACTTCCTTCCCCTTATGTCATAAACAAACCCTCGTCTGGCGGTGCGCGGCACATGGCAGTGTCCCTGTGAAGTTCGTAAAGCATGGACTTAAAAGATAAGTGAAAATAATTTTGAAATTGTTCGTCCGAAAGCTTTGTAAACAACATGTGAAATTCAACGCGCGTCGCTCGACCTTTTATATGGAGGTACCACTACATTTGATAATTTAATGCACTTGTAAAAAAATATTCGTAATTAGAATCAGAGGATTCGGAATAAATGTCTCCAATAGGTGTGCTTCCATATTGACTTCTCTTTCGACAATACTAAAAAAGGGGTTGGTCTGCTCCGATACTCAATTCAAGTCAGGTTTTGGCGGCGCACCCCCACTCAAGTCGGGTCCGGTCAGATCTGCTCAAGTCAAGTCCGTTCGCGGTGGCGCCTCACCTTTTTATACTCTTTAGTGCTAACTTGATTTGGTTTGTTGCCATTGTGAGCGTTGAAAATGGGGTATTTAATATTCATATATTGAGGTAAAACGAAAAAAAAAAAAATCAACACAACTGACATGACAAGAAAGTGAAAAGAAGTGGCTAAAGAATGGGGTTCAACGAGTGAATTTATTGTTAATAACATGTTTGGATTACTACTGTTTTTAAATAAGGTCAATAAATTCCAGTAATTTTTTATTTTTATTTTCCCTTTTATGGTTCACTGTTTGAGGGATGTGTATTCAAATATTTTGAACATGCACAATGTATCTAATAATAAACCTATGGAATCGTTCATAGATCGAAAAACATCAACCCATTTGAAATGTTTTGCGTTTTCAGAAATATAGAATAAAAAAAAATGGATAACTGAGAACTGGGCTGCAGTGGTATGTTCACCCTACTTCCTCCTAGAAACCATTAGACTCGGCAGGTATGTAGTTTCTGTGAGACAGTTTCCGCATGTATTTATTCTTAGATACAAATATGGGCTCCTTAAATAGACAAACCCGAGCTGGTTGGTGAAGATTTTCATTAAACTAGAATACGATCATTTTCCTCCAATAAAAATAAGCACCAAATTTGAAATCTGCCTAGTATCTCAAAATTATAGATGCAAAACGGGAGGAGATGTAGGATTTTGTCATTCAAGTAGATTCTATGTTTTAATCACAAGATTACAGTAAGAAAGAACTTGTATAAAAGTATGTACAAATAAAATCGCTTCAACTGAATTTTTTTCTAACTTCATACATCCTCAAATTTATAGCTTTTACGAGACACCAATATATTATTTTGCACTTGTATCTACCTTAATTATATATTTACAAAATATTAATTCCAATAATAATGAATAAAAGAGAATATTATGAAATATCTTACAATAATGGAAAACAAAATATTCTTGTACAGACAGAGATAAGAAACATTATATTGTTCTATAGCTAATGCTATCAGATTCCTATTGAAATATTACCGATAAGGTCATTCTATTTTAAAATAATTGACATTTGGTAGTTATAGTAGTTGTTTTTAGTTTATACTAAATGCCTTGTCAACTCTTCTTCCACCTAGTAGCAGCATGTGTAAGTGAAAATGTTGGGCAGGTTATGTTTTAAGCGAGGAGATAAAATGTCAGGATGAACGTCAAAATTTAAAGACAGGAAAGATGCCGTTACTTAAAAGACCTTTTATTTGATGAATTAACCATCATCTAAGTCAGGTTTTAGTTTTTAAGACAGCGTTCAGTACGATTTAAGTGCCGGTGAAGTAGCTGTAACCATAAAATAATTGTTAATTTTACTCATTTTCCCCTTTGTGAAGTGTGAATTGATTATTAAATCTTTTAATTAGTGAGTTATGTCATTTTAACCAAAATGTCTTCAAGGCTTTCAGTCTATCCTATGGCAGAGAGAAGGTTGAGGCCAATATATGATTGGTTGGACAGTGGCAATAATAAAAAAGCTTTACAAGAAGCTGAAAAAGTCCTGAAAAAACAGCCCACATCTTTGTGTGCCAAAGTTTTAAAATGTTTGGCTTTATTGAGATTGGGGAAAGAAAATGAAAGTATGGAACAATTGGAAGATATTCGTAAAAAGTGCCCTACAGAAGAGACAACACTTCAGTTAATGACAGTTTGTTACAGAGAAGTTCACAAGCCTGATTTAATTTGCCAAGTTTATGAATCAGCTAATCAAAAAGAGCCAGGTAATGAAGAGATTTTGACCAATCTTTTTCTTTCCTATGTACGTGTTGGAGATTTCAAGAAACAACAAACGACAGCAATGATGTTATACAAAGTCAAGCAGAAAAATCTCTATTATTTTTGGATTATAATCAGTATACTTATTCAAACAACAGATAAGTTGTCTGACTTAATGCCTTATTTTGTAACTTCACCATCTAGTAGACAATATAATACAGCTTCAACAGTTGATAATTCTAAAAGTGTGGTGTTAAGGTTGGCAGAAAAAATGGTTGAAAAGCATGTAACAGAAAAAAAAATGGAAAGTGACCAAGAAGTGTTGATATACATTATAATTTTAGAAATGCAAGGGAGACTTAAAGAAGCCTTAGAAGTTATTAATGGTGAATTAGGGAAAAAATTAGAAATAACTACTGTAATCAATAAAAGAATTGATTTGTTAATCAAGATGGGCAAATGGGCCGAAGCTAATGAACTCCTTAAGGATGTTCTTCTAGATGACATAGACGCCTGGAATTATATTATCCTTTATTTAGATTCTGTGTTCCACTTAGGAAAAGGTCACAGTTTCAATTTAGATGATGAACTCTCTCCATTCTACACTGCAAAAAAATTTCTTTATCAGTTGATGAAAGAAAACAGAACTTCAAGAATAAGAAAACGTGGTCCATACTTAGCTCAGTTAGAATTTTATTCCAGAATCTACAACAATGATCAGTTAGAGGATAAAATTATGGATGATGTTGTTGAATGTATGTTGGATTTTATAAAAGAGTTTGGAACAAAAGAATCTTGTCTTCATGATCTCAGACCATATTTATATCTTGCACCATTTTTAAAATTTTTACCGCCTCTCTCCAAGTTAGCTACAATAAAGCATGATGGATTACCTCAAACTAAAGAGCAAATGAATCTCTGCATCCTTAATTTTGAAATGAGTAGAGTTTTTGGTATTAGAGAAGTATTCACGACAGAGGAAAAATTAAGATTTGTTAATAAAATGTTGAAACATTTTATTCATTGTCTTCAGTTTAGTTCCGACTTACCTTCAACAGAAACTAGATCTAGTGATCGGTATATGTTGCTTGCTGTACATGCATTGTATGAGTTATGGGCTGATACAGAAGAAAATAACTTTTTATTTGAAGCCATTGTCTTGTCACATTATGCTCTCCATCATAGTCCTTCTAACAGTCAGTTTAAAATATTACTTGTGAAATTTTACCATTTACTAGGAGGAAGCAAAGGAGCACACAACGCCTATATATCATTAGATTTAAAACATATGCAGCTTGACACTCTTGGTTATTTGCATGTTTTTCCACTTCTGGCTAATGCTGAGTACACTCATGCTAAATCAGTCCTTTATTGCACATTAAAATTTTTTACTAATAACTTCAAAGAAAGTGCTGACCACATTACTTTTGCATATAAATATGATGCATTAACAAAAATCCCAGAATTTATTCATATACGAGAAAAATTGAATTATTCAACTCATTATAGGCAAGCAACTCTAG
This sequence comes from Euschistus heros, assembly GCA_003667255.2. Taxonomy (NCBI): domain Eukaryota; kingdom Metazoa; phylum Arthropoda; class Insecta; order Hemiptera; family Pentatomidae; genus Euschistus; species Euschistus heros. Next base: position 115,366 of record RCWM02000434.1, on the reverse strand, counting down.
AGAGAATGCTGTTAGATATATTCTTAGCACAGTCTCATTCAGCAACTATACAGATTGTTCAAGAAATGACTCCAATTGATAAAATTGAATGGAGTCTTCTTCAAGATAATCGTGACTTTACTGTCCTTTGGGATATCGAAGCTGATTCTCGTAGAATATGTAACTCTACTGCAATACAGATAACCTATCTTCAAGAGATTGTATTCCTTAGACTGAGAAGTTTATTATTGGAGTTGTGTGCTGCATGTTTACAATTAGGGTCATGTGAATCAGAAACTTTCCAAGACAATGAAAATGGTTATGATAGTGAAGGAAGTAACATATCATCCAACTATTTTATGCAAAAATCTACACTGCATAAATTAACTTTAGAACTAGAAAATAATTTAAGGACATTACAAACTAATGTTCCAAATCACATTTCAAGCCGTTACATTGCTGGTCCACCAGATTCCAGGCTCCTAATGATTGTAAAGTGTAATTATTTTGATCCAATATTAAATGAGCTTAAGTTCATTTTAAGTTTATTGCCAGGAGAGCATAGCGATAAAGAAAAAGCTCATAGTCACTTAGATGCAACTCAATTATTTTTTAAAGAATTTATTAATATTATTTCTAATGAGTTAGTAAAGTGTAATAATACAGCATCCAAAAATTTAGTTATTCAAATGTGTGCCCTCTTTGTTGAATTAATATCATTTTCATGTATCATCGCTGGAGTTTGTGAATCCATACTTAAAAAATATAAACAATGGTTGACTAAAAAGAACAAAAAGAAGAAGGAAGCTGTGCAGAAACTATTAGATTTCCCCAATGATTATGATTGGCGGGCTGATGTGGTTCTGAAATTCATAAATGCTATTTCTACATTTACAAAGAATTTAGAAATGGTGCTTAGGAATGAGGAAAAAAACTGGAAAGAAAAAAATTTGAAAACTAATGAGTTGACCATTTATGATTTAGATGATGAAAAAGAACTTTCCTGTTTAAAAAAGATGAGTCAACTCACTACTGAAAATTTTAATTTAAGTTATTCAGGCTCAATAAATAATATCACATCAGTTTTGAAACAGAAATTGAAATATATTGGATGCCATAAAGTTTGAAGTTGTAGGTATGTTAATTATAAAGTGATTGAGACAAAATTGCAGCTGGAAGCTGGTGTTATTTTAAATTATTAAGTGTATTTATATTAATATAACTGTTATATTTGTTCACATGATTTTGCTCTCCAAAGATATTGTTAAGATGCCTCTAATTGCAGACTGATTAATTGTTTTGAGGAAGCTTTCATCTGACTAGCAATAAATAAAGTAATATATACATTTTTATTTTCTCTTGTTAGTATTTCTTGAATAGCTATTTTTATATGATCATAAAAAATGTCAGTAATGTAAAAAAATATTAAAAAGTGTTTGTAAGCTAATTGCTAGCTTAATCTTGGTGTAAAATATTTATTTTTATTTTAATTAATAATATGTTAACAGATTGAATAATTTACACCCTTGTTATTAACAACATTGAAATTTATTTTTCCTGAAAAGTTTTAAACTGGTGTATTATTTATATTTATGAAATAGTTTTCAGTTATATTGGAAACAATATTATTTAAATGGGAGCTAGATCATTAGGATAATCATTTGGATTGTTTTACTAAGATCTTTGTGTAACTCCTTTTTAAAGAAGTATGTTGTATTTTTTAAACAATGCTCTTATCACAAGACTCCTTTTTTTCCATATATTGATGTATATAATAATAAACTGTAAATAATATGGAGTATCGTTTCTTTTTATATTCTGTAACTGATAGACTGAGTGCTCATCTTGAAACAAACTTTTATATATATATATATTTTTTTATGAACTGAAAGAATGTTGTATACATTAAAGAACTTCTTGTCCCTATGTTTCCTTAAAAAAATAATTTCATTGTAACCCTGTCCTTTCATCCTAATATTTCCTCACTGAGCACTAGTAGATCTTGCTGATAATATACTTGGTCTATATTATTTGATATTAGACATTTTTAATTGTTTTTATACATGCAGACCAGATGAAATCTAACTTAGTTGATACCTGGAAGTTGAAATATTAGTATGATTTTATAAAAGGTACAATTAAAACTATCCATGCCCTATTATCTTCCATGGATTAACAAATGTGACTCTAACTTAAATGTTGTTTTAGAGATCCTTATTCATTTTACATAGATAATTTATCCTAGATAAGTCTTTTTTTTTCTTTTCTTTTTTCCCATTTTTAAATCAGGCTTCTCGTTGAAACGTTTTGCTATTAGTTTATTATATTTTGGTTCATTCCTAGAAGAAAAAAATGGATAAATTCAATTTTATTTAAACTCAGTTTATTAATTTTTTAAAAAATTTAATGGTTCTAAAATTGCTTAAGGGAAAAATATTTCCATAAATATCCGTTTATTTTATAGTTTATATTTTTTATGTATTCAACAACTTTAAGCAATATGTGGTTCCCAAACTTTGTAGATAGAAGAATCAGATCATATTATTTATCTGGCAGAAATATAAATAAAATACAACTGTATAGAAATATGTTGTCTTGTTTATTTTTAGTGTCAAGAGCAACTAAAAATTTATTGTAGATTTTTTATGTAGGCAGTAATAAGTGCTGGTATGGCTATAATTATATTATAAATAAAATTTTGGGTCCTGTACTCTCAAAAAGAAAAATAGAACTGTGTATTTAATCTTATATTACACATTATAAAATTTATTCATTCCTAATAATTAATATAAACACAATAAAAAAAAACTTGTTTTTTAAAGTCCTCCTGATTGTATTGTAATTTGCCTATTCTTAGATGCAATTTTAAGATGAAGATTTATTATCTGGTTTCCTAATGAATTAAAAATTAATTCCCATCTATGGATGAAACTCCAGGAGGATAGATAGATACTGCTCCAACATGGCCTTAAAACACACATCAATTATTTGAAATTTTAAAGGGTCTTAAAATTGTTTGATACATTTTATAGTGACTCCCAGTCTATATTTGGTATACCAGGATACTTATAGATGTTTTTGAATAAATGTTTGTTTGTTCTTGGGCGCTACAGTCCATGCAGGACCTAGGCCTCTGCCACTATCTTTCTCCACTCATCTCGGTCCCTCGCCAGGTTCCTCCAATTTCGTATCCCCAGCCTATGCAAATCCTCCTCCAGGTCATCTATCCATCTGCCCCTCTTCCTTTTTCCTCCTGGTGTACCATTAAACATTATTTTTGGCAGCATGTTAAGAAATAAATAAATAGTTCAAATTATATTACAATAAAAACAATAATTTGTTGTAATCACTTAACACCGCAGTAGTATGTGCTGTGTATTGAAACATATAAAAATAAACAAGGATTTAATGATAAAAATAAAAAACAGTTGTTAACCATTTCTTATCTCATAGTGAAAATGATACACCTTTATTTTTATCCTAATATTGGTTTACTTTAAACTATTAACGATTCTTTTTCTTGAAATAGAAATATCATATTCTCTTTCAAATAGTTTTTCTGACTTAGAAATGTCGGTCAATTTCTGTTCATTTTCGACTGCTCCCTCAATAACATCTGCTCAACAAACATACATTTTCAGTTTAAATAATAAGATGGTTAAGATAATTAATTTCGATAAATTACATCCTGATAAATAGCTTCTGCCTTCCTATCGTTCTTTAAGTTCAACTATTCGCAAATTTAAACGTACAAGCATTTAAAAAGTCCTGTAAATTAAGCCTAAAAGACTTCTTTTTTTTTTTACCTAAACACTAATCCTATCCAAAACCACCTCTAACTCATTTTTGCGTATTTTGTGGATTGGTTCCCTTCTGCTAAATGCCTTCCAGTTAAACTCCAGTATCAAAAGTGTTTGGCTCTATTCAAAGCAGGTTGAACAAAATCTACCCTATTTTAGAACTTTTTTCAATAATGAGAGCACACACAACGTGTAAAGAACGTGGGTTAATCATTCAACATTTTAATGATGGGAAATCTTTAAATCAAATAGCCGAAATTATTTTAAAAAGCCATTCAACTGTCCAGCATGTTGTGGAGAGACCCAAGAAGGAAAAGTATATTGGCAAAAAAAAAGTTAAAAGCAGTAGAAAAATTTTAACTGATAGGGACGAGACTTGGATCTTCGGGGAAATTAAAAGAAATCCACGTTTGATTGCACCCAAAATAGCCACACAACTATCTAACTGCTGAAGCAAGTAAGTTCATAAACAGTATGGCATTTCCTAAGAAAAAAATTAATTTCAAGGATGAATGGATGGCTCGAAAGAAAACGCCTGAGAAACATTTTCTGAAAAACTTTCTCTCTACAAGATGTATCAATTTAACTTAATTTATTTGTGAGCCACTGTATATTATACTAGCTTCGCCCGCTGTCTTAAGTAAAGGTAATTTTACCTAATAATTGAAGTTTTATTCGTTTATTGATAAAGATCTTGTACTGTAGCATGCAATTCAACATTATTTCTTAATGAGTTTTTCACGCATAGTAGTGATTTTTGAACCTGTTTAAAATTGCGCTGATTAGGTGGTTGAATATTACGTAACAGCATTATTTTTATTTTAGTGTATCATTCGGTAATTTAGATAGAGAGAACAATTAAGAAAACTTTTTTGGATAATAGACTGCATTATCAGTACATATAACTAAAGGCCCTTGAATCATGTTTCTACACACAATATCAAAAAGCAAAGGATCGACATTTCGATATGGTAATAACTTGTATTCGGTAACGACAATTTTATTTATTTCATCTGGTTGGATTTTAAATTCAAACCATAAAAGCATACGACAGTGTGGAAAACCTCATTCCTGCCACTCAACATTGTACATTTAAATTTTTAATATTGTACATTTTTATTGTACATTGATGAATCTTCCTAGAACTATGAAAATTATGTAGTTGAAATTTGGTACTGATAGGATCAGTTTACCATTGTAAACTTTATTGCAGAATGGCGCTAACCACAATCAGTCGATTTTCAAACTTTACTTGGATCCACAACTCACACAACAAATTTAAATCTTTTTTAATAATTCAATTGAATATAAGTCAATTTTATATCAATTTCAAACTCTATAAGACACCATTCCTTTGTAACCTCTCATATAGAATAGCGCTCGCCCGCCACCTATTGGTATAGGGTCATTCTCAAAAATATTGCCGTTTTGGATTTAGAGATAGAGCAAAAAAATTGAAAAATAAACATCATTTTTCTTGAACGAGTATATTTGTATTGTATCTTAACCCTTTAACAGGCAATGTATTCTGGAGGATACACATATTTAATGCCTTTTGCTCAATAAATGAGGTAATATCCCACACATTATCCTACTCATTATCGTCTAATATCCTTTACTCAACCTTAAATTTCATCATACATGTTAGCGTGGCTATAGCCGTTCAAAGGGAAAAAAAAGAAGAAATGAAATCAAAAATCCCGGCCTGCCCGTTAAACGGTTAAGTATGTTAAATTGTTGAAAAATACTTTGCAATCATGAGTTTTTTGTTTTTTAAATTATTTTATCCTATCCTAGATTCCAATCACATGATCCCAGACCACCAGTTTGGATTCCGAACATCACATTCCACAATCCAGCAATGTCATCGTGTGGTGGACGTTGTCTCCTCCGTATTGAAGCGCGGAATGTACTGCACGGGAGCCTTTCTCGATGTAAAACAAGCTTTTGACCGAGTATGGCACCCGAGACTGCAGTACAAACTACGAAAATTCCTACCTCCTACATAGTTCCTTACCATCCGTTCCTATCTTAGCGATAGAACCTTCAAAGTTAATCATAACTTTTCCTACTCCTCTCTCTTTACCCAATCTGCAGGTGTTCCTCAAGGAAGTATCCTATGTCCAATCCTCTACACGGTGTATACAGCTGACATCCCGACGCATCCTAACACCATCCTCACCACGTATGCTGATGACACGTGTGTGTTATCTGTAAACAATAATCCCTTCATTGCCTCCCAGACACTCCAATCTCATATCATAAAACTTCAAGAATGGTGTAAAAAATGGAGAATCAAAATAAATTCCATCAAATAACCTTCCCCCTTCGTCGTAAACCTCCAACTTCCTGTCCTACAGGATCCTTTAACGATGTTCCACTAATCCCCGTTGAACAGATCCGCTACTTAGGACTCCATCTGGACAAACGTCTTACTTGGTATCCACATACAAGACTAAAACGACGAGAAACTGCCCGTCACTTTCGACTACTTCAATATTTACTTGACAAACGCTCCAATCTTCCAATTAATTACAAAAGACTCATTTACATAACAATAATTAGACCAATTTGGACATACGGAGTTGAGCTTTGGGGTTCTACTAAACCATCCAATTCATCTCGTATCCAATCGTTACAATCCAAAATCCTACCAATGGGTAGTTGCTTTAAAAACATGTGGCATGTCATTTTTATTTATTTCATCACATTTACTTGATGTATTATATTTTATATTGTATATATACAGTTGTAAATTTAAATAAATAATTAAAAAAATAAAATTATTTTTATGTGATGAGTGGAACCTAAATTAAATAATTTCTTAAAAACTATTATTTTGTTTAAATTTTCTCTGGACTGCAATAAAATTATATCATGAGACACTTCTTTTTTTTGCCTTTGAATGACTACAGCCACGCAAATCCCCACACATGTATCATGAAATTCAAGGTTGATTAAAGGATATTAGACGATAATGCGTCGGACACTTGGTAATTTATTGAGCAAAAGGCATTAAATATGTGTATCCTCTAGGATACATCGCCTGTTAAAGGGTTAATTTTGCTTAGAATTGGTTATTGGGTTAATAATTAAATTATTTCTAAGGTCGGTAAAATATAACTTTTAGTCGGGAATGTTACCAACTTTTCTATAATTTAGTTTCCATTTTCAACAATGTGGTCTTATTTCACTCTGAAGGAAAAAGTTTCTGTATTTAACATACAAATCTTCACCTCACTATAGAATGACGTCCGTGTGGTAACACTCCAGACCAGTAACACTCCTGGCATTCACCTCATTTTTCCATGCTGATGAACTTTCAGATACCTTTTTACCAATTTTTTCCTTGGTATGAAAAAAAATAAACAAACCAAGGTAGGCTCTTTGATAATACAATTGTTATTTATAGATGTAATAAAAATTGAGTCAAAGACATTTTATAGCGGTAACACTCCTGACATTGAATAAAAATACTTACTATAATTTTCGAAGCTAATTAACCTCTCACCTCAAGGAACCGGAAGTAACTGGTCTAACAATCAGAAGACGATGCAATACTTTTGGAGGAAGTTCCCCTACCCGTTTGGGGTCAGTTTCTTGGATCTCAAGGTCAGAAAGAACAGTAACACTTCAGACCGACATTTTAGTAAGACCATGAGGACAGCATTATAATTTTTTTTGGCAGTCTGTATATTCTATTTTAATGAAAAAATACGCGGATATTGTTCTTTAGAATGTGCACTTTTAATTTATATGAATAAAAAAGATAAAATATTGTTTTTTGTAAACAAAAATGCTTATTTTTGTTGTCATATTGAGCTGGTGACTGTAACACTCCTGACATTTTTAGTAGTTTTCAAAAGATTTTTCTGTTTTTCTGCTTCAGAAATATACTCTGGAGAAGAAATTTCCTTAAAAAAAAAAGGACAAAAGATGTAGAGTAATAAAAACAATCAAAAGCAAGATAACGGGACCATCTGTCACTAAGTTAATTACGAGTGATTTGTTTTTGTTTTTTTAGGAAAGCGGAAATTTTTTTGAGATGACCCTATAGTCAGATAATAACAGCCAAAGATGACTACCTTAAAATATATTTTTTTAAACGATGGTTTAATAATTAAATCTTATTATCTATGTGAATATTGTAATCTATACATATCAAATAGCGTAAAACATCTACTACTGGTGGAATGTTGCTAGCAAAGATAACAACCCAAAAAATATTCGTAAAAATATCTAGTTCACACTGATGAAATGTTATCACCGGAAATTATTTCAGATAATAACAGTGCAGATAAGTTAAATAATGTTTTTTATTTTTTTGTATTTCTTTATTCTTTATTAAAATAACTTAATGATAAATGTATAGTTGACTGTTATGATGAATGGAGAAGAAGATGATCAGGGATGCAGTCAAAGAGAAACACCACGTCTAAGGAGAAATTCTTTAATACGTGCCAACGTTTCGACCTGCCTCCCAGGTCTTCTTCTAGGTCACCGAACCACACTGGTGAGGAGACGAACTATGACTGATGTGAAACGGTCATTAAAAAAGATAACATAGATTTCATAAAATAACTTATGAAAAAAATAATTTCTTATTTTTAAAATAAAGTAAATGAAAAATTGATAATCACTAAATAATCAATAACCAATAATCACGAAGATATGTTACTTTGTTTATTAATGCTACAGCTGGTATTTTTTTGTAGTATTATTATTCTTATTGTTATCATTATTAATTAGGTATTATTAAGAATTCGTAAAAAAAAAAAGTGTTTTTTTTTTTTTTTACATAGACATGTGTTTGGGTTGGGGGTTTATACTTTTCTGGTGTAACGTTTTTTTCTCATTGAAAAATGTAACACGCTCTAGCTCTGTTGGTGTTTCTCGGATCGAAAATTCGTTTCTGCCTCTCAAGACCGTACATTTAAATTATTATTTTTATGGTAAAGTTTAATAGTAGCAACCTTCATAAAATTATAAAGTTGTTATACTTAAAATTAGATGCAGTTCGTTTCAATTATTTTACCATTGCAAACTCCGCTGCAGAATGGCGCTAGCCACATATTGGTCGATTATCAAACTTCAATGCGCACCACATATTTATCATCTTTTGGCAATCTATGGTTTATATTATATATGGATTATATTTAATTTATAATCTATGGCAATGTAATTGAAAATCTTTAAATTGTATTATTACTAAACCTTCCTTGAACTCTAAAGATGATGTGGTTCCAATTTGGTACAGATTGGCTCAGTAGTTTTTACGGTTAGTGATCACAGACGATAAATGCCTTGTCCTTTTATATCTGTTCTATTTGGGAAAAACTAGAAATGTTCATTTTGTCCAAAATAAGATTAATACTTTGAGCAACCCATATTGGTGTCCTCAACATCTTGTAAAAGTAGGAAAGTTGTAATGTCAATTGTACAAAAAAGGATACCATTGACATTACAACTTGCCTACTTTTACATGATGAGTAGGACTCCAATATGGATTGCTCAAAATATTTATGTTATTGTGGAAAAAAATCAACTTATCTAGCTTTTCCCCAAATGATACAGATATAATAGTATAAATTCGTATTCTAACCTTCTTAAAAAGTATATTGTCAAAATATTTATTTATTTATAAGATTACCCAAGACCTTTCAATTTTATACCTTATATATATATTTACTGAATTAACGAAGTCGTTTTATTTGCGTTTTGATTACCGGTAGTTATAATTATTATCTCTCATGAACAGAATCGGTCAAAGAGAGAAGCTTTGGATGGAAAATCCCCAACCTTCGAAATACTGAAATACGTCAATTAAATATTCTTCTCCACAAAAAGATAAAAAAAACTTTATTTAGGCAACTTGTACAATTAACATGAAATGAAATATACTATAATTAAACTAGTTAACTACGAGACTAAGATGCTACTAATGATGGGGAACAAAGAGAGGGGTATATATACAGGCTTGGGAGGAAGAGCCAACTATTTGCTGACACTTCAATATTCTTTACCATAACTCCTCCCTCTGAAGATTTCGAACTCAGTGAGAAAAAAACAGGAACTTCCCATGGTCTAAATGTCTTAGGGGGTTCTGGTGCTATTTGTTCCGTTGTTTGTTGGCATAGCTTTGAGGCTTTGTAATATACAGAGATTACATGTATTAATAATAAATATGATATAATACTAATAATAGTAATGATAGGATATGAATATAATATATTATAATTTTCAGTTTTTAATACCTCAAATGTATTATTATCTTCTATAGGTAAATCTAATTTTTCCAAAGTTATATTAAGTTTCTTATATGTTTCAATTTTAGATTGAATGAAAGAGTGTCTACATTTATATACATATTTCTTGTTTGATTTACAATCAATTCATTATTGTCTAGTTTAATTACAGCAGTTTCAGGCAAAGATAAAGGATGAGATATATTAGTTTTAATAGTAATATTCCTAATCCTAAATGTTACATAAATATCTATTATATCAATATATTTTATAAAAGGTTTACTATCAATAAGGTTAGTAGTGGTACAATATTTTAAATCATTATGAATAGCATATTTAATACATTTATTACTTAAATTTCTAAGGTTAGTACAATAATAGTTATCTTTAATATATGTACAATTACCAGTGAATATTTCTGAAATATTATACAAGATTACACTGTTCTTAACAAGGGTTACAATAGTTTCATTTTTATGGCTAACTGGTATTGATAGAAAGTATATAGCGCTTAAAGTTTGGGTTTTGACTGGCAGAGAAATAATATAATGAATAATGTTTTCCTTAATCAAGCAAGAGATTTTACTGGTTAACCAAATTGTTTCTAAATCTTGTGAAATTAATGTTGTATCGTTCAAGTCAGTGTGCTTTATGATATTTGAATGTGGTATTCCAAGTCTACATGTTTCTAATGAATTTTCGATATCTAATACAAGTATTGTGATATAATTAAGTATATTATACAATTCTTCCAAATGTAAGATGTATCGTGTTTTATCCATAGATTTTAGAATTTGTGAAACTTGTTGGTTATTATTATTCAAAATTTTAATATCATTTTGGAATGTTTCTATAAGTTTGTGATTAATACTAACTTCGTGTGCAATATTGTGTTCTAAGTGGTACGAGTTTCTTTCTAAGGTGTCAATGACTTTGTCATAATGCTCTTTGTCATCAGAATCTAAGTTCCCAGTAATCCAGCTGATGGCCTTGCCTAGTCCGTTCACTAGACCTCTTTTCTGTCTCTTAGGAGTGATGTTATTAACTTTATTTTTTAAGAAAATCAATTGTTTATTAATTATATTATACATGTTATCCATAGAAAATATTTTAAAATGTTTTAATTCCTTTTCTACTGTTTCTATTTCGAATATTAGCGATGTGAAGTTTAAATAATGGACAATGGTTTTATATTTATTAATAATTTTTGCATCCGGTAATCTAAAAGTAACTAAACCTGAAGAATGTTCTACGTTAGTCATTTTATACTGTAGAGTATCCGTCGGTATCAGAAATATTATTATCATTAATTTCCATAGGTCCGTCATCTGAAACAAATAATTGGTTTTTCTTAATTTTCCTTTGTCTTTGTATATTGTCAGTATGTACTTTGATTGTCTTATTTCTATCTTGAAATTTATGAACAGGTTTATAAGGATTTTCATTTTTATTTCTAGTTCTGACTTTAACATATGGGTTGTCTTCAATATCAGGATTTTCTCTATTAGTGTTTAATTTGTTGGTTCTAATTTCTTTTTCTTTTTCGATATTAGTTTTAATATTTTTATGTATTAAGTCCAAGTCTTCGTGATATTTATTAACTAGTTGTTCTTTAATTATTCCTTCTAATTTATTGGGGTCTTTTATAAGTCCAAATGTTATTTCATTAGGAGTAAGCTTCAAATTTTGATTGAGGGAATTGTTAAAAGTAATTACTGCAAGTTTTAATTTGTCTCTAATTTGGAATTTTGTTTTTCTTCTTTAAACGGATCTTAAAATTTCTATTAATGTGGACTGAGCTTTATTTAATAATCCTAAGGAATTAGGATGATTGGGAGTTGTATAATATGGTTCTATTCCTAAACTTTCTAAGAAATTTTGTATTAAATTATTTTTAAACTCCTTACCGCAATCCATTTTGATTCTAATCGGGTTAGGGAATAATGACAAAGAATCCGATATGACATCAAAGACATTCGTGGAATTACATGATTTAACTATCCTAGCAAATAATTTTTTAGAAAATGTATCTATTATAGTTATAATAAAAAGACGTTCATAATGTAAGGTATCAATCATTAATTCTTCGAAAGGCCTAATAGGTGTCGGTGAAATTTGATATTTAGTTTTGACAGGTTTTCTATCATATTTTGTTTTTCGGCATACTGGGCACTTATTAATGAATTCAGTGATCATATCTTTCATTTTTGGAAAGTAATAATTTCTTTTAATTTTCTCATACGTCTCAAGTATTCCTCTATGAAATGATTTACCCAAGTGATAGTTTTCAATTAATTCATTTTGATCATTCTCTTCTACATCTATTACTTTTTGTTTATATCTTTTAATTTTTACTGTTGGGAATTTGGTTTCAATTATTTCCGAGAGTTTTTTGAAAATCCCTTCAAATTCATTTCTTACAGATTCAACGTTTGGTTCACAGTATATACCATATACCGTGTTAGGCTTTATAATTTCCAGAAGTTTTTCTTCTATATCATGTTTCCATGGATATGCTGATTCTATTAAGTACCTAAATTTTCCAAACGGTCTAGTTGTTATAGTTCTTTCTGAACCTCTCTGTATAAAAATTTGATATTTCTCTATATTAACAGGTTTATTTTCATCAACAATAAGTATTTGTTCATGACTGGAATCTTGAGAGTGCTGAGTAGCTACAATGCTCATGTTATCTCCTCTGTTGTCCTCGACCTCTCTGCTTTCCTCAGCTGTTTCATGTATGCCTTCAGGTCTTTGACTTGCCTCATATTCCTCTAGCAATTCGTCGTAATTTACTGACGGGACAGGGGTTAAATTAGTTTGACTTGCTTCTTGTAAAGCTCTATCTAATTCCAGATCCATATCTAGATCTTCAATAGCATTTAGTTCATATGTGGGGTTAATTTGGATTCTACTTAAGGCATCTGCGACATTGTTTGTTCTACCCTCTACATGTTTGATATCAAAATCAAATTCATGTAGGTAAAAGATCCACTTCATTATTCTGGTATTATCATTTTTCATAGTGAACAGCCATTGCAATGGTTTATGATCAGTATGAATAGTAAATTTTTTTCCGTATAAGTATGGTTTAAATTTTCGATGGTGGAATATTTTTGTTCGGTGCTGAAAGAGTTCTGGAAGCAAATGCGATAGGGTGATCTCTCCCTTCTGAAAGTTGGGAAAGCACCGCTCCAAACATAGCATCGGTAGCAACATGGGAGTTCAAAATTAGGATATTGTAAAATTGGGGCAAAGACGCAGGGTTAATAATTTCTTTTTCTTAATTGAGAAGTAAGTGGTTTTGCTATAGAGGCATAATTATGGATAAATTTCCTGTACTTTTTCTGTTTTAGGTAGCGGAAATTTTTGAATTGCTTCAATTTTGTCAGGATTAGTTTTAATTCCATTAGATGTAAGAATATGGGAAGGTGGGGGGAGCATTGCACAGACCAAATGGCATACGAAGAAACTCATAATGACCGGAGTCTGTGGAAAATGCTGTTTTTTTTCAATTGAGTCTGGATCCATCTCAATTTGGTGGAAACCAGAGGCCAAATCAATGGTAGTAAAGACTTTTGAAAAAAAAAAAAAATTTACATCATTTTGAAAATGTTGCGGAAATCGAAAATATAGGTTTGTCAGTTTTTAAACGGATGGAATGTTTTACTAAATTTGTTGTGCTCTGCAAAATATCTTCCTCTGTTTTAACAATTTCGGGATCTTTTCTTCCTATAGTCTAATAGTATTGAACCATTACCTAACTCACTGCCGGTAGGAGTAGTCACAATGAACTCTTCTGAATTTATTTTAATTCCTTCAGGTACGGAATTGGGATTAATATAATTAATTTCTGTGTCCACGAGCCAGTCATTGCCTAATAAGTCCTTGAATGTTGGAATTTTGGGGCTGATTTTGTTGGTGTTGTGGATTATGTGGTGTATAATTGTTATGTTTATAGTCTTGGTAACGCTTTTGTTCATAATTATGATAACGATGTCGTTCATCGTTGTGTGGTTTTTGTTCATGGTGTTTGTTCCAGTTATGTTTAAAATTTGGACTATTATAATTATGGTAAGGATTATTATGCCTTTATGATCTAGCAAAATTTCACTGACACCACCTCTGGTCGCGAAGTTTTTACGTTCTTTAGAGCTACACAGTAGCTTCCCCTGAAGTTTTATTTAAAACAGTTCTAAAGTTGAGCCAGCAATCTCACATTTTTTTGAGGAAAATCTTAAAAGAGTAACTTAAATTATTAATTATCCCTTTAAATCTGATAATACATTCTCAGTACTTCATAGAAGAAATTAAACCTTGTTATTGGATCTAATAAGTTCAAGTTAATTTATTTAATTGGTATCCGAATCTAATGTATGTATTTATTTAAAAGAAAAAAAAAATCAATTTTGTACTTCTTTACCAATTAATTATTTTCATATTTTGATAATTAGTTTAACATTTGCCAACAGTTTATCGTTTAAATTGGATATCCGTCTGAATTTAGATTTTCTTGAATGATTTAGCAAGAGATGGAAATGGTGAAGAATAGAAATGTATTTATTTTTGTAGTTAAAAACTACCTTACACATACATATTCATTATTTTGTGTTGTACATGATTAAAATTTAAAACTAAATAAAGTAGGCATTAATGAAAAGTGTATGACATTTTTCTCTTACTGCTATATAGATTGATTTGAAATCCGCTGCTAGAATTATTGGTATAAATATTAAAGGCAATGTGAACTTTGGAAATTAAGTGATTAATTTTAAAAGTGAATTAATGTTTAATTTTCCTCTGTCTGAGTTAAAAATTAATTAAATTTTAAAACGACAGGAAAAAAAATTGTTTTCGAAGATAAATATGGAAGAGAAAGCTATAATCAAAAACAACGAAATGACTTATTAATACCAACTACATAAACACAATTAATATTTCATGTTTTATTTTTCTATTAAAAAGTCTATGATTATTTGGATAAGTGGGCGTGTGACCAGACTATGAAGTGGGATAAAATCCTTTAACACCGCAAACTGGTTAACCATTGAAGAACCTCCGTATTTTAATCTGACATCTTTCAAGTGACTCCAGTGAACTGTAATATGCAAAAATGCTAAATGTAATTAGCTATGTTTTATGAACTTGTGAAACATTAGTGTTTCAATACAGATGGATATTATAACTACGAGTTTGGAAGCCTTGATACGTAATATATTCAAATTTAAAATCTTTTAAAATATATATTTGTAATTTTCGTAATGTATAAATACTTTTTAGTAACAATGAAATATTAAATATGACTTCATAAATATTTCTTTTCATTTTGGGTTTCTAGAAAGAGCTACTAATGTTAACAATCAAGGACCTGACAATGCAGCAATTGATGCTTTTTGTGGACTTATAAATAAAGAACCAGAATGTGCGCAAATTGCTGCAAAATTCATTACTGCAAAAGTTCACAGTCTGCAAGAATGGGAAGCTTTACAAGCTCTACTTGTATGTTGTGTTTATGCTTAGGACTAGTGTTTTTGTTTTTTTATTTTCAGTCTTAATAATGCCATTTATAAATTATTGTAGGTTTTAGAAACATGCATGAAGCGTTGCGGAAGTTTATTTCATTCTGAAGTAGGAAAGTTTAGATTCCTAAATGAGCTCATCAAATTGGTTTCACCAAAATTTATGGGAGCTCATACCCCAGAATTGGTTAGACGTAGAGTTTTAGAATTAATGTATACATGGACAGTGCAGTATCCTAAGGAGGTTAAAATTAAAGAAGCCTATGATATGCTCAAAAAACAAGGAGTTGTAAAAGTATGTATGTTGCTTATTATTCAAATTAGCTTTAGCTTTGTCACATTTTATATAATATATGCAAAAGTGACTGAAGAAGATTAACATGTTTCATTTGTCAATTGTTCCTATGGTTATAAAGTTGAACAATTTTATGATTTTACTATTGTAGGAATCTTTTACTAGTTAATATTGCAATGTTTTTTTTGTTTTTTTGTTTTGTAACAAGAAAATTAAATGAATCCTTTCAAAATGTGATTTTTAACATACTGCAGCTGGGGAGGGTGTTTTAATCTTTTTCACCAACTTGTTCATTGCCAATTGGTCCTGTAATAGTACTTTTGAAAGGTGATGGTTATTGGTTTAGCTCTTCTAAACCTACCGACATTTCATGTATCTACTACAGCAATTGTGGTAGAATAAATTTCATTATTTGTATATAATGTCTCATATGAAAACAATAATCATAGGGTAGTGTTATTAAAAAACTCTTGATATATTTTTTAATAAAAATAGTAAAGTCTAAAAACAAAGTTATGGATGTTGTTTCCTAGAGTTTCTGCCAAAAAGTCTGAAAATGGTCATCATGGTAGGTTTAGTGTTAAATCACAATGAGTAATTTTTAACATGAGATTGAATAAATAAGACATCATTGTTTTAAATATTTTGATGATCATCATATTTCAATTAAATATTTTCATGTTTAGATATGATCACAAAGTTATATGGCATAAGAAATTAATACTATAAATTTGATTTATTGAATTCATATACAATCCATGATTGTATATGATAGCAATGGCTAATTGATGACATATGCATTAAAAAAGGTAGTTTCCCATCAGGGTGGATAATGAAAGGGAGTGATCATACCCCTCCAAAGCGGCAAAAACATCAAAATAAATCAAGAGAAGGTAATAATCAACAAAAAGTTATTTTGGGTTGGAGCAGGGATGGAGTCATGCTTCCATATCATTACTAAAAATGTGACCCACAGACAGTGTGGTGATGTATTCATAATTTATGGTTGTTTGTTTGCGCTTAACATCTTTATGTATTCCAACTTGGGCAAGAAGGAGGGATTATTCTACTGGTTACCAACCTGTTCTTGCCAGAGTCGCTATGCAAGATTTATTCCATGGGCGCCAAAAATTAATTTTAACCCACATAAGTGGGATTCAAAGCAACAACCTTCCGTACCGGGCCTGCTGAGGCCCTAGCCCAATTTTATTATATTTGAATTAAATATTTATCTATAAATTTAGATGTATTGCCGCTGACCTGGGTTTAAAGCTCACTCCTGAAGACATTAAACACAGTGGAATGGCAAAGACCTAGGAAAAAAGACCCATGTCTGCCGGTCATCATTGTGAAATTTGTGAGGCAGTCAGTAGGGATGAGCATATTTGACTCAAAAAAGTGTGAAGGAACATCTTGACGCGTGTTATTGGTTGGCAGGAGACTGACTGCCACCATATCTACCTTAGCAAGGAGATGAATCCCACCAATAGGCATCTTTACTACAGGAAAACTGAAATATGATTGGTTCTCTGGCGGCAAAGTATTTTGCAGGCGGGAGGATGGCCATCCTGTCATTTTTATCAATATAGCTAAGGATCTTGAAGTCTTCACCTGAAACATCCACTCGTGTTACCTCATCCCTGGTTCTGACATCTGGCTCTCCTATCAGACTATCACATCACTCAAACTGCTCGCTAGAAAAATCCTTCGTTTATTGATTGTTTTATTTTGTTTATTTCTCATTTATTATGTCAACTACTTATTATATCAAGTTTGTTTTTCTTGTTGTTTGTTTGTTTGTTTTTTGGGGCTTAATGTCCTTATGTACTTCAACTAGGGCAAGAAGGACGGATTATCCTACAGGTTACCAACTTATTCTAGCCAGGGTGGGAAGGTCAAGATTTTTTTTGTGGGTTCGCCACGAAATAAATTTTAACCCGCCCAGGTGGGATTTGAACCCACAACCATCTGGTTACGAGCGCGCTGAGACCCACACCCTAACTTACTTGGCCATCGAGTCCCCCTTCCTTCTTGTTTATTTCTCTGTTACTGTTCTTTCTTGCTTGTTCTTTTCTCTTTCTACATTCAAATCTTAAACTATTCTATGTTATATAGTTTTTAACACCTCAGACTGCCTTAGCAAAAATAACTAATGACGTACATACTGCTCTTGGCCAACGGAAAGTAACTGTCCTTATCCTTCTTGACTTCTCTAAAACCTTTGACACTCTTGACCATTCTATTCTCCTCATGAAACTAAAAGCTCTATCTTTTTCTTCAAGCTCTTTACTCTTGTTTCATTCCTTCCTCTATGGTAGAACTCAAATAGTATCCATACCAAACTAACTACTTTCCTCTCCTCTTTCACTCACATCAGCGTAGCCCTAGGTTTCAGTGTCTCTCCTACCCTTTTTTGCCCCTACATAAATGATCTTCCAAATTCCATTCACCACTGCTATTATCATCTATACACAGATGATTTCCAAATATATCTACCCTTCCCTCCCTCGGATTTAATAAAATCATTTTCTCTTATCCAAGAGGACCTTGATAGCATTTGCAAGTGGACGTCTGATAACAAATTAAAATTATACGTTTAAAAAAACCCAGGCCATTATCATAGGTTCTAGTACCCATTTGAGGTTATTACATGACTCCATGCTAAGGAAATTTGCAAGGTGATAGTCTTAAGGCCGTTTCACACTAGAGGAGATGCTCGAGCGACGCTCGCACTCCACTCCCTACGCTCCAGATTTAGTCAGCGCTCACGCTACGCTCACAACACACTCCAGAGCGCGGCATTTTCTGGCAAAGAATATTTGGAGCGCGGTGATCGCAGTGTCTCGAAGTGTCTCAAAGTGAAAATATGGACGAAACACTAATCGAATTGGTGCGGGAAAAGCCTGTAATTTACGATTCAAGTGACATGATTTATTTTGACTCTTCCCACAAAAAAAAGTTTGGGAAGAAATTGGGAGAACATTGAACAAATCAGGTAAGAATTTATTTATTTATTTTTTATATGAGACATTTTTAATAATATAAACTAACATTAAAAAGTAAACATATAGCAAAATTGTTTAATTCACTCACTCTACATAATATTTATATTCAAACAATAGTTTTTTGCCTCGGTACTGCACCTTCTTTTGACATAAAAAACCGTGTAAACGTTTCTCTTATTTGAAAAGCAATACCAGTAGAATTACCGCCCTGTCTATTCAAATATACTAAGTTTTCTGTCAAAAACTAGGACATCATCATCATCATCACAAACGACTCCCTCGATCCTCAAAAAACAGCTTCATCGGCACACTGCAGCTTCAGCAGTAATGAAATATTTGCTGGATAAAAAGGAACCAGCTGAAAACAAAAAGTACCCAAAGGACTTATTATTTGAGTCGGTGAAAGAAACAGCTAAAATTTTCTCCAATAGACCAACACCATATTAAAACACAAATTTTTAATATTGTTTCGCAGATGGAAATGAAATATTTGATGACTCATCCTCCTACCCAACAGCCTTCACAACCAAACAGTCAACCAATTCATTCAATTTCACCGCCTAGTTTAACTTGCTCTTCATATTTTTCTAATTATTCTCCAAATGAATTTAACTAGATTTATTGTATTCATTTTTTTTTTTTTAATTTGTTTATAATATGCATTAAAAAAAATAAAAATTTTAATTAATGTAAAGTCAAAAAATATTACTTACCTCAAACATACCGCCAATTTTTCTCTACTTGAAATAGCAGCTCGAAAAGTGGTATTCTGTTTTTTTAAATCGCTCTTAATTTTTGACAGAAGAATTTCAAAACTTTCTCTTGACATCCTGAAGCGCGAGCGTCGTGTGACCTCTAGTGTGAAACGGCCTTTAGTCCTCTCTTCTCATAATGTGGCTATTATGTTTTGGCTGAGATTAAAAGAAATATACAATTGGTGCACAAGGACTACCATCTGACAGAGGGATACTGTTGGAAAGAGATAGTTGAAGTGTTTTGGTCATCTGTTCTGTATAAATTAAGACCAAGATCTTTGGAAGTTTTTAAAAGCCAGACCACTGAACATTACCCTAGTCTTAGCTCCATGGAGTCACTCTCAGGACTAAGATGCCTTGATGTCTTGGAATAAGACACAATGAGAAAGATGAAGATATGAATTATTGGGATCAGTGGTTCCCAACCTTTTGTGGCCCATTGCCCCCTTCTGGAGGTTGACTAACACCTATTGCCCCCTTTTCATTGTTATTGTACACTTAATTTAGTAAAGTAGTTATATATAGTAGTAGTATTTAAGTAAAGTATAAATAATAAAAAAGTTTTATTAATTTAAACCATTTTATTACTGTATTTAAAAACAACAAAAGCAGTTTCATTCTCTCACTATTAAATAAAATATATAACAAATTAAAATGAACATTTTTACAGATTTTTTAAGAACTAAGAAGTGAAATAATTCATTTTATTTATAATCACAACAGCAATATGTGTAAAACAGGAATACATGTTCTCATTTTTAAACTGGAATCTGGAAAAATTAAGAGTTGACATTTAAAATTTCATCACCCCCACTGATTTATTACCGCATAACCCAAATCGCCTACTTGGGGGTGATTGCCCCCAGCTTGGGAACTGATTATTTAGATTATCCATTTTCTATGCATAATTCTGAATTTGTGTTTCTATTTTCTTCTGTTGGAATATGTATACTTACAATTATAAATCAATTCCAAAACTAGATGAGAATATTTTTAGCTTCATCTTGTATGCTTAAAAAGTCCTTTCTTATTTATTTTAATCTTCAGATGAAATTAAAATTAAAAAGCTTGTTATATAGGTCTGGGTTCTTATGGTTCCTAGTACCTTACATAATGGTTTTCTTAAAATATAGTTTCTTCTGTTCTCTTGTTAATAAAAAACTCTAGTTAATTCCTTCTTCATATCTCTGTATTCTTATCTTGTTTCTTTGTTTTTAATAAGTTGGGTGTTCCAAAAATGTTTAAACAGTTGCCTTATTGATCTTACTTTTTACATGATTTTTTTATGTCCTTGAAGATGTCTCCTCCCCCCCTTTCCTGAATTGAAGCTATAAATTAATTGTACTGTTTATTCTGGCTTCTGTTTACTTTGGTTTAAATCTGTTTGTTACCTATATTCCAGACCTTACCTATATTCCAGGCTTACCAGCTTGTTACATTTTTAACTTTATGATAGTTATTTGCTTTCCTTGTGACACATTTTCTAACAAACTTTATTTATTAGGAAGAACCTTCTGTATTAATTCAAGAGAAACCGTTCAAAGAACAACCGTCAATTTTGCAAGATGAAGAAAAATCTCAGCTTCTCCAAAAGCTACTACAAAGTAAAAATCCTGATGATCTCCAAGCTGCAAATAGGCTTATCAAGTCAATGGTCAAAGAGGTGGGACTTTTCGGTTTCTTATCCATTATTTTAATTAAATTTAAATACCTTTCTTTACATATTTCTTTTTTCAGAGCATTGTTAAAACTAAAAGATGTAACAGGAAAACAAAAAACAGAAAGAATGTTCTCAGATTTATGCTATGTTTTTAAATTTTAATGAAACATCATTAAATAAACACCAAAGAATACATTTGAAGGTAGACCAGCCACCTCATTCTGACCTCACTTCTCTTTTTCATTCACACAGTACCTCTTTTAAATCCACTTGTGAGCAATATTAAAATATCTACAAAATTTATCCAAACAATTTTTATACCCAAAAGCTCAAATTCCAGAGAACCCTCAGGTCTACCTTAAAAAAAAAGTGCATATAGTTTATTATTTTGTTAAACTTTTTTTTAAAGTTCAACACTGACTATTAATAAGAATGAAAAGGGGAAGATTTCCTTTTTCCAACTTGTCAAGAAACATTGGAAATCAAGCTCAAAATGAAATTTAAATTCTTGACCTCAAAATTTTGGCCCTGCTCAACGGAGTATTTTTGTTTTCGATAATAATTAAAACATAGTGGTTTTTTGGTATGTTAAATCAAAATCTAACATCGTTTTTTGTTTATATAAATCTAGAAGATTTGTTTACTCAATGATATAAACATTATTTATGATTTTTTAAATTAAAAAATAATGATTTTATATTGTTAACATTTCTCACTTAATCTACACTAAAATAGAAATGTTTTAGTGATAAAATTATGAGGCTATCATGTTTCAAACCCGTGATATAAAATAAGAGTTTTACCACATTTTATTTGTATTTTCAGTTCCTTGGACTCATCGGGCAAAACAAAAAAAATGTATAAATTTAAAATAAAAAATATGATTTACCAAAAAAATTAGGGACTAACAGTCTGGAAGGTCACCTGGTCAGTAAAAAAAAAAAAAAAACTAATAAAATTTTTGCTAGCAATTTCAAATTGGATTTTGTTTGGGAAGAAATTACTTTAATGTGTAATAACTCCAAATTAATTTTTTACCGCTGTTTATGAAGTGTTATTTTATATATGTAAAATTTAAAAAATGCCTGAAAATCGGCTTAAACATATCGCAATAAAGTGACACAACTCAAAAACCTTAATTAGAAAAATGTAAAATTTTCACAGTCTTGTATGAAATATGGAAAGTGTATCTGAATTATTTTTTAATCCCATCTTCAAGTGAGATGTATCAGATATGATTTGAAGTTAATTCCATTCATTTTTGAGATTTCATAAAAGAGTATTGAATTTATACATGATGATAAATAAGGTCACTTGTGGTGTAGTGGTTAGCATAGCAACCTACTAAACCCAAGATCGCGGGTTTAAAGGGAGTAAAAAATCCTTAGCTATGCCGTCCTTCGGAAGGGACGTAAAATGGGGTTCCCGAGCCTGTGCGATGTCAGGTACTCGTTAAAGATCCCTATCCTAATTATACCTGGATAGGCAAAATTTAGGACTCCCACCGTAGCATCGTCCGATTAGCCATAGCAGCATAAAGTGACGTTAAACGAAATAAACAAACAAATAAAAAAAATTGATTTTTGAGTTGTGTCTCTTATGAAATACATGTTCGATATGTTCATATGGGTATAAAACGTCAGCTAGTAAATCTGTCCTGCTCCAGCCTACTTGAAATTTTATAATTTCCATTCAAAATTTATTATTTATTTTACTATATGTTTACAAGAAGTGTGTTAGCTGAGTGGATAAGGCACTGGACTCCTGACTCCCAAGGCCCGGTTTGAGTCCGGCTAAGGCAGATTATGATTGATTCTGTCATATCGGCCTAGGATCAACGATGGGGTTGGGAGACCCTCCTAATGCACTCTCAGCTTCTATTATAAGTCTCAGCCTTTTAAAAAATATATTCATTTATTTAATATTGAATATTTCTTTGCTTCTATATTTTGAATATTTATTTGTTTCTATATATTGAATATATTCTTTGTTAATAATCTGTTACCATACTTAGTTTTTTTTATGCTAGGATGAAAGAAGAGTTGAAGAAAAGTGGCGTCACGCTGTTGAACTGGAAACAGCAATTAACAACTGCCGCCTCCTCCGTGAAATGTTGGAAAATTGGGATTCTACTACTGGGAGCAAAGAGGATTTAGATCTGATTAAGGAGTTACATTCAGCTTGCCTTGGTCTCAGTCCAGTTTTGTATAGGCTTGCTGGTTCATCTTCAGACCCAGCTTTCTGTCGTTAGTATACTCAAGCTCTTATTATCATTTGTCTTGATTTACTGCAGTAGTATAACTTACATGGGGAGGAGGACACACTCAGTCTCTCACGGATCTTGTTGGCAATATTTTTGGAGGTTTCTGGTCAAAAAACATTTGACACTTATTTTGCCATTTTGGATCCTAGAAGACAGAAAAAAAATATATATATATATATATATATGAAATAGCATTAAACTAATCTATTTTATATCTCGAGTTTAAAAATTGATTCTTGCATCAATATTTTTATTTTTTAGTGCAAATTTAAAGGAAAATAAAGCCACTTCATAGGTTTTGGTTCAGATTAATTAAATTCTGAAAATTGATTAGATCTTCGAGCAAACTACCTTTATAGATTTCTTCACACAATCAGAATGTAATTCAGCATTCTAAAGAACTCTTAAATACGAAATTTCATCCAGATAGAAAAATACAAAATCATAACCTTCAAAATTTGGCTGACCAAAAAATGGTAAGCAATTTTAAAAAAAAATTAAAAATGCTTACCATTTGTAAGCAATTTTTTTTTTAAATTTAAAAAACTTCAATTACAGTTAGATGCTTAAACGTATCATTTTCATATTTTTACCCAAAATACCAGGTATGCAAGTTTAAAATGTCGTTTATTTCTTAAAATATATACACAGTAATTTAAAAAAAAGTATAATATATTTTATTCAAAGTACTGACCCTCGCTTTCTACACATTTTGTCCATCTCTCGGGCAATATATGGATACCATTCCAAAATGCTTCATCTTTATTTGAAATCCATTCATCGAGCCATTTTCGTACGTTTTCGAAATTGTTGAAGTGTTGCTCCGCCAATGAGTGTCCCATCGATGAGAAGAGGTGATAATCAGAAGGCGCCAGGTCAGGTGAATACGGCGGGTGGGGTAGGAGTTCCCAACCAAGCGAAGAAATCGTTTCCTTAGTCAATCTGGCTGAATGTGCAGGAGCGTTATCATGCTGAAGAATGACTTTGGCGTGCCTGTGAGCCCATTCTGGGCGTTTTTTTCGATCAATGAGTGACTCAAATTGATCATTTGTTGTCGGTAGCGCTCGGTATTGACTGTTTCGCCGGGTTTGAGAAGCTCGTAGTAGACTACTCCCTTCTGATCCCACCACACACACAGCATTGTCTTCTTCCCAAAACGATCCGGTCTTGCACTCGATGTGGATGGTTGTCCTGGCGTTACCCATGATTTTTTTTCGTTTGGGATTCTGAAAATAAATCCATTTTTCATCGCCAGTTACAACTCGATGCAAAAAACCTTTTCTTTCGTGGCGTAAAAGCAGCATTTCGCACACAGTTTTTCGTTTTTTTTCCATCTGTCGTTCGTCCAATTCATGTGGAACCCATTTTCCAACCTTTTGAATCTTTCCCATAGCTCTCAGGCGATCGGAAATGTCTTGCCTAGTGACATTTAACTGTTCTGCCATCATTTGTTGGATTTGGGTATTGTCTTCGTCTAATAAAGATTGCAATTCGAAGTCCTCAAACTTTTTTGGTCGATTTTCTCGTTTTTGATCAGTAACATCAAAATCACCACGTTTGAAACTTTGAAACCAACGTTCACATGTCCTGACGGTTGGAGCAACATCGCCATAAGTCTCAACAAGAATTCGATGACATTCAGATGCCTTTTTCTTTTGATTAAATAAGAAAATCATGACATGCCGCAAATGCTCTTTATTTGGCTTAAAATTAGACATTTTTAACACC
Organism: Euschistus heros; assembly: GCA_003667255.2. Lineage (NCBI taxonomy): Eukaryota > Metazoa > Arthropoda > Insecta > Hemiptera > Pentatomidae > Euschistus > Euschistus heros. The sequence goes on along the minus strand of RCWM02000434.1, from coordinate 90,117 downwards.
AAAGAAAGGTATGATACGTCCACGTAAACGACTTAAAAACAACTGACTTTTGTAAACAAATGACTAACAAACAAAATAGCGTTTAGAGATAAGCAAATCCTTCAATAGGCAAAGAGCGCATTCTATTGGAATTAAAACGACATTTTAAACTTGCATACCTGGTAAAGGGTGGTAATACACCTGAAATGTCTTTGGTTTCATCTTCCTCTCTGGTTTCAAACTCAAGTTAAAAATCAGAATATATTTAGGATTTTTCAACTTTTCTATTGGGTTTTTGTTCATCAAATTCAAAAGGGCCAGTAACCCTATCCTGTAAAATCCTCCCTATTTCGAAACCTTCGATCAGCCTCAGAAAATTCTGTCTTATAAACAGTAACAACTCCTGGCTTTGTATAGTAAGGATACCAGAAGAGTACTGCATGCAACAAAGTAGAAGTGATAGCCTAAGTTAAGCAGAAGTGAAGCAGGCTGGTCAAGGTCTTTAGAGCAACAGGAAAAAAAAAAAAAAAAAAAAAAAAAAATCTGAGGCTCTCCACTTTCCAGCGATCCCAATCAAGTTAAATTTACATGGAGTGTAACAAAGATTTAAAGAGAAGTTACCAATATCAGTTTAAAAATTTCATCCCCCTTGAAGAGGGTGAAAAAATGATATTTTTGTTTTTATTGAATAAATGTTTTTCAATGTTCTTGAGGGTGCTGAATTGGAGTGAGACATAATTTTTTGTGTAAAACAAATTCTATAAAGTTAGTTTGCTTTTAGATTTAACTATTTTTTAGAATTTAATTAATCTAAACCAAAATCTATGAATTAGCTATATTTTTCTTTAAAAATGCACTCAAAACTAAAAAGTTTGGTGAAAGAATCGTGTCTATATCATTCTTCATTTTTATCATCACTCTATAAAAAATAATTAAACAATATAAAATTAATTAGTTTAATGCTATTTCATTTTTTTTCTTGTCTTCTAGTAGGGCCCATTAGTTGGAATGGCAAAATACATGTCTAATATTTTGTGACCAGGAACTTCCAAAAAAATTGCCGATAATATCCGTGAGAGGCTGAGTGTGTCCTCCCTCTCCTTGTTAGTTTACATAATATTTTATATATTTTGTTTTCGTACATAAATTTATTTTTATAATTCAAGCATAAAATTGTTTTTATTTATGCTCTCTGTTCCTAGAAAGTGTAATTGCCGCTAATGAAGAGCTTGGTGAAGTTTTTACTAAATACAATAATATTATGAAAGGATCTAGTTCTAATGATGCATCATCGCTTCTCGATCTTACACCAACGGCACCTAAACCTACCATTGATGATGCTACAAACAGGCTCGCTGATATAGGTAACTAATCTGCTTAGCAGATTTATGTATATTTGATTATTTTTTTATTGTTAATATATTTTTTTTCGGTATGGAATAAACATTTTTTTTTTTAATTTTCAGGGTTAGATTTGCCAGAAGGTGCTAAGTCTCCAGCAACAGCGAATGGTGAAACTAGTTCTCTATCAAATCAAAATAACCTTCTGGATGACATTTTTGGCTCTCCACCACCTATTTCATCAAATGTTCTAGTCCTTCCTTCATTAGCAAAATCAAGTAATTATTGTTTTTGACAGATTACCTTTATAAGTCTGAAGTTCATGTTTTTGTCTTCATGTTTGTTTTTATTATTTCTTTTTATCATTATTCCTGGTTTGTTTGGCTTACCATTTTTACTTATAACACAATATTAAACATATTCATTTTGACACATTTATACAAACATTATAAACTCGCAGTAAAAAAAATTGCAACAAAAAAATTTTAGAATTTTGCTTCGTTTGTTGAAAATTTTAGAGGTGTATTTTACAATAAACAAAGACTGCCTAGAATAAATTTAATTTTATAAAAATTAAAATTAAACACATGTTTTATTAAATCTATTTTTATTTTCAAAACAAAAAAAAATTATTTTTTTATTTTATTTTTTTAAATTTTACATTTTCTAGGTTTAGAACATAATTTAATTAGAGGTATTGCCTCCTCTGGCTTTAATGATGGCTTTCATCCTTTTTAATGTACTCTTAAAAAGATTTTGAAATAAAATTTTGGGGATGTTATCCCTCTTATCCAATTCAGTATTTTAAGTGTCATAGGAGAAGTATCCTATGACCGAACCTTCTTTTTAACATTGTCCTACCCATTTCTCACTTCTTGCTGGTCACTCTTAAGTTAAGGATACCTCTTGCTTTGAGGTACTCAGAAACACATGTTGCCTTATGTGGTCGAGCATTATCATGTGTAAGTAATGATTCAGGACTAATGGATGGCATGAAAGGCATTACATGATCTCATAAAATCATCTCTGCATTCAAGGCCTCTCCCTGAATTGGTAGCAACTCAGTACGTGACTCCCAAAAAATGCCACCCCAAAACATGATTGAGTCCCCTATAAATACCACAGTTTCTGACAAATAGCACTTCTCCATACCCTCTCATGGCCCACTGCACTGTTTAGAGCCACTCTCGTCTCATCAGTGAAACTAGGCTCCAAATAAAAAAATAAAAATAAAATTTGTAGGTGTTGTGATTTTTTTTGACTGGGAATGTATTTTGACCCAATTGATAATATGGCCAGTGATTGCACTTTTCTCTGTTCAAATTTATAATTCTTAAATTTTCTATAAAATTAGAATACAGTCGAGATTGTTTGATTGGAGACAGAACGCTTATAAAGTCTCTTTTTAAGGAGATTTACTGTTGGTTGACTGGAATAAAATTTGGGTAAATAACATGATTTTTATGACTATGTTCACGAACGTTTGTTATCAGAGTATAATTTACTGTTTACCGTGGAAAGTTATATAACTAGTGTTTTCAGTTTGCTAATTTGATTAAAACTGGTCCATTTATCAGCTGGTAATAATATTTATTAGTATGAGAAGGAGGTTAAATAATAATGCAGGTCTCCTGCCCTGAAAGTTTTTATTGGCTGACGGCTAAAACATGAAAACGAGAGCCAGGTAAATATTTAAATCAAATAAATACTTTTAAATCATAAAATAAGTAACATTATAAGTTTAACATTTGAACATTATTATAATAAAAGAAGACATGGAGTCATTATCATAGTCACATAATTATGGTCTACAGGTGTCCCTGGTTGCCATATTGAAAAAAGTTTCTGTCTCCTGAATTCTGCTGTAGCTGATAATTGCTCCTTGATGTCCAAATCCCCTCCATCTGTCCAGCAGTTGGGGCTCGGATCTTCAGCTCTGGACAGTGACTTCTTTGCAAATAAGGATAGTAAACAGACAAGTTGTATCACTCCAGGTAGAATCTAGATACTTAGGTTGATCACAGTCTACTAGAGGGGGTCTGATATTTCCCATACTAGTTATATCACATTAAATTATTATACATTTCTGATATTTACATTGATGCTGAAAATTCAATATATTGTTGGTATCGGGTCAAAGAAATAAATTATAGATTTTTTTTTAAAAGTTCCATTATGATTTCGCAGCATCATATACTGATGAGTGTAGAAATTTGGATTGAAAAAATGTCTCTAATGAGAAGCAGTAATCTTTACTGGGATTTCCCTATAGTATCCTATTACTAGAAGTATGATGTGAAAAAACACAAGAAATACAATATACATTGTCACAGGAATTCATAGAGGTATAAGGTAAGGAGACCCTTTTTCTTGCATAATCTATGCTTAGAACGAGCCTTGCAGGCCATCAGAACAAAACCTGGTGGCACCATCTATATAACAGATTAGCACAACACCTGGCGTACGCTGATGACGTACTGATTACAGCGAGGACTAAAGGAGTTTTTTAAGAATTTGAAGAACCCTTTTAAAAAAGCAGTTTGGAAATAATGGAGCGAAGATCAAATATATGCTAACATCAAGAACCCAGTAGCATGAAGAACATATCCAATTCAGAGAGTATAGCTTCCCATATGTGCAAAGAAGTTAAATACTTTGAGTGGTTTATTACGAATAATAGTGGTACTAAGGTGGAAATCAAGGGAATAATAGAAGGAGGCAACAGTTTTCTGTTTGCACTCAAAAAGTTCTTTGGTTTAAGGATTTATCCCACAAGGCTGAAATAACAGTCTACAAAACCATTATTAGAACCGTCACCATGTATGCCAATGAAACATGAGTGCTAACAAAGGGAAATGAAAAACTCCTCAGGATTCGGGAGAGAAAAGTATTTAGAAAGATAGTAGGCCCAAAGTGAATGAATGGTAAGAAGGCAAGAGAAAAAAATGAAGAGCTGATGACATTGTTTGGAAAGGCAGATATAGTTGCCTGAAGAAAGAAGGTGATTTTAAGACGGTTGGAACCATGCGGAGAGGAGGGAGATTGCCATGAAAATTATTAAACAAAAAACCAGGAGTAAGAAATCTAGAGTTACCACAATTAAGATGGGGGGATGACGTGGAGCAAGACTCCTAGGTTGTTACAAACCTCCTTATGTTTGATCAAAACTTCTAATTCCAACTCTCATAATTAGTCCTGTAAAAATGTATTTGTTTCTACTAATTACGTCAATGCTTACATTGGATACAAATAAATTTTTGTCATTTGTGATTAAAATAGTTTTTGACACCATTTGATAAAAAATCTTGACTGTTACAAAAATGCAGCAATAGCTTGTGTAATAGGATTCCAAGAATGCACCTGAAGTGTCATGATAATTTTTTTTTTGCAACTTTTTTATATAAGCCCACCTTTCTTTTATAATTTTAATCTTAAACAATTTACAAGACAACAAATAATAAAACAATAAAATAAAATTCTGTATTGTAAAACATATAGAAAATATGCCATAGGTATACAGTAAGATTTTATGGTAAAAAAATAGTCAGCAACAGTAATTTCAAGTTCTAATTATGGTTTTATAAAATGAAAAGTTATTCATTTCGTTTAGCTTTAAATTTAAAGGAAACATTATCTTAAATAACTAGGTATTAAATAACAATAAAGACTTTACATATTATTTATTAGAATTTATTCAACTTCATCCTTCAAATGTCAGCTGATTTGAGATACATTTAAAATCATTAAAAATATAGAAACCTGAAATGATACTTTAAGTGATAACATCTTAAATAATGATATGACACAATAAGCTAAAAAAATACTATAACTAGTATTTTACGTAAAAATTTTTAAAGTGGATGTTGCATTTTCGCAGTGTTGGCCAGTAATGGGTTAGTAATAGTAATTAATTTTCTCCATCCTCAAAACCAGTGTCTGATTCTACATTTAGTGCTGAGGTGTATAGAACAATTATCCTTTTGCGTAATGATTAGCCTACTAGTGCATTATTGAAACCATGGTTCATCACCAAATGGAGCTCAACCAACCAATCCAGGTTGGGTTTTCACATGTTGTAAATGTTGTTATAATGTATCTTTTGGCCAATCCTGAAAAATATTTCAGCAAACATATGTTGTTAAATATGTTTTAAGGAAAATATATTTATTTATTATACTATGTCATCCAAAGGCATTTGAGCCAGGAATATTGTATTTGTTTTACTGATATAATTTTATTATTATCATTGTTACAGCTCCTTTTGTAATTGAGAAGGAAAATTCTAAATCAAAAGGACTGGAAGATCTTGATCTGCTGGGCAAATCTCTCCTACAAGAAAGTTTATCTTCAATCACCAAAAACACCCAAAACAAGTATTATTAAGTTTTTCATAACATTCCATCAGACTTTCTGAATAAAAAATAATGAAATGTGTTTAACATGTACTTGAATAAAAATAACCATTTCATGTCTCAATACTCAATTACTATTGACAAGCTGCAAAATGAACTAGCATGAATTAGCATATGAATTATAGCAATTTTCTTTTTTTTTTTAATTATCCTGACTCATCAAAAGCCATTATAATTGGATCCCACCCTATCTAATAAATATTACTTAATAACCTTCTCTCCTTTGAAAATATTGGAGTCCTGTTTTATCTAACAATCTGAAAAGATTGCATGTCACAGTTCCTGTTGTTTGATCTTTCTCCCAAAATGTTTCTTCTATTCATCATCCACATATCTGCACCCATCAACTCACATTTTTATTTGTCTTACTTATTTTATTTTTTAAATTTTATTTAGTGCCAAGCCATTGACAACAAGATTATTCGGCTTCTAGCAGCCCAATCTAATCTTGCCATAGTGGTACTGTCCACTTCATTGTCTGTATATTCATCAGCCAAACCAGGGCACACAGGTAGATGTTGTTACTGGATTTCATTTTCTAGGCACAAAGGACATTGGTGGCGCTGTACAACTCCAATCCTGCGCAGGTGTCGCTGCAGGTAATCATGTCCTGTCTTCATTTGGAAGCATGCCACAAATATTTGCCGATTGAGTGTTTGTGCTATTGGCCTTTCGAGCAAACTCTCCCAATGCTTTCCTTCTGCCTGTTTCTTATGTGTGTTCCTTACCTCTTCTGTAAATAAACTCTTTATAATTGTTTTTGTAGAATCATGAGGAAGAGGAGTATTGATTTGGGTCATTTCAGAACCGCTTCGGGGAGCCTTAGCTTCTTAATTTCCGGTAGTCCACAGTAACTTGGTAACCTTTGAAATGTCACATGTTATTAGACTATTTTTTTATTAGATGTAGATCCTCCTAGAATACAAAACATCATGGTTATCATAAATCGACTGTAATGCAGCTTGGGAGTCTACTAAGATCACTTTCTGAGTATAACTCTGTTCCTTTTATATCTTAGCCAGCCCTGAGTAGAGGAAATGGCTTTTACTTCTCCAAAATTTGTCCCTTTCCTTCCAGCCGGGATGGCTATCACAAAATTCTGGCAGTATTTACATACATACAGTGGAGCCATCCATATACATGTTAAGCTAATCCTGCTTGGGGTATCACCATTGGATTGTCCCTTGAGTAACAGCTTTCATTTTCCATTCAGGTGTCCCTGGTCTACTTATAGATTAGGTTAAGTTCATTCTCGCCTCAGCTATCAGTTCAAACTTTGCCTTAAATATGACTTTGTAATAAAATTAATAAATTATATCAATATTATAGAATGTTTGTATAAAATAAAATGGTTACAATAAGTTTTAATTGTATTTAACTGATTATAAATCGCAGAAACTAAGCAGACAAAAATTACTAAAATAAATTCCCATATTCCTCCATGGACATACCATGAACTGAAAATATACCTACATTTATTAAAACTTAGGAAAAACGAAGCTCTGCCAGCCCTATTTAAAGAAAAACTCGTGCAAATAACTGAAAATATTCCTGATAATCTTATCATCTGTACCGACGGATCGAAAACTGGCATTTATGCATCTTCAGCATACATTACACCTCATTCCACCCATAAATTCAAGCTCCACCAACTGTGCAATATATATACTGCAGAACTAAATGCAATAGCCCAAGCACTACACCATTCAATGGCCTCCTCCCCAAAAAAATATAATAATTAAAACAGATGTGCTAAGCGCTCTGTATGGTCTTGAAAATATGTACTCTGAAAACCATTCAATAGCACAGGAGTATATTACAATGCTGGGAGAAATAGAGTAAACTGTCCATCTCATATGGGCCCCAGGACACATAGGCATTACGGGCAACAAAATGGCGGACAGAGCAGCGATAGAAGCATTGAGACTACCCGGTCACAGAAGTGCCTTTATATGTCCTTCAGACCTAGCACTACCGCTGCACAATAAGAATAAAGAGGAATGGCAGTCAATGCCCGCCGAGCAAATTGAAACCAATTAAAAAAAGTGTCGAACCGTTTCGATCTTCCTGCCGAAGCAACCGCCACAAGGAGCCTGCGGATAGGCCACACAAGACTAACTCACCAACATCTGATTAAAAGAGAACCACCACCTAGATGTTCAGGATGCAACGGAGAATTGTCAATTAAGCATATCTTTGAAGACTGTTCAGTTTACGGAAACATCCTCCATCGCAACAATGTCCCCACAGACTTGGGCCAAGCATTAGGGGATGACAAACAAATCAAGCGCCTCCTCAAATTCATAAATGAAGTGAAGATAGATTACCTAATTTAATTCTTTTTTTCTTTATATTTCTACCAAAATTATAGTAATTAGCGGGCGTTGATGACTACATCATGGTTTTACACAATTAAACAACACCAACCAACCAACCAACTGATTATAAATTATGAATATAGATACCTAAAGATAGAAAATTATTAAATTATTACAAATTCTTTTTAACAAAAATCTCTGGAATATTAATTCATTAATGTTATGAATTAATCATATATTTTAATTTTTTTTTTCTTAAATAGTTTTTTGTTTTATTTTGCAGACCTGCTAAGGTGACCCTCAATGATATGAGTTTACTAACAGAGAGCAAGACTAACAGCATGAATATCAGTAGTGGAAGTAGTGATCTTTTAATTGAAAATGAAAATGATCTTCTTGATGCCTGTCCGTCTCTTTCGCTCGTTGAAAATGATCCTCCTCTCATTAATAAGGATAAGGATTGTAAAATACCAGAAACTAGTGTAACTAGCGATTCTGGGTCTAATGATCGCCTCAAATCGGATATAGAAGTACAAGTGCTACCTTTAGGAGATATTAATGTTACTTTGGACAAAGTAAAACCTAGTGAGTATGAAATCAGTATATGTGTGTGTTTACTGATATACAAGGTCTTTCCAATAAATAAGCATACTGATGTCATTAAAACTTTACTCTACATTTTAGTTACATCAATTTTATCTCGTTCAAATTGTTCCCCATATGTAGCTATGCACTTGTCCCACCTCTGTTTCCATTGTTGAAGACATTCGTGAAACTCTTCAGGCTCTTTTGGTACCTAGTCGTTTACCGTGTTATCGTGTCTATGTCCCAATTCCAGCCCTGCATGATCATTTTGCATTTAAGAAACAAAATGAAGTCGCAGGGAGCTAGGTCTGGTGGACAATACAGTGATTTAAAAAAAAAAAAAATAGTAGCAAGTCTTTGATTTTTAATTGGCTTTTTTAATTTTTTTTTTTTTTTTTTTTTTTTTGTGGTTCATCTTTTGCTTTCCATTCCTTGTTCTATGATTTCATCTCGATGTTGTACTTTTAGAACAATGATTCATCACCAGTGACGATCCTTTCAAAAAATCGTAAGTTTAAGCAGAGTTTTTCCACTTAGTGCAGCAGTCGATCTTCCTCTGCTTTTGATCAGATTTCAGCAACTTTATGACGATTGCCTTAAATTTTCTCAGAATGTTTCTTAAAAATTATGTACACAGATTATTTTCCTAAGTGGATCAGCAATCATCTGGACAGTTATTCGATGATTGAAGAACACAAGAAACCACTTACGTTCAATGTTTTCATCAGGTAGAAGAGGAAGAGGTGGATATCACCCTGGCTTCGCATTGGTTTTTACCATTGTTACTCAGCTACAGCATTACTTCAGTTAGTTACCATATTTTCTAAAAGAGCAAATAATTGCACCCAGTCAAATACTGTTTTTGTTAATTATACCTAATTAATTTGATAATATATTTTTTGTGGTTTCTTGGGGCTTAATGTCCTTATGTACTCCAACTAGGGCAGAAAGAACGGGCTATCCTACCGGTCACCATCCTATTCTTGCTAGGGTGGAGAGGTCAAGATTTCGATGGTCTGCCATAAAATAAATTTTAACTGCCCATGTGGTACTCAGTACAACCTTCTGTACTGAGCACACTGAGACCCTCACCCCCAACTCACTCGGCAATCGAGTCCCCATGAATTATGTATAAAATTTATATTTTATTAATTTATTCTATTTGAAGTCATCCACCCATAGACCATCTAGAAGGCTACTTTGCCTACAGAGGATGTTACCACTCATCAACCCGTGGGTTATTGTAGCACATCATATTATTATATTTTGATTAGTTTATATAATAAATATATATTTCTTATTCTTAGACAATATATTTTACTTTTTTCTGTTATAGGTACTATTCCTCCATTTACTGCACTTGAAGAGAGAAATGGTATTAGTGTTGCCATATTTTTAGCTAAAAATAGACCAAGAGACGATGTTTCTATTTATGTGGTTACGACTAGTAGCAAAAATGAATCTCCACTTACCAACTACTTGTTTCAACCAGTTGTACCTAAAGTATGTTTTTTATGCATTATTAATAATTTTTATTTAAGCATTTTTCTTTAAAATAAATTTTAGAAGAATGAATGGCAATTCACTTTTAATTTTAATTTTATGACAATAATTTTATTAAACTTTTACTTATCCTTTAAGATTTTATGACTTAAGAAATTTCTAATGTAATATTATGATGAACAAATAATTGTTTACATGGGATGTCTTTTAGCTTGGGTCTGTACTTTTTTGGTGTAAGGTTTTTTTCACATTCAAAGATATAACGTGACAGGCTCAAGCTCTGTTGGCGTTGCTTGGATCGAAAATTTGCAGACAGTTTCCTTATCAGAAAATATAAATATAAGGAAAATATTTTTCGTTATATAACATTTGTCACTAGAGCCTACTGGTTAGATCTATATTGTTTTGAATGAAAAGAGTCATGTTTGAAACCTTTACTTTCTCTCAACTTTGTTTATTTTGAATAATGAGTATTAATTTAACTTAATTATTAATTGAATAGTTTAATGTTTTAATTCTAAAATGTGAATTAGGAAAAGCTGTAGATTACAAATAAACATATCGGTGATCTATTGTTTTTCGCAGTCTGGGAGAAATTGTTTTTTAATCGGTAATCATTGGCATTCATTGTTCGGAATATTTGTTATATATTGTTGCATTTTTTTTAGATTTTTAATTGTAATAAAAATTGATTTTTATAATTTATTATATTCTATAATTTCTTTAATTTTAAAATTTGATTCTATAATTGCCATGGTAATTTAGTGTTGTAGGTTGAGGTTATTGCAGCCTTCTAGTACTACACTTCCTGCCCATAATCCATTTTTACCACCATCCGCAATCACACAGATCATGCTAATAGCTTCTCCAAATAAGGTTTGTAGTTTGCATTAGGTTATTTATTTTATATTTAAGAGGTATATTTGTTCTCTATGAATGAATTATTCTTATAGATTTTTAGAGGGTTCAGTAAAAAAAATAAAAAATAAAAAAAAAAATAACAAAACATTATTTTATTATGCTGGCATATCATCCATAATATAACATTGATGGCCATCATCAGGGGTAAAAAAAGGAATTTTCTAAATAATCAGAGAATATAAAAGAAAAGAAATGCAATAAAATAAGATAAAAAGTAAATAAAACAAGTAGGTAAATAGTAAATGAAATGTGAGCTAAGTGAGAAACTAAGTTTATAAAAAATAGAAGTTAATGAAAATTAGAAAATAATATAATAATTATAATTATGCTGATATGAAATTAATAAAAATAATACTAATTATTTTGACATGGAAAGATTTAACTGACATAGGTATGTTATTATATAATGATAAAGCAAGTAAGTTGAATAAACATAAAAGCAAGTGACAATAATGGGTTGAAAAGAGTAATTATACAAAGTAATATAAACAATTAGATACAAATAACAAAAAAGGGGCTAGTCATCATTATCCAGGCACTACAGCCCGGTACAGGTCTTCACCGCATTAAGACATTGCCTCAATTCATCTCTGTATTGCACCAGGGTCTGCCAAGGTCTAGTGTTCAGGAGGGGCTAGTGATCAGATAAAATTATTATTTAAGAGTAATAATATTACAGGTGTAGAAATGGAGAGCTATTGGAACGACCAGAAGACCTTATTAGGAATGAACAGACAAGGGAGCTAGAAGTAATTGAGTTAAAGACCTCAGTCAAAAACCATCAGCTAAATATTATAATGTATAACAAAATAATGTTTTTTTTATTTTTAACAATTCTTATATCCCTTTGACAGATCCCTCAAAAAATCTACAAAAAATATTTATTTTATAATCTTTTACTTTAATTATAATTTTAACTTAAACTGTTTTATAGTCCAGTCAATAAACATATTGTAGAGTGCATGCATGGTATATAACTAAATATAAATATAAATATAAATATATTTGTATATATAAATATATATATATATATATATATATATAAGTAAATTTAAGGAGCTTTCAGATAAAAAATAGAAATTTTGGATCGAACAATTAGTTTCGGAATGAGTATCAATAAACGTGTTTTTTCAGAGAAGTGCGACCCCAGATAAAGAGTGCCGAAATGAGGGGTGTAGAGTGCATGAAGTATGCGATAATTTTTGACTTCACATCTTTGTTAGGAGTAGTTAGAAGGTAAACATATTAAAAGTCCCCGCCCCTGGGAGGTGAGCTAAAGTTGGGGGGAGGGGAGAAGGTCCCAATTTTGTTTTCGATTATATCTCGAAAACGTTGGACTCTAGAAAAATATGTAGCAGATCAAAATTAAAGCTCATTAAAATTCCTATAAAATTAATTATATACGTATTTGTAGAAATTCCAACGGTTTCGTAATTAAAAATCGACAACTTTAGAAATAAAAAAAATGTTAACCTCCTTTTTTGTTAAACATTTGAAGCAAATACCAGAAACATATATATGAAATTAAAGTAATTTTAATGCTCTACAATTTTAATTCTGATGTTTTTTCTGAGAAACGATTGTGGAACGTAATAGAAGCAAAAGTTTGACAAAAAGTGAGGTGACATTGGTTTTTTCCCGAAAATCACCTGTTTTCAATAATGTATATCTCGTAAACGGTTAGAATTACGACACATTTATATACAATAAATTTTATAGTAAATTTAATTAGCTTTTATGTTTATTTGAAACATATTTTTCTAGAGTCAACAGTTTTCGAAATACTATGGAAAAACCAAAATGGAACTTCTACCCTCCCCCCACCATTAGCTCATCCCCCAGCGGCGGGGACTTTTAGTATGTTTACCTTCCAACTATTCCTAACGAAGCTATGAAGCCAAAAATTATCGCATATTCCATGCAATCTACACCCCTCATTGACTGGACTATTTATTATTATTTTGAATATCTTTAGACAATAATTTTATTGCAATTCACTAATCATGATATTTGTTAAAAGATGTGAAACATGTTTACATATATTAAAGTAATACCATATAGACAACCAGTATGAGTTATTAACTTTTTTTTTTTTTAGATACCAATAAGTCTGAAGTTCGTTATTAGCTATATAATGGACGAAGAAACATGCACTGAGCTAGGAGAAATAAATGATCTTCCTCTCATAGAAAAATAATGTAGACTTCAGTATTTTTTTTTCTAAGGTTTTGGTCATTGTTTTCTCGATCAAAATATTCTTTAATGTGTATATTTTAGACTGTTATTTTTAATCATTTGAATTATTATTGTAAATATCACATCTGCTTATGCTTAGTTGAGTACTTAAATTAATTTTTATTATTTGTTATTGATTTTTGTATTTTGTGATCGTTATATAATAGTTGTTTTATTTTTTTTTTTTTTTTTTAAAGTCTTTAAATGATACAATAAGCCTTTTCACAAATTTGTATTTATCTGCTGGTCTAAAGAAGTGTAAAAAATCAAATATATATTTAATTAAACTATTGTACATATTTCATTTTATTCAATCCATGAGTATTAAAATAAGGATAATGATTCCTCTTCTATATGATTCCCATTAAAAAAAAAAAAAATGAAAAAAATAAGGGGAGGAAAAATTGTTCAATACAAAAAAAAAAGAATTGTTCAATACAGTATTAAGGATAATATATAAGTTCAAGGAGAATAGTTTATTTTGAGCAGGCTCGGAGTTAGGCCAGGGCAAGGGGGGGGGGGGGGGGTGTTCTGGGTGGCATATTTCAGGGGGCAGCAAAATATGAAAAAAAATTTGTATTAGTCATGTGTAAGTGTGTTAATGTAATAAATATGTGTCTTTAATAAATAAAACTTCTTCATAACATATTTGTGGTGTGTAATTTCAACTACCGCATCTACAAACTATCTTACGGAGGTATTGTATTTTAATGGTAGTGAGAGGGAGCAAGGAGGAGATGGGGTGGCAAACTGATCTTTGCCCCCCCCCCCCCTGACAAATATCCTAGTTCCGGCTCTGATTTTGGGACTAAAACCCAAACAGAAGTATAACACATGCACATGATGCTTTGAATTAATTTGGGAATACACACCAAATATGTCTCCCATCATAAAGATTGCAATACTCGTAAATTTTGATATTTTTATTTTTTGGAGTCTAATCCACATTTTTTTTTTTCACTATTTATATTAGTCTATAAATTATTTGATTAATCTAAGAATTAGTTCATAAGAGAAAGTAGGGATCATTTATTCTATATTTACTCACTATTTTATTTGTTATCAAAAAGAATTATGTTTTTCTCGATTGATTTTAATTCCTTTTTCAGTCTGTTTTTACTTGTAGTTTGCCCTAAACATAAGTTTATTCCTTATTTTTATGTTTATTGAAGTTATAATAAGGTGTTTAAGCAGCTATGGTTCAGTGAAAATAATGACTCTTCATGAAGAGTAAGAATCTGTGTGTGACATTGCAGAGTGCCATGTTTTTTAACCCTATGCACTCATTAGCCAGTTATAATCCGGCAAAATAAAAATGCAATTCCACTCAGATTAGAAGTTCCACTTGTCTGGCACAGGACTCATAAGCCAGGTACAGACCAGCATTATTTTTTTCAAAATCCTCTCATAACCTGGCAGTGTTTTATTGGCATGCTACTCATAATACGATTTATGCCTTTTAATATGATTTTATTAGTAATAAAAAAAAGTTTAAATATATTATATATATATATATATATATATATATATATATATATATATATATATATATATATATATATATAATTATGCTTTTTAAAAAAGTATTGAGTATCATGCTACAGAAAAGTGTAAAAGCCAGCTGAGTGAAAGCCACAAAAAGAATAGCCGGCTCATACCTGGCATATGAGTTCTGTGCCAGGCATTGGGTTCACGGCTTCGGTCTGCAAAGGGTTAATATGTTTCTTTTTGATGAAGAGCCATTAAAAAGTACAAAGAGACTGGGAGTCGCTTAAGATGACCAAATTCAAGACTTCCAAAAGTTACTGATGTCATTTATGATCGTTTTATTATAACTCAAACAATTAGGAAACAATTTAAGGCTGACACCTGGCACCAACAGCTTGTCTTGCAAATGCAATTTGACAGATTTGAAAGAAAATGTTTCATTACAATAGCTGGAGCAACTTGGCAACATCCTGTAAGTACTAAGAAAAAAGAATATAGGGAGAAATCATAGAAATAAACCACATTCAGCCCCTTGTAATATGAAGGATCCTGTTGTTCGAAGCTGTCAATTTGATGGTCTTTAAAGCATTGTAAAAAACAGAGCTGTTGACTGGTCACCATGGACATCTAAACAAAGATGGACAGGCTGAGTAATATATGATATCTCAGCAATCCATACAGTATTTTTTAAACTTAGGTTCTACTGGCATTTTCTTGTTACAGCACAAGATAAACCAGAAATTGTTAATTGTAGATCTGTTTTAGTTTTATTTATATTTTTCCAATATTGTTTTATACTAAATTCATTATACATGATTGAATCTATCTTTCTATGAACTGATTAATATTCATTTATCTAATTCTTAAATAATTTTTGAGCAATAACAATTTTTCAATAAAATTTCCATGATGGTAATTAGTTCAGGTTCTTGGTGTACCGAATTTGACGTTTATTGAACAATAACCTGGAAACTTTAAACTAAAAAAAGATTGTCATATGTCCATTTATTGAATAATGAGTTATTCATTATAGTTAACATTAACTTTTATTAAAGTTATAAATTTATTACCACCGTCTTGTATGTCATTACAGTATTGTGAGAGAAATCAAAATGAAAAATTGGTTCCACCTTATATGAAAGAGGATACAATAGAATAAATGAAAAATACTAGCCTAAGACACTACTATTACTACTATGAAAAAGCCTTTGATGTAGATTTTCAGTAAAACTATAGAAATCAGGGATTTAAGAACTACATTAGAGCTGATAGGAATCCTCTCCTTTTGGATTGATGAGAAAATACTTCAACAATTGAGTTACTAAGTGATTCACCTTTATTTTAATTTGAGGGTAGCATCATTTCTTTTTAAAATTCAGTAGCTGTGAGGGGGCTAATCATTAATGGGGAATTAATAGATCCTATGGTATGAAGATAAATTGCTGAGGTACTTTTTAATATGAATAGAAAGATGAAATAGTAGTAATTGGCTGTAGGTGTACATTGAATAGCATTTAATTAAGAGCTAAAACAATTAATTAAGTAGTACTAAATGATTTTTTTAATTGCTCAACATTATTAGTAAACCAAACTACTCAAGTTTTAATGGGCATGCTTATAGAGTTGTTGAGACCCCTGAGGATCTTGATCAACAAATGCTTTTGGGTAAAGATTATGAAGCGCTCAGTTCAGGACATGAGTTAGATTCCTACTTTGAAATTAATTCATTGTTGGGTGCCTTTTGTGCAAGGTGGAGTATAAGGCAGTAATGATTTAGATGGTCACTAACTTAAAACTTAATGAGTAATGAAACTTAAAACTTAATGAGTAACTTAAAATAAAAATTAAAAAAAAAATATTGAAAGATTACTGTTTGGGACAATGATGCATTTTAATGAAGTGAGGAGGACAAAATAGGAAATTTCCTATTTTGACCAGCTTCCCGATTTATTGTGAAAATCCCATTTAGTAATTATTCTCGGTTTTCAACTTTAGTAATTCTTTGAGGGAAATGTTTTACCACGATTTCCACAGATCAAAATTTTTTGAGGGTGGGAGGGTGACAGTTCCCTCCCCCCCATAATCAACTTATGGCGACGCCCCTCTCTCTGTCTGGCATCAGATATAATTCGAAAATGATGCCATCTATTTCAACTACCAGAAAAAAATAAAAAAAATAAATTATTTAACTAATGTTGATTTTCGAATTACTTGAAATACAATATCAACAAATTTCCTTCATAAACATGTTGCTGGTTCCAATGGCTGAAAACATTAAATCGATTTTTATGTTGTAAGAGGAAGTAACATACTTGTCACTACTAATACTTTTTGAATTCCAGAGAATCTCTAATTTATTTATTGCTCATTTTCTCAGTTCATGTGTTCAAGCATATGAGTATCCAATTACAAAACTGACAAGAGAATTCGAGATTTAAGGTCAAATATAGATCTTCAAAATCTTTACTAAAACATTAAAAATACTGTAATAATTAAAAATAGGCTTAACGTAATAATACAAAAGAGTTAACTTTAATAATTTTATGGACTTGGTTATCTCCTGAAATTACGCCTCTATGCATTTTCTGCAAAGAGCATACTATTGATGGAAAATAATAAACCAGTATTTTACAGGGGTATAATATAAAATTAAGAATTTAAAAAAACATATAAATTATAAATATAGTTTAAATAGAGATTTTTTTATTCGCAAGAGATTTTATGCCCTAACTATACTATATGGTTGAGTTGGATAACCTGCTTTGAGTCTGCCATACTGTTGTCTTTTTAACTGTGCTACTACTGCACGTGGCGTCGAAATTAAGAAGGATTTCTTAATTTTTTCGTATTGTCGGATTTTTATCAGTTTCCGGTGCTTCGCTAGAAACTACGATATTTGTAAGTGTGGATTAATTGATTTTCTCTTGTATTCAGTGACTGGTGCACTTTGTTATCGTATGATACTAGTGACATGCTGATATTATAGATGATTCGAGGTTATGCTTTGAACGTTTCTGTAATTTGTTGAACAATTAAGACGAATAGTCAATTATTTTTAATGTTATAGGCTTGATGCAAATATTTACGATACATTAGCAGTATCTACAACACCCTATTCATCCTCATTACATCTTGTAATAACCTCAAAATCAAAGACCTGATGTCAGATATTTTTGTATTGTGTTTGTTAATATTTCTTGATTTGTGAATTTTTTTAACCGATTTTTTAAATAGGTTAATTTTAGTTTATTTTTTAGCTATATGGAGTAATATTTCAGCCTGCCATTCTCTAGACTATGAGCACAATATCACTTCTTATTAATCCTTCAAGTATGTTTGGAAATATTGCTACTTACAACTTAAAAAGTTTTGAGACATTCAATTGTGATTAATGTGTGTATTATGGTGTTTAGCTGTGTGAAAAGTTCATGATAAATTTTGAGCTGGGGTTTTTAGTTGTAGCTATCATGTGTTATGCATCGGGTTTGTTGGTTTTTTAGTTAAAAATTCAGCTCTACCCTTGCTAATTTTATGTGTATATATATATTTTAATTGTCCATCTAATAAATATATTATGTATGGGTGTGTGTTTTACATATGTATTCACTGTATGGTTTTGCAAGTCTGGATTGGGATCGCCTTCTCTTAGCAGAAATAGATTGTCACTTTGCTGGACAATTAAATTACTATGAAAATCAGTGATTTGTAAATCTATAACTCTATTAGTTTATAATCACATTGTAAATCGTTTTTTCATTAACAAATTTTAAAAGTGATAAAATATAATTTTTCTTCTAGCTTTATTGATGGACTTATTCATATCAATTAATTATGATAATATGTGTAAATATTTTGAATTAAATACAAATACTAATTGCAATAGAAATATAGGATTTAAATTTAAAGGAATCAAATTAAAAACTAGAAAAATTTATCTATTAGAAGCTGGGATATGTCTACTCCAAGCCGGCTTTCCTCCTGCTTCTATGTAGAATATACTCACCAGATACTAACCTTGCTGTGCTGTTTTTTTTCCGATTTTCCTGGACTTTAAAATCCACCACTCCTCTTCACTATGGTCAGTTTTTTTAAGAACAGTAACAATGCAGAACATTTAACAACGTAGTATTTTGATCTAATTCTAATTCTATTTGTAGTTATATTACTAATACTAATATAAAATTAGTTTATCAATTTTATCATTTTCACTCCTTGTCACATATATATGGCTTCTGAGGCTTTTTACTGTCATTTAATTATAAATTACACTGTTCATAGAACTAATCAATTTAAACATTTTTTGTTTCTTTTCTGGCTGGTTTTTACTCTACTTTTAGAATACCATGTGCTTCAAATATTATCACAATTTCATATTTACTGAATAAAATAAAATTTTAAACAGACTGAAGTACAATTTACAAAAGCATTTAGTGTTACATACCTTTGCATCTAGAATATAAAAAATGAGTTAACTATTTATAAAGTGAACAACTGTGTGCTAATTTTTTTTATACCTTGTAAAGAGTAATATCAAAAGACAAAAATTGAATTATTTCATATTCATGAGGTATAGTTGACTGTGAAGTATAGGAGATGTAGTTAGGGTGGGCAGTCATAGATACTCAGCAGATCAAAATAAAATTGTTATTTTATTTCAATTTTTAAAGCTAACGTTTCGACTTGCAATGCAAGGCTTTAACAATTGAAATAAAATAACAATTTTATTTTGATCTGCTGAGTATCTATGACTGCCTACCATAACTATCTACATCTCCTTAAATTATTTCAATTCAATAATTCATAAAAATAAATTAAGTCATGATGTATCTGACACTGAAGGGCGGGAAATGTGGTAATGTATTGCGGGCTTCTTCCTATCATGCAAGCCTTCTTTGGGTAGAAATACCAAAGCTTAAAGTATTATTCTGTGAAGCCATGGTCAAGATTCAGCTCATTACTACAAATAAAAACTAACCGTTTCATATAGGAATCTCATCAAACTGATTAAATTTGTCATAGTTAATACTTAAATTGTACTTCGTGAGTGTTAAGATTATTCTGTTGGGCCATGTTCAAGTGCCTTAAATGACAAATCTTTAAAGGAAAAGTACTTAAATACAAACAAAATAATTTAATTTAATGTAAAAAAAAAAAAATATTCCCCTTTTAGTTTGCTTTGTAATGGAGTCCTCGATTTTCGATCAGCATGTCTATAGTGCAAAAAAAAAACAACTGGTTAATGTAACATGCTTTCTTTTATATGGAGTCATCATTATGTTATTTTAACAGTCTGACTTTCTGTTACAGTGACGAAATGGCAAAAACCAAGGACAAGAAGGGAAAATCAGCCATCAATGAAGTTATTACCCGTGAATATACTGTGAACCTTCACAAAAGGCTTCATGGTATTGGATTTAAGAAAAGGGCACCACGTGCAATTAAGGAGCTCAGGAAGTTCGCTGTGAAACAAATGGGAACTCCTGATGTTAGGATTGACACACATTTGAACAAACAAGTTTGGAGTAAAGGAATCAGGAATGTTCCTTTCCGTGTCAGGGTACGACTTTCCAGGCGTCGTAATGATGATGAAGATTCACCTCACAAGCTCTATACTCTTGTAACTTATGTACCCGTCACTTCTTTCAAAAGTCTTCAAACAAAGAATGTTGATACTAATCAAGAGTGAATGTAGATAAGTTTTCAATAAAAAGTTTTATTATTTTTGAGTTTTTTTATTATATTATTCTACTTCTTTTATTATTGATTCAAAATTAAATTTAAATCTTCATTGTAAATGCTACATTTCCATTACTTCATAAATCTTAAAGAAAATTTTAACTTTTTGTTTATTATTGATTAAGAAATTATTTCTCTTTGTAATGATGGATTTTACTAATTAGTATCTAAAGCAGGAGGCCTTGACTCACTATGAGTTATAGCGCCGATTTGATTGAATAATCTAAAAAAAAATCTCTTGGTTTTGAAAGGGTTGTTTTGTGAAATTGAGAAGTGGGTATTGTTTATAGTTTCTGACGTGTTACCTACTACTTCTTATTTAAAAATTTCTCTGTTAACTTGCAAAACTTTTTTTATGTAAGTAATTGTTTGATGTTGGAAATGCTTTATACTTACTGGTATCTAATCATGCACCACTTTTGCAGAATAAGGTTACATTGGAGTCTTGCTAATCTGAACCAATTGTTGCTAGAAGCTGTTCGATTAATCATAGAGGTTAGGGAAAAAGAAACAAAAAATCAAAATGTTGTTTTTAATGTATGTAATGTACGAAATATTTGAGTAACATATATTGGAATAGTTAACAAGTCCAAGTATAGATTTAAAAATACATTCAAACACACATATATATATATATATATATATATATATATATATATATATATATATATATATATATATATATATATATAAATCATCAAAAGTTGATGCATTTTTAAAATTAAACGTTTTTATAGTTTTTAATAAAAAGTTTGATGTAGTTATTTGTTTTGATTTATTTAAATTTTCTTTCTTTTTTTTTGCCTTCTCGGAGCTGCTGGAGAAGAATCTACTGCCACTGTACATTGTTTTCCATGGCCCATTTAATGCACTGGTTTTAATGTTAATATCTTCATTAGTAGCCCTTATAACACTTAAATTTATCTTCTAAATAATCATTTATATATTTTTTTATTCATTTGAAAATGGCCAATAAAATATATTTAAAAGAAATTTATTTGTAAATGTATAAAAAAAGAAAAGTTCTACTTATCTCTAGTTTGATTTACTGGAGTGTTTGGATTAGTGAGATTCCACTGTATTCTCTAATTTACTTATTGGTTAAACCAATAAAATAAATAATAATAATTAAACTATCTATATTCCTGCAATATTTTGCTATAGCATGAAGATATATAACTTTTTTGTTTTATAACAATTGTGCACATGCATTTCAAAAGTGACAAATCAAAAATCTGTATTTTTGATTTATCATGGTTAAGTTGTTAAGTTCAATAGTCTTTTATGAAATGTCAAAAATATATTGAATTTACTTTAAATCCCCTCTGATACATCTCACTTGTGGTTGGGATTAAAAGATGCTTCATGTACACTTTTGATGTTACATACAAAACTGCAATTTTACATTTTTTTTATGCATATTTTTGAGTTCTGTTACTTTTGGGATACTTGTGCAATCAGTACAAATGGTTTACACTTTTCATAATTTGAATTCGATTAAAGTTTAATCAAAATTGAGGTTAAAAAATTAAAAAATAAGTAAGAAATCTGATCGTAAGTGTTTACTGATGTTTATCAATGTAACTTTCCAATAAAACTAATCAAATAAATAAAAAAACAAGTAACAAAGACATTACCTAGCTGCCTTTGGATAGTGAGGTAATCATATTATTTTATGATTAACATGAAATCTCATTAGAAAGTAAGTAACAAACTATTTGTTTGCTCAGTATTTTAACTAATTATTTTATTGTTAAAAAGTATTGAGTCAAGTATAATAGCCATTTAGGAATAAAGTTAAAAGATTTTTTGTAAATATGTCAGATTGCTAGCTGTGTAATCGCTCTTATCCAAAAGAAGAGGCATTGATTCTTATAGACAAAGGAGGAAAATTAAACCATTCGATCTTGTTTTGATCAATTTTATGAAGCTTATATATCATGTTGAACCTTAAAATTCCCTATCAGTTTTTGTTAGTGTTGACTTCTATCCCAGAAGTAGGTTGAGAAAAATTCCCTTTGATGTGTTTTGTCTTCCAAAATTTTCAGAAGTATTGAATTTCTCCTCCATCCTTCCTTAATTAAGTCTAATGAAGGCATTTCTACCGTTCCATATGGAATATTGGTTTATTCTTCTTTGTATTGTTGTCAAATAGTGTCAAAAAATCATAGTTTGCCTAACAAATTGAATGATGAGATTACTAAGGTTTGTTACAAAATACCCTACCACAACTTCATCACGATATCCCACCTGAAGTTCGGCAAAATATGATTTTCCAACACCATGCTGCTCCTCCACATTATTTGAAAGCAATACAAATATAAACCAACGATGTACATGGATAGGTAGAAATGCCTTCCCCTGTTAAAACAGACTCTTCTGCCCATAAAAATCACCTCAAAAAGTAGTATTCTTCAACACAATCTGCATTCAGAAGCTAACAGCAAACTTGAGGTCTATGTTCATTATCACTGGATTTTAAACATTACATTGAAAAACTAATAAAATAAATCCTAAATAATAATAATAAATAAATAAATGTAATAACAAGATCCTCTGATCTGGTGTCTTATTATTGACAGTTTTCATTTTTTTTCTATTAAGCAATAATCTTTTTCTTTGCTTTTTATTCTAATTAAGAGTTAATTATGTTTAAAATGCACATTTCCATTAAGGGATTGTCATAATGTTTTATTTACACACGTGACTAATTTGTATGCCAAATGAAAACACCATGTTTTTTTCGGTTTCAAAAGGCAATTTCTCCATGAAATCGAAACAAAATCATTACATTTAACATATCATTCGAACACTTATTAAATTTGAAAGTTTATGTGAGAGTTATGTGGTTAGTTTTTTTTAAAGAATGGTTAGCGTTGAAGTAATATAAGACGTTTTGACTTCCCCAAATAAGGTAAAGATCATACTGTTCTTTGGATTCCAAGTTTGTAAAATTCATACTAAAATTAACTTAAACACTTCTAAAAGCATACAAACATTTAAAACATAAGCAAATTGATATAGTTTTTATATTTATTTATTGTTCTAATGTTAAATTGTAAGTTGTTTAATCAAAGACATTGGCACATTCCAAGGGTAAGGATATGCAATTATAAACTTAGCGGCATTTGATTATGAGTAATGTAAAATTGTAAGATGTTCAATCAAAGACACATTGGCACATTCCAAGGGTAAGGATATGCAATTATAAACTTAGCGGCATTTGATTAAGAGTAATGTAAAATTGTAAGATGTTTAATCAAAGACACATTGACACATTCCAAGGGTAAGGATATACAATTATAAACTTAGCGGCATTTGATTAAGAGTGATATCATTTTCATGTGATAAAGCAGGGTTTATGTACTCAAGAAAATGGAAACCTTTCAGGCTCCTATGAGTGATGGGCTTTCCAGTTCATATTGAAACAAATTTAAAATAGGACTATTAGAAATAGTTATGATAAGTTGTAATTTTGCATACTTTATGTCCTATGATCCTTTAATCTATGATTCAGTAATCGTCCAGATTTTTGTGCATCTAGCTTAACAGTCATTGTAGTTTAGTAACTAATAAACTAAATACTATATAAGTAGAAAATAATTCATCAATTCTTAATAGTTTGGATCCAGATATACTACCATATCTCTCAACTGATTTTAAGAGGGATCTTACCAAGGAAGATTGAATCTTTACGTATGTAGATGTTTGAATTATAATAACACCAACATGATTTTGTTTGAAACAAGATTCACATATATGGTAGGATGTTATATGACCCATATAAGTTTCCTTGATAAATTTTGATTTTTGTTTACTAACTTATTTTCTTTGACGGCAGGCAGATATATGAATCAGCAGTAGAAGTTATCCTTAGGATGCTTAGTCAGTTGAGCATTGATGTCATTTTTGTTAATAATTATTATTTATCCTAGATTTAAAAAATTTTCTTAATAAGATAAGAAGCATATACAACATACATCTTTTATGAACTTTGTATCTTTTATTGCAGACCTCAGTCATTCGATTTAAATTACTGCTCATACCTAAATTGTGATTATTAATCAATGACTGTTAATATAATCTATATATTTAAATAAATATCAAACTTCCCCTAATTTAATGCTCTTTACATAATTATTTGACTTCCTGAAATCTCATCGAAAACTGATTGGGTCGTATCCGACCCGACTGTACCATCTATTTCATCTTCAAGCATTGTACCGTTAGAGGGTTAAACAAAAATAATTTTCTTGTTTCTTTGAAGCTAGGAAAAACAAAACAAAAAACTAATGACAAAAAGCAGTGTTTATTTTTCTCACAATACATTTATGAAATTGTAGTCTGAGCTCTAAAGCAGAACTCTTGTAATTTAATGCTAAAGCAAGTATCTGCTTAGAAAAGTTTGGTTTACAAATCTATTAAACAGCTTAAGTACTACAGTCTATTAAAGTATGAAGATTGATTAATAATTATTGAGAGTATTTGGTGTTAATAGTATTTAATTATTATACCAAAAAAGTATGCTTTATAATTAAATTACAAATTATTAGCTATGTTAGCTGGATAGTGATCATTATATCAAATCATCATTTTTAGTGCATATCAAATGAACAATAACATTAAGCACCAATGAGTAACTGTAGTTAATACCATTAATATTTTGTTAACCTCTACCTCATTTGTTATACAGAGGTATCAATGTGGAGTAATTGATGGAATACAAATTGACTCTTGCCTTGTAGAAGTAGGTTCTAATTACATATCAAAGGATTTTTCTTTTAAAAAAACAGCTTATCACACTTATAATAGCTAGAAAAACCATTTCTAACATGTTATCTGTTTATAAAAATGTGAATAAACAAGTTGTATTTATTTACATGTGATTACAAGAACTAAGACTTTGTCTAGAGGTTTTTTAAAAATTTATTTTATTAAATTTTCAGGACAGTAATCTATAATTTTGACTGCATCTCTAAGAAAATCCCCTCAGTCAGTAATTAAATATATTAAGATAAAATTATAATTAGTGATGTGTCGGTACCAAAATGTTTAGATTTTCAATATCGGTTCCAAAAATTGATTTTCAATACCTATAACTTGATTTAAAAATGAATTGCTTTCATAAAAAATAATCTGCCTGAGAGCTGAAAATCTCAAATTAATAAAAAAAACAATAATAATATAAAGGAGCCTACCAGTAAACCACCAATAGCATTTTTAACCCATATCATATATTATGTAAGTTAATTATAATTCTTCCAATGTATAAAAAAGTAATCCATTTTATGAATTTAAGGAGACGAACATTTTAATAAATAAGTTTATTAACTTTATTCTGGGATTACAAAAATCCTGTGAATGATAGATGAATTGATTTGGTTGAACCTCCAGCTTCTGCAGATCAATAGAGAATCTATTTATTTAACTAATTAACTTTCAGAAGCAATCCTTTATTATTGAAGAGGAACAAACATTAAAAATAGCATTCCTATAAAGGATGAAAAAATATGCTCAGCGTCGAAATGATGTGTAGTAATTATATACATAGGTAATGAAGTATCATAAAACTGCCGCGAAAGTCAGTGGTATCGACAGGTTCCTAGGAATTTACTCTGAGGCATCGATTCTCGATAGCAATTCTTTTGTCAAAAATCGGTAGAATTGAGAATTGACACATCCCTAATTATAATAATCTCATTGTTAGTGATAAATTTTACTACAAAATCATCGCTGAGTTGTCAATTTGAAAAACCATCCTTTTACATAACACAAGTTTAATTCTTACTTTGATTACTCTGACATTTAATCATATTTGACTATTTCATGTGACAATTAAAGCTCCATTCTCATCAATATATCAAAAAATACATTTAAAAACAATATAATTGCTGAATGGAAAAAAAAAAAAAAAAAAAAAAAATGTTACTGAAATACGTGAACATCAATTGAAAAAAAAAAAAAAATCCTGTTTACAATAATGATTTTCTAAAAAATCCTACTGGATGGATCCAGTTGTATAATGGTGTACATTTTTATTTATTATCAAAATAAAAATCTATATCTGAAAATAAAATCCAGGATAAAATTTAAATTGTTTAATATTAATTGCTTTTTGATTTAAAAAAAAAAATCAATGATCAAAATTCTGACTTAGCTATTAAAAAATATAAATGGTATTTAAAATTGAAATGGGAGCCACGGTTAAGTCAACAAAGAGCATTTGTCCACCAGTGGGGATAGACTGTTTTCCCCCTGATTTTATCTTTTGGTAGATCATTTTTTATCTTAGCACCAATGTTCTGTCTACTAGAGTTAGCACATTTAAAGTACATAGAGAAAACTTAAGTGTGAGTCTATTTTTTACCCTATAAAAAGTTTTTTAATGTATCGAGGTGGTTTAAAAATATTACGTTTTTACAATGCTAATCTATAACGTGGGTTGATACAGATTCTGGATCAATAGCTTTAGTTACATAAATCATGAGGGGTACTGAAAGCTTTTGAGACCATTTGACATTTTGCGAGAATGACTCTTCAGTAGCTATTCGAGTAACAATTTGATTTATCTAAATAAATCATTTGGCTTGTACCAAAATATTAATTGTGGAACCTATTGAGCATTTCTGAAGGCTAATTTCAATTATTGGGGCCCAGCCATCTTCTCCTTTTACACTATTAAATAATATAATATGTATTCAATAACAAAAAATATGTTACACAAAAATATTTCTATTTTAGCAGCACTTATCAATAATTGAATATTTTATTAAAATTATTTCAATGGAATTTTTTTATAATGATGACTTACTGGTAAACACTGAGGGTGACCTGACAAGATTAAATTAATCTTTACAAAAAAACAAAAAAAACAAAAACAATTTTTTTAATATTTCTATGGTTGTTAACGTTACATTGGCTGAACCCCATAGTAGTGCCCTAAAGCTAATGGTTTTATACTCTTAAACATGATATTATTGAAAATGATTTACAATTTTCTAAAATATCATTCTTCATCAAAGGTCCCTTACCAGTGCTATACGTATCATTATACAATTTTCCTAATTTACATTGATACTTCTTGAAATGTTTGATGAAGTCACATTTCTTTTAGATCACATAGTTGGACAATAAATGCTTTAGTTTGCTGCTAGATCAGAGATTTTATATACATTAAGTTCTCTTTCATAAAAAATATATCAATTTTTTTTTTTTTTTTTTTTTTGCTCAACTCAAAATTATGAAATTATTACTACAAAATTAATGTAAAAAAATTATATTAAATAATAGTACCTAACAATGATGCTAGAAATATATCTAGAAATTACAATTTGACTTTTTTTTTTTCTTTTTTATTAAATAATCTTTAAGATATAATAAAAACACACTTCACTTTTACATATAATAATACAGTGATTATACAAAAAATATTTTTAAAAAAATTAAAGCTAATACACAATTAATCAATTGACCACTTATTTTTTTAAAAATAAGTGGTCGAATCCTCACTCAGGCCTTCAGGTTGAAGCTTTACTTATCTGAAAAAAGAATAAAGGAAATGTTATAAATATTAAAAAAAAAAATAATAATAAAAAGATTAAAGAAATATTTATCATAAAATAAAATATTAATCAGGATGTACTGATTGTTGAAGACAATTTATAATGGAAGTCCCAACTTAGGAAAGGGCAGCCAGCTAAAAAGGTTACCGCTAAAGGTATCAAGAATGATGCTTTTGTGAAATTATTAAGGTTTTGCTGGGTCATAAAAATATTTATTTAATTAAGGAATAAACTTTTTGGTTTAAAATAAACTTTCAATTTGCTTTTTTAACATTGTCATAAATTATATTATGACTTTTGGAATGAGATAACATTATTTGGGAATGTTAGGATTCATTTGCTGCTTCATAAAATATTGGAGTCAATGGATGTAAGTTCTGGAATGTACATTAAAATAAATACTAATTATTAGTTTATATTTGCTTTTAATCCTAATTAGTAATTGCTTTTAATAATAGTAAGTTTGTAAATATTTGACTAATAATTGAGGCATGGAATTCCTAAACCAGCTAAGACCTATTTCCAGATTTGTTTTTTATTGTATAGTTTTTGTACTAGACCATCTTTAGAGGAAAGGATTTCTCAAAAAAAAATAGTTAAATCACATTGGAAATGGCTTTACAAAATATAATTACCCTTCCCAATCCAGTCTCATCTTTACCTTAATCGACCAGCTGTGAAAAATTTTAATAAATGGCCTTAGCTGGTTTTGGAATTCTACGCTTCAATTAGATTATTTTATATTTTTTATTCACTTATATTTTCTCTATATTGCTTCAAAAACTGTTATTTCATATGATACAACCAAACACTTTCATAAAATTTTCTTTTATTTCTCAATAAATATTGCTTCAGTATTTTCTTTTATAAGTAATTATTTATAGGATCACCTGACTAAGTTTCATCTTTGGATTCAATAAATACAAGGAATGTTGATAATAGCAAAAACTAAGGTTCTGTGAATTAAACTAAATCTTTTATTTAAACCATTAAAATGATTATTTTTATTTTTTGAAAAATCTGGCACATCCACAGAGCCAATGTTTATTAAATTTATAGAATTAAATAATGTGAGAATGATTATAAAAGCTATTTGGAATAAAAAATATGTACCTAAGGGGTTACTGTTATTATAATCCAATTGTTATTTATGATTGCACAGAGTTTAATACAATTCTAAACACAATTATTTCTGATCGCATGTGTGTGTACTCACAGATATGAGTGTACACACAAAAACAAATAAAATGATAATAAATTAGTGTTGTTTATAACTCACCTGCTTTATTCTTTTGTTTCTGTTTTGAAGATGATGACTCATTTCTCTCTCTTTCTGGGCTGTCCTTACTTTCAGATTTACCTAAAAATTAAGAAGAAAAATATAAGAAATTCTAATTAAAAACATCTAAATATATATATTTTTAATAATAAACCCAACCCTCCCATCATCGGTGCTTTAAAGTTGTTTTTTTTTTTTGGTTGGGACTTAATGTCCTTATATGCTCCAACTAGGGCATTTGATTTGATGTGATTTATATGGGAGGGATGGATTATCCTATAGCTTACCAACCTATTTTAGCAAGGCTGGGATTCACCCTGGATGGGTCCGCCATAAAATAAATTTTAACCCACCCAGGTGGGATTTGAACCGACGACCTTCAGTACCGCGCTTTAAAGTTTCTTTCCTTAAATTACCTACTCACTATCCTTTGTGATCTGGATTATACTAGATTAGTATGGTAATTTTAAACATTTTTGAAATTGGATACAAGTATAAAACATTGGAAGTACTACCTAATTCTTGTTTTATTTATTTTTATTTGCTGAGCTTTGGGGCTCCAATAATCCATCTCTCATTCAATCCTTCTTCAAATCCAGTATGCTCTCAACTTGCATCCCATTTTTTTCCTAACAACCCACAGAGATGTATGAAAAGAGGAAGGCCTTGGGACTTCCCCATATACAATTTTTATTGATGTGCTGCTACCAGTGGGTTGTTGCTTCACAAGAAATTGTCCTGTTATTATCACATTTACTGGATTTTTTTTTAATTTAATTTAATTTTTTTTTTTTAAGTACAGTAGTAAATTTCAATAAATGGATAAATAACAAAAAAAATTAGTTGCTGAATGTTGTGATTAGTTTCAGTAGCTCTGTAGAAGTTGTTTATAAATATATAAAAGTAGCTTTTTTTTTTCTCTCCCTAATTTCTTTATTTATGGACTAAACTCTTCCAATACCTAAAGCCGATAAAGTTTTAAATAACTAGCTATCGTGCTACATAAAGTGTAGTGAAGTGCAGAAAGCAATATTTGTTAAAGTAAAAGTAAATATACTTACACTTTCATATTACATTGTATTAATGCATATATTTAAGAAAATAAGAACACAACTTCTAAGCAGGCCCGGAACAAGGGAGGGGCATAGGGGGCACGTGCCCCGGGCGGCAGATTTTAGGGGGCAGCAAAATTTGAAATGTTTATAAGAAAAGTAAGTTATTAATAACCTTATCAAAACAATAATAATACAATCGATATTGTTCAATTTTATTACTTTTTTTTCTTCATGATTTATAAACCTTATTATACTGTTCTACAGAAGTATTGTATTTTAATGGTGTAAGAGGGGGGAGGGGGCGGCAAACTGATCTTTGCCCTCCTTGACAAATCTTCTAGTTGCTTCTAAGTCTATTCAACTGCCAGCGAGGGTTAAGGTGACTGAAGCGTAAGTGAACTATCGCATAGAGCAGAAATAAAGTTGGCTATGTCAATAATAGAGCGAATCAGAAATCAAGTGACAGCGGTATACAGGCTGTTTGCACAAACCTGCCGCTACCATCCAACACATCTTCTTCCAACCAGTGCATATTTTAAGGAATTTTGATTGGGCGACATACGAGACGGCTTAAGTACCGGGGGTAGGGCGGGGGGACGAATTTTCAAAAAAAAAAAAAAATGTCAAATGACGCACACAAGTGTCGCCCAGTTTATATGTTATTTTATGCTATGCTTCCAACCCGTTGTTATATATTGATATCACATAAAAGTGAATAAATTCGTGCCGGAAGCAGAATGTCTGGAGTAAATGTTAAAAGGCTTGTTTTGGATAATCTTGAAAATATTTCACAATATTTGAATACTTAACAACCTATTCCCTGTGACAATAGATATGTCAATAGATTTAGCTAACTTATATTATCATTGTTAATGAAACAGCTACCATTTTATATTATATTTTAATACAATAAAGGATTATTTTACAGTTGTAAACTTGGCGCTATAAAACAAAACATTGATGAGAAAAGTAGTTATTTAACTACTGTCTTTCAGGTTTCTGATTTAAGTTTTGTAGCTTACCATTTATATACTGGGAGCTATAAACATTATAATATTCCCCTAGGTTATGTATTCATGAGGCGTTTCCAGTAACAAATTAAGTTATCCTCTTGCAGAACTTTGTTTCGGGTCGTTAACTCCAAAAGCTTATTCCAAAAAAACTTCCCACATAAATCAAAAGCCTGGTGAGAGGTGGAATTAAGAGAATGTTTTAGGTCAATGCCCTTTTAGATTCCTTAAGTATAAAAAAGATTTATCGACTAAGTTTGTTAGAGAACTACATTAATTCATAGGGTAACTAGAGAATGAACTTGTATAGTGGAGAGATATTAGAGCAGGGTATGTTCTAGAATTAATTTAACTTAATGGATGAGCCCTGTTGTTATAAAACTAGTGGGCGAGTGTAGGAAAAACCGCAGTATGAGTTCCATTATTTTAATTATTATTTACTTCTTTTTTTTTTCATTTATGAAATTGTGTATATCCTTTTTATATTCTATTTATTACTAACATTTTTTTTCACATTATTAAAAAGTTCATGGATTTTATTATTGCTCCCCCACCAAAGTTATTAATATCTGTTAAGAATTTCTAGACCCTTTCAATAATCCTACAAAAAAATTATTATTAACTAATTAATTCATTTATTTTTAATTGCTGGTAACGTATGTCAAAAATATGTTCACACTTAATGGTGACTAAGAGAAACATGCAGAAAAACTGAATTTTAACTAAAAGTCTTTAGAAACCAATCTTAAAAGCATTTATTATGTTATTATAGGTGTGAGCCTCTGGAACAGCCAAATTAATTACTGATTCAAAATGAAAATGACTTTTAGTATAACGACATCAACAACATTACTAAATGCTACTGTGTGTGTGTGTGTGTGTGTGTGTGTAAGAAAAAAGAAGAAGGATTTTATTGCATAATTTTGTTGTTTTTTTTTTTTACAATAAATTTAAGAAATGGGACCACAAATTATACGTGCGTTACGAAAATTGTAACATACGATACCGCAATGGTAACGTATGTCAAATTTTAGTATATTTAATTAGAAAAAGATTATTTAACTACAATTTTTTTTCAAATATAATGGGTTTAAAACATTCGTAATGTTGAGAACTACAAACTGTAAAAACATAGATTGGAAGTGGTGAATTCAATGGGAGAAAACAATGGTAACGTATGTCAAAATGAATTAAGGCACTCGTTATGTTTTAAGAATCAAGGTCGTTTTACTTTAGTTGATACAGCGAACTGGGCTCTTGGTTGAGAATGGTTACAATACAACAGTCTGGAGGGTGGTAAGATGCAATCCCGACTCCCCTAGTTCCAGAACCCAATCTTCCACACTCGATCACGTACATGAATAAATTCAGAAATTCTCCTCACAAAGAAAATCTTTTCTCAATCCCCAAAAATTTCATATTTTCAGTAGAAAGTTCTATTTTATTTAATATACACATAATTTAAGAAAAAATAACAAAGAGAATAAAATGTTAGAAAAAGGTTAGAAATTGAAAATTTGACCTGTGGACAGTAACGTATGTCAGAATTTTCAAAAATTAATTTTATTTTTTTCTTAAATTGAAACATTTGAAATTGAAGTTTTAAAGCCTAAATTAATTTTTTAAAATGAACTCGACAAGATAAAATCAACAGCAGTGAAATATGTATTGTAAGTTTTTTTTTTATAGCCATTCAAAGTGCTGGGACAGCAAATTGCCATTTTATTTGAAAACCACCCAATACGATTATTGCCTTCCCAATAACAAAAAACAAAATAACGTCGAATTTTCCCCAGTCTTACATAATTATTTGTAAGTTAAATTATGATAATTCAAAAAGGTAGTTTTGATTGTTTTTATTTTTTTATGCAAATGAAAGAAGACTTGTAATTTTATGTTAGTTTTTTTTTTTTTATTGGGGCTTAACGTCCTTATGGAGTTGAGGGAACTATTATTCTGATATTTGATCTGCAAGTCGCAGTTTTAAATGTAAAATGTAAATTTAGAAAAGCAGCAGATTATGGATAGGCGTATACATGATCTATTGTTTTTCACAGTCAAGGAGAAATTGAATTAGTTTTTGTTTTTTTAATTTAATGTGTCATATTTTTATATTATAATGACAAAATATTTGAAGGCACTTATATAGCTTTGAATGTACCTGATGCTTGAATGAGTAAATTCATGTTTGTATTTTTGGGTAACGATTGGTGTTATATTAAAAGGGATTTATTATGTTTCCTAATAGGAGAAAATGAGTTTATCTGAGATGACATAAATATTTTCTTTTTCGTTTAATGATTCAAAAGTCTCCTTTTTTTTGCTTTTCTTTTTTATTTATTGTTAATTGTTTATTTTCTTATTTAACATTTTTCCCAATTGTTTGTTCTTTTGATTATTTTTAAAATCAGATAATTAAATTATATTATGCCATATAATGGAAAGGTTATTTTCTTTAAATATTTTTTTTCCGTTTCTTTATCCTTTTTTTTTTTTTTTTTTTTTTTTTTCTTCTCTAATTATTTTAAGGGAGTTATTAGGAACCGGCTCGGAATGGGAAAGGGGTTTGTAGACAATTAAGGTAAGTCCCTGTCCCCATCAACTATTATTCTTCCTACATTTTTTTACGGATGGGAATCGAAGCCCTTTACGATAAAGGAAGAACATACTGGAAGCTTTATAAGACTACACAAAATTATATTGCGGGACATTTATCCGCTAACTGCAGTTCACATAACAGCATTACGACGATTAAAATGAGGTTGTAAACTTGTTAGATTTAATAATGTCCGAATCTCAAAAAAAAGATTGACAACGTTGAACTGTCGAGTAAACATACGAAAGGTAGACTTAGAAGTAGATGGGAGGCTTGTGTATAGGACGATCCTGGGCTTGTGGTTTCATCTTGTGGCTTTGGATGGGCTGGAATGAGGAAGGAACGTGGTTTGTTTTTGCTTCCTTATTTTACTTGAGGAGGCTTTGATCTTCTAGGAGGCTTGGTTCCCAGGATAGGCAAATTAATCGGGGCCCTATTTCGTCCTATTTCCTCCCCTAATTGCTCAAAGGGTTGCAATCAGATTGTGCCGTCTAGGGTTAGGTTCAATGTACTCGTAAGGGCCAACACGCTAGTCGATTCCAGTCCAATAACCAGGGGGCAGGTAAAAAAAAAATATTTATTTGTTTTCAATTGATTGTTTTTTTTTTTTTTTTTTTTTTTTTTTTGGTGTTTGAATCCGAATTTAAAATTTATCCCATCGAAAAACTTGATTGTTCCGAAAAAATAATAAGGAGTGAATTTTATTATTTGAACTTGAGTGCTGCTATGTTAAATAATTTTTATTTTGCTTACTTATTGAATATTTTTATCTCTTCTATGAAAAAAGAAGAGAAAAAAAAAAATGAGATTTTAGGCGTTAACATCAATTTTGGCCACCCAAGTTTCGTCATGGCGATGCAACGCTTGAAGATGATGCTCGTTCTGGAAGACCTCAAGTTGCAGGGGAATTCGAGAACTAATTGATTCGGATCCACGTCAAACATATGCGGAAATAGGTAAGGAGTTAAATATTTCACAAGCAACAGCATGGAGATACCTACGTCAAATGGGTAAAATAAAAAAAAAAAAATGGATATATGGTTCCCTCAGAAGTTATCAGATGCGAATAAGAGGACACCTACTACAAAATTGACTAGGGATAAATTAATGGAAATTGGATGGGAAACTGATTGATGGGCAATGGCCCCACCCACCATATTATCCCGACCTTTCACCCACTGATTACCACCTTTTCAGATCTCTGGACAATTGTCTCTCTAGAATTGGAACTAAATCAGTTTTTTAACAGCTAAGATCAATCATTTTTTTAAAAAGTGTTAGAAATCTTGCATCGCGGTGGGATAAAATTATCAGTTGTAATGGAGATTATTTTAATGAATAAAGTTATTGTATAGTTATTGGTTCATTAAACTTTTTAATTCCCCCCCCCCCCCCAAAAAAAAATTACAGAACTTTTGGAACGACCTAGTATTTAGTGGTTAGTGCACATTAAAGTTAAATGAATGGCATTTTCAAATAAGTCTTACTTTTTTTTTTCAAATAGATATAACGCTAATTTAAAATACTATCCCACTTCTTCTCTTGAGTTTACTAATAAGAGTATATTTAACTGTGATGCATAAAGTGTATAAATAACATTCACCCATTGCATGATTAAATCGCGAAAATATGCCAAAAATTAATACAGGGTTAGAGCAAATGCTGGACATTTGTTAGAGCAGTTGTCAATTAAACAAAATAATATTAAAGGTGTTGTAAATATTGATACGATAATGGAATGTGGAGATTTGTGTTATTTCTGGATAGCCTTTGGACAGTTTACTTATAGAAGGAAATCAAAAGGTAAAAAAATCAGAGGATGTTTTCTGTCGCAACTGATTGTGAATGGATCGTATAACAGTAGGGCACTAGTGGGGGCGGTGCCGCCCACCGGGGCTCCCAACCCCCTACAGCTCCTACGTGGGAGCTCAAACGATTTTCTTAACGCTTCTCTTCTTAATTTATACCTTAATTTACCCGTTTTATTCATAGCAGCAGAGAATTTATCCTTCCAACAGCCTTGTGGCATTGATTTTGTTTGGCAACTCTTCCTAGTCATGATATATTCATAAGTTTGTATTTTATTAACAGACTTCAAAAAGGAGGAGGTTCTAAATTCGACTATATATTTTTTTTTTTTCGTTTTTGTTTGTTTGTCACGCTGTGAATATTATAATATTATATTATAATTATACTGTGAATTATGAATCGCTTTTGATGACTTTTTTTGATCGGTAGGTCATAGCCGTAGTCACTAGGCGCCTTTTAAGAAAAAAAACCAAAAACAAATACCGACTTCAATATTAAACCTACTTGCCACAAAAAATTGAAAAATAAAGTTAATTAATTAAAAAGTATATTTAAAAAACACACCTTTTCAAGGCTAAACCTACATACTCAAATTTTAACTTAAAAGTAAAAAAAGTTCAAAATACACCCATCACTAAAAATTGAAAAATGAAGTTAATTAAAAAAAAAAAAAAGAAACATTTTATGACTGAATCTCCATGTACAAACGAACTAAAAAGTAAAATGTAATGAGGATTGATCCTTCTATAACATCATGAAGCCAATTGTTTTTGATTGATAGGTCAAATGGTGGTCCCATCTTTATTAAGAAAAAAAACAGACTTAATGATTAAACCGACATGTACAAACTTGAATTAAAAAGTTAAAAAAAAAAAAAAAAAAAAAAAAAAAAATACACAACTAATACTGTAAACTAGTAATTTCAACCAACTACTGGACTATTACTCACGATAACTACTGGACCAAAGTGTACCAAATTTTAACTGCATCATCTTTATAGTTCAATGAAGGTTTAACAATAATAAAATTTACAGATTCCTAATTTAATTGTTATTAGCAAAGCCATAAATATGTGGTGCAAAGTGAAGTTTGAAAATCGACTGTTAAGTGGTGATCGCCATTCGACAGGAGAGGCTTCGTACGATATTTTAGAGTGCTTCAAATCGATAATAAAATTTACTAATTTTAAATCAAACTGTTATTACAAAGAGATAAAGATGTCCTGCGACAAGTGGATCTTAGTTCTATTTTTTTAGTAAATATTCCGTGTTCATCTGGATTACCAACTCACACATTAAAGTTAAAAATTGGATGTCAAATTAGGTTTCTACGTGATCTTTACCCACCTGATCAGTGCAATAGAACTAGGTTAAAGGTTTCAGCGATGCGTGAGAATATCATTGAGGGCATGATTCTCACTGGAATACCGACTGGAGATATTGCATTTATTCATATAATTGCAATGATTATTACTGTTATTCTACTTCAATTCAAAAGATTAAATTTTCCTATAAATGTTTCTTTTGCTATTACAATTAACAAATTGTAAGGCCAGACTTACGGAAACGTAGTAGATCTTCAGCTGTTTCTCTCCCGGTATATTTATGTTGGACAATCCAGAACTGGAACCCTAACAATTAATTATTGTAATATCGGGAGACAAAACTCGAGCTTTAAAAAATTCGGCCTTAAAATGAAAATACATTTTATTCTGGGGCCATTGCCCCTTAAGAATAATTATAATGGACAATTAATGGCGGCCTAGTTGCCGTATTTATAATTTAGAAAATTATGTGATTTTAATTTTTCTTTTTTGTGTGCTTTCTACAATACAAGATTTCCATCTGTAAGTACATACAACTTAAATTATTAGTTAAAATTATAAAGATCTTTACGTATGAGAGCGGGCGATGTCGCGACGTGGGATGCTAGTTACTAATATAAATCCTTAGGTAGAGCAGTGCTGAAACGATGGATACCCCCAGCTGCTGCTTATTTAGTGCTGTTTACATCTTCCTGGGGCTGACGACCCCCGGGGTAGCAAACTGTCTCTGTTTGTTCTAACTCCCTTCCGTCTTCCGCCTTCCGCCTTGTGTTACTGCTCTGTTTCGCTAATGAATATTCTTTCTTCATTTCAATGTCTAATTACGAAAGACACAATAATAAGTTGTTCGTTTCAAGCCCTCATTGTTATTTTTTAGATAAAGAAAAGATTTTATTTCTCAATTTTTATTTTTCTCACATCAAAATGTTCCACTTGAATAAAAAGTAAAATGTTTTCATTTTATATCGCGATAAATAATTAAGATTGTTTTATTAACAAAACACACCATGTCAATTCAATTACCTGGATTATTATTTATTTTTTTTTAATAGCATTATGGTTTTTAATTTAACTTAACCAGATACCTTCGATGATAAACTTCATACCCTCTCGAACCCATTAGTCTCCAATCCCAACTTGCCTCACACTTGATTCACAATAACCCTTCGACATGTTCTGAAAAGAAGGCTTAGAGACCTAATAAAAAAACTTCATCAAAGTGGAACTAATGAGTAATTGTTTGAAAGTTATACAAGTATAAATTGCAATAATTTTTTTAACACATTTACTAATATATTCAATATTTACATATTATATTCTGTTGTGAATACTAATCTATACTATTATATGAAAGGACAAGCCATTTTTCGTTTGTGACCACTAACCGCGAAAACTACGAAACCACTCTATACCAAATTTTAACTACATTTTTTCAAAGTTCTAGGTTTAGCTATAATAAAAATTTAAATGTT
Source organism: Euschistus heros (assembly GCA_003667255.2). Taxonomy (NCBI): domain Eukaryota; kingdom Metazoa; phylum Arthropoda; class Insecta; order Hemiptera; family Pentatomidae; genus Euschistus; species Euschistus heros. Next base: position 51,492 of record RCWM02000434.1, on the reverse strand, counting down.
CCATGTTGAGTGGCAGAAACGAGGTTTGCCACACTGCCTGATCCTTTTATTGTTTAGAAATTAAAATAAAACCAGATGAAATCAATAAAATTATTTCTGCCGACTAAAAATTATTACCAAATAAAAATGTCGATCCTTTGCTTTTTGATATTGTGTGTAAAAAATGAATAGGCCACTCATTATGTAGTCCATTATCCGCAAGAGACCCTTAATATTCTCTGTCCATCTGGATTACTAACCCATGTTTTAAAATAAAAATTGATGTCCAATTATATGCTTCTGTGTAATTTTGAGACACCTATAGTACCAGGTTAAAAATTATTGCTATGCGTGAAAATATCATTGATACAATTATCAATTACATGCTACGATAAAAAAAATTATTGATAAAATAAATAAATTTTAATTATCAGTTACAATTATTTATCAAGTTCTGTAATAATTAGTAATAATAATTAAAAAAAATCATGTTTGCTAAAAATCTTGGAATTATTTTCGTACAAACCCTTTCCAAATCTCAGATTGCCTAAATCTCCCTCCATTTCATTGTTCTACTTAAATTATTACCACTGATCCCGCAACCTTCTTCCCAATCAACTCGTAACATTTTAGTTTCCTCCCTCATATTCCCATACCATGACTATAGATGTCTGGTTTATGGTGGCCTCTCGGTTCTGAAGGTCAGATTGAAGGGAATCATGAACTGCTTTGCCAGGTTTGTCTTTGATACCCCGAGGCGCTCTTCCATGTTACTTACCTCTATTCCGAATTAAATTGGCTTCAACCTATTTTAGACAATATTTCCTATGAACATTCCTTTACAAACTTATCAGTACCCTTCATCCTACCTATATTTACAATATGCTTCGATTCAGATCTGCAGTCATTCCAATACACACAAGATCCCGTCATTCCGACCTGTATACGCCATCCCATTGAACTTCAGCATTCCAACGGTCCTTGCTCATCAGCTCAACCATCCTCTGGATTTCAATCCCTCTTTATATCAGGCAAGCGAAATCCTTGAATACATTTAAATACTTCTATTTACATTATCTTATTCTTATCTAAGGTGACGCTTGCTAACAACCTGCCTACTCAATTAAATGAAATCATTTTACATTTTTGGAATCATTTCAATACCTATTTGCTTAGCTTAGATTCCACTCGATATAAGTTTTACTTACTCTGAATATATCATTCAAGTAATTCTATTGTGTATAATATACTATACATTGTACCAAAAGCATTTATTGCGCATTACATTGTAGAGCTTTCTCCTATTTTCCTCTCTATATATTTAATTAGTATCCATGTACCTATAAATTATGATTGTCTTATTATTATTATTTTCTTTAATTTTCCATTTTATTATGTCTCTGATTAGATGTAATTTGCTCTATTTATTTATTTACTTTTATTGATGTTATTCTTAAGGGACTTCGTTCCGGAATAACACTGGCTTCTATTCTTTTATATATATATATATATATATATATATATATATATATATATATATATATATATATATATATATTTACCTATGGTGGCCTCTCAACGGTTCTGAAGGTCAGATTGAAGGGAATCATGGACTTCGCTAGGCTTGTTTTTAACTTACACACACACACAAAAAAAAAAAAAAACACACACACACTCTCTTCTTCTTATTTTTTTTCCTCTTCTGTAGTAACCCTGCAGAATAGGCGTTTATTTTAAAATTGTACATACACCATGCAAGAAGCATATTATATGCATACAATGTTTTAAATATCTTTTCTTCTAATACAAATAAATTTTTCAAGTATCAATAACTTAAAAAAAAAACCCTGAATAAATGAATAAACTATAAAAAAAAAGAGAATAAATAAAAATAAAATAAAAAACATTTTGAATGCCAATAGGTTGAAACACTATTATATATTCACAATTTTTTAATTTTTCTTTGTGTAGTTTAAAAATATTGCTGTATTCCAGAAGTTCCTTTTTATACTTCCGGTATAAAGCTTCTTGTTGAAGAGGCCATGTACCCCCTTCCATTAGAGAAGCCTGAGAATGATTTGTGTCTCTCGTCTTCGTATAAGTGGCAGTCATTTAAAATGTGCAAGAATGTTTGTGGAGTTAGTCCCACACATTCACAAGCATCTGAGTTTCGTAAGTGAAATCGTTTCAGATAAAGGTTAGTTGATCTGTGTTCTGTAAGTAACTGAGTTAGTTTGTGATGAGTGCTTTTGGGTATTTTATAGTTTTGTGGTGTTATATTTGGAATTTATTTGTGTAATGGTCGTCCTTTAGATTGTTTTCAATGCCTGTTCCAGTCCTTAATCAAGTCTGTTAGTATGTATTTCTTTATATACGTAAAAGGAACTGTATTGTATTCATAAGTGAACTTTGTATCATTAGCAGCTGTCTTAGCCAATGTGCCTGCTTTTTTCGTTTTCTGTATTGCCACTATGTCCTTTTATCCATGTCAAAAACGTTCTTAAGTCACGGCCCATTTGATTCTTTCTAATTTGTACAGTAAGTATGTCTTGTATTTTATTATTTGTTATCGAGTCTATCACTACTTTATAGCCAGTATATATATTGTAAGTAAATTTTGGGTAATCTGTTAGTCCTAAAATATAATCAGCTGCTTTTAGCACTGCCAGTTTTTCAGATTGATTATTCGTTCAGTTCTGTCCTAGTTAGTGAAATTTCGTTTCGTTCAGTCGTAAAGGCACATCCTGCATTGTCTCCTTGTTTACTTCCATCTGTGTATATGACCATTATATCAGTTTCTAAAGTAGGTTCTACCAATTCGTCTATATGTTGTAAAAGTTTTGCGTGAGTATAATTTAATGCTAATGAACTCGAAACGGTATTAGAATGCATGGAGCAGAAAACATTTATTTATAATGTGTTCCGTTCCTTGCAGAAAAAAAAGAGCCATATTTAACAAACAGCCATTTGTAGAGTATTGATGGTAGAGTTGATGAGAGCCCAGCACTGAAGCCACAGTCGTTAGTACAAGGATTTTTTTTTGTGCAGGTTATATTTTTATTTTGCCGATATCCGGTCTGTTATTAATCAGGGATTCCATGATGTGGGTGGCAGCTGCTATTTATAACCTGAACCTGACGTTTGGTCTCATAATAGAATTATCCATTTATAAAAAACTGTTGAAGTTGTCCCTCCACAAGTTTTCCGTCAATTCAGAGTTTTCCGTGGTCATTTTCATCTACTGCGATGTTAGATGATAGAATTGTTATTTGAAATTTATAAATATAGGAAACAGCCGAAACAAAATTTATGTAATTTATTTCATGATTTAATATTTTTATCTTATTATTTTCATCTCAATTTTTTAATCAAACTATTTTTAGATTAAATTTACCTATAAAATGGAGAAAGAAGGAGAATATACATAATATAATATATGAAGATAAGATATAGAAAATATTAAGATAGGTCAAAATAAATATTTTCGAGATCATACATAATTCTAGGAGTGATGGTTTTTGACTATTGAATAAATGTGTAGGGTTCAATCAAAATCCAAAAAAATAAATCTGGTGGCTATTTACATTATCTTTTATTTTATTGTACATAGACCTAAAACAGTTATTTTCATCTAAAATAATCAGGAACGAAAGTGGTAGGATTATTACTGGATTACAACATTCCTGAAACGACCAAGGATAATTTTTTAACTGTTTGTCTGAGAAGTTAATTTTCTTTACTTAAATACTTCTATTATTATTATACTTTTGTTTTTTTAATAAATATACTTAAAGTGCGATTGTATTTTTTAGTTTTAATCTAATTTTGTAATTTTTTTTTTTTTCTATTACAAATATTTAATTATTTTATTTTATTTTATTTTATGTATGTATATGTATTGAATTTATATATTTCATTATGTGCATCATATCTACATTATATACATATAAATATATGTATGTATTTAATTTATATATATCACTTTTATGAGCATTGTATATTTTATATTATTTATGTATAACACAGTCCGGCTCTCTGTTTTTTTTTTTTTTTCAACTTTTTCATTTAATTTTGTAAATAATAAGTTAATGTAATCATAAAGCCATCTATTATACTTATTACCCACATTTGTAGCAGATTTTAATAATTACTCAGTCAAAGTTTTATTTATAAAAATAAAAAAAAACTTAAATACTTGAAGTATGAAGGGTTTGGTGGATGAAGGGAAATGTCACTTCTTTTTTTTAATACAATCTAGTTCTTTGGATATAGGATTTATTTGCAGAAGTGTTTCGAAGAAAAATCTTAATATTTCAAAACAACATATGAATAATATGAAGGGGTTATGTAACATTTTTGTGATAAAGGAAACCGTAAAAAAAAAAAAAAAAATTTAAACATAAATTACTTAAAATTTTGTTTTGTTACCCAACTCCTTCATCCACCAAAACCATCAGCTGAGAATAAAGAATTTTAAATGGTGTAAATTCATAAAATATAAAAAATTTATCCAATATCGAATCGATAGAATCGATTATGAACAAGCATTAAACCTGATGTTTACAAAGTGTCAAGCTTCTCTTAAGAGTGAACAATTTATTTTCACGAAAGAATTATCTTTTACCCGCTTTCTAATCTATATCTTCCTTCTCACTGACTCATGTCGTTAAACAAAAAGAAAAAAAAGATCACTACACATTAATTGCTAATGTATGATAGCAAAATATAAAATTTTTATATGAACATGTTTAATTAAATTATATATGTACTACCAATTAAACCAATGATGTCATCTGATTCGGACCAATGGTGAGAAGATCCCTGTAGCCGCGATGTGTTTAATTAATTTAAATCTTGTTAAGGAGACACTATGAAGATTACGGAAGTAAACTCAAATATATATTTTTTACTTTTATTCTTAAATTAGAAGCTGGCAAATATTTGGCAGATAGGTTGAAATAGGAATCTCAGAAACTGGATTGTAAGCCAGAGATTGTACCATCTGGCAACGCGTTATCGCCTTCGATTTACCTACATAAAGTATTTAATGAATAAATTATATACAATTATGAAGAGCTGATGTATAAATTAAAACTCTGTTTAATATTGTTATTTTATTCAAGCAATTAATAGCACTGAGAATTTCTGAAGAGTTGTAACCTTTAAACCTCCTACTTGAGTTTCACGACTTAATTCTATTTCAGTTTTTTTTTTTAAAGAAAATTAAAGTAACATTAATTGAACCTTTTAATATTATACACAGTATTATTTAAAGTTAGTGACTGTAATTTACTTTCAGTACATCATTATTCATCACAAATTATGCTTTTCTATAAATATATATTTAATCACTAGAGGTACGCATGATGTTATAGAAGGATCAATAAGGATTGATGAATTAATTGCCACATATATTAGAATTATTTTATTATAATACTAGTTTCGAATGCTAAACATTCGTCTTCAGTTCTAAAACATAAAAAAATTTCAACACATCACACCATTAAAGATCTAACAGATATCTGAAATATACCCATCAAGGAAAGGGGAAGGGGCAGGTATGTTAATTTTTGGGGTTGACTATAAGATTTGCGCCATAAAATCGTTTAAAACAGATCCAGATTTTTGTTTGGGACCAGATGAACATTTCCAATAGCTCCATTTTAAATTTGTTTCATTGGAACTATTGAGTTGAGGAACGAAAAAATCCAATGAGTCATAGCGGAAATCCCATATTATACCCTTAAAATTTAACCTACCCGCCCCCTTCTCCTTTCCATGAATATGGGTGTACTTCAGATATCTGTTAGCTCTCCTCAGGTGAGTACCAATGTTTGATTTCTTGTCTTACATTTTTGAAAACTTTAGTCTATATAATACATGTAACATAGTACTGATGTGTTGAGAATTTTGTATGTTTTAGAACTTAAGGTGAATGTTTAGCGTTTGAAACTAGTATTCTAATAAAATAATACCAATAGAAGTGGCTATTAATTCGTCAATCCTAATTATATATTTAATGTTCTATATGAAATAAAAGATCTAATAGGGGTTGCTAATTGTTGAGTAACAGAAAGAATTTATTTATTAGAAGGGACTCGTAAATTAATCCCCTCCAATAAATAAACAAATAGCGAACTGTTTTTAGGATCCATATGCAACCAAAAAAAATGTGGAACCAATACCAAAGCTGCTTCTTGAATTAAATGGAATGATAGGATGTCCAACAAAATATTGTATTCTATTTTTGGAAGTTAAAATAATGAATTATCGATCTGTATTACAAATGAACACGTATATTTAAAAAAAAAAAATGTGTTTATTGTTTCTAATATACTATGTTATTATTATGGTTTAAAATAAAGTTTTCTTAAATGTAGGCGTGTTTTCCCCCCTAAAATTCAAAAACTAATTTTTAATTTTAGAAGAAAAAAACACAGTATATAAATGAATATGGCTGAGACTAACTATATATTTATGTTACATCTCTTTATTTAACTTCTCTTTTATTTTTATAACTTTTTTAATCTTATTCATAAGGAATTATCTCAGCTAGACGATTGCTCTATGAAATCTACTATTATACTGTTCTTAGGGAACAAGTTGTCCTTGAATTAAGTTTATTTAATTTTTTTTTTCTCAAAATACATAAGCATTTCTATTATTTTTAAGTCCACAAATGCTTAAAAAATTTGCTTAATCATCTACCAAGCTTATAGCAGAATGTGAATTGTTAAAGGGCGGTTCTGATTCAAGTATTTGAGTTACATCGTTATAAAATTCTTATTTTTGATAACTGGATTTACAGGAACAGCTCCAAAGCAATAGAGTGCTGGATTGAAAATTATTGAATGTGTACTTAACTTATTCCATGTGATAATATATTTGATGAAATGAAAAAATAACTTCATTCTGGGACCTACTGTCCCCTAAGAATAAAAATAATGCACAGTTAAAAGTACAATTGTCTGGCCTATTATTTACAAATTAAATTCAGTAATCAATTACAGCATACATTTTTTACAGGAATATATATATATGAAATAGTAATAGCATAAAATACGAGTATATATCGTACAATACTCGTACAATCGTATATATCAGAACATATAAAAGAAATAAAGAGAAAATAAAAGTAATTCTAAGTATTTATTTGATTATTGACATATTTGCGGAAGATTGATTGTCTAAAAGGAACAGAAATAAATTATTTTTAAAGGAAGTTATGGAAGCTGCTTTACGAATAGAAGTGGGTAAGGAATTCCAGATGGAGATAGCACGAATGATGAAGGATTTGTCCAAGGAAGCGGTTTTATGTGAGGGGATATACAGGTTACAATTTTTTAAAACAGTAAATTAAGAACTGCTTTAAAGTTGTAAACTGAATATATGACGATACCCAAAAAAATACTAGATTTTATTTTTACATGTTAAAATTATGAATTATCGAAATGTATGAAAAAGAAAGTCGTAAAAATTAAAAACAATATTATTTATTCATTGTTTCTAATAATAATTAATATGTATTTATTGTTATTTGGCTTAAAATAAGTTTTTTTTTTTCATGTGTGTTTTTGTTTCCCTAAAATTGAAAATAAATAAATTTTTGAGGTAAGAAAAAAAGCTAGTGTGTGAATATGACTCACTTATTGTTCAGTTCATTCAAAGTTAATTCAGCTACTGATGATAAATATATTTGTTTCCTGTAAACTGATTGTTATTTTATTAAGTCGATGAATATCTGCTTCGTTGCCCTCTGTCATGGAATAATGTTTAATTCTAATTCCCACCCCCTCATCAATTAACTGTGAATTAAGCTAGAAATTGACTGTCCCAAAAATAGCTACGAGTAAACGAAACCCGTGACCTTCACTCACAAATAACAAGATGGAGAGGAGGCTTGATTTGCATAATTGAAAAAGCCCCGACAAAAGGCCAATTGGAAGCCAGACAGTGGATAATGAAGGCGCTGTTGTTGGCAACAGGTAAACAGCTTTGATGAAAACAACAGAGGCAACAGCTTTGAGCGCACATGGTGTTAGCGGCGTAATATCTGGTCGGGTAGGGGTGGGGAGAGTGTGGGGAGGTTATTTCTCTCATTCTCAATACAAACAAGAAGCCTTTAACTGGACAACATTCCGACTTTGTAGATAACAAAAAAAAAAAAATTATAAAACATCATCTTAACAAGAAATAAAAAAAATAATAATAATAAAAATAATAATAATAAGGAGGTTTACTAAACAGGATGAAATAATTTCATCTATGAACCGATGTGACGTTCAATTTCAAATTTTTATTTTTTTATTAATTTTTCCTACTAGATTATCTTTCGATGAAAGGTTTTTTTCCCAAAAGTAGTTAAATCATATTGAAAATTGAATATGATATATGGTAAGGCAATACGAAAATAAGGCCCCTTTCTAATCCAAACTGATATTTACTTTTATCGACCATCTATGAAAATTTTGAAAAAAATGGACTCGGCTGATTTTAGAATCCTACATTTCAATCAACGTCAATGAAATTGCTTTTGGATGATTCTTTAAAGGATTGAATGATCCTTTTTTTTTTTTTTTTTTTTTAATTCTTTATTTACATCTATCGTAAATACTACAATAAGTGAATTTGCTAACTGTATATGTAACAATACAACAGTAACTCTTTCTGGCATGGATCAGGATATTAAAAAATGAAAAAAAAAAAAATATGTTTGAGGAGACTTCATTTCAGCCTTCTGAGAGTTTTTCTGGTTATATCAGTCATGGCCGTGTGATTAATAAGCATGTATGTTCATTAACTACGAATACATACTACATATAAAACTGAGGCATGAGTGGTTTGTGATACCAACCAACAGAAAATTTTTTTTTTTTCTTTTTTACACATATATTTTTGTTATCCTCATACAATACCTGAGCCACAGGAATTATTTTCACCGGTAGATATTTTATTTAGAAATCTTGCTTATTATTACCACGGAGATACGTCAGTGGCTCAAGCAGTTTAACCGTGAGAAATAAAAAGTAATTCGTGAAAAATTATATTGCTTTCAGTGATATTTAAAAAAAAAAAAGAAAGAATTTTCTTAAAAAATGAAATCCCATAAATCCTCAGGGTCAAATAAAACGTACAAATTTCACATTAGTATCAGATGTAGTGTTATTTATGTTTTTTTTTTCAATTTCTTTATTGGTACTTATATCGTTATCTATTTTTTGTATTAAAATTGCAAAGAACACTATTCTATTTTTAAACTATTCAAACAAAGTTAGCTCATATTTATCATAATATTAAAAAAATTAATACTGTTGCTAAAAACAATTCATCTTTTTTATTAAAAAAAACCAAAAACAGCCTATCGTAGTTATAATTAAAAAGTACCTTTAGTACATGATTTCTAAACGAATTAGTGAATACTATAATTATTAATTTATCCAATTTTTTTCCTTCACGAATCAACCTGATAATTTTGTGGATTGACTCAAACATTAAATTTTAAGACAATTAACATTATTCACGCTGTAATTTAAAAAAAATAAATAAAACTTTCATATCTGTGAGGCTAAAAGTAAATTACATTTACATATACATTTGCGGTTAGACCAAGGTAAGTCGAAATTATCTATTTTGAATTTTCTGCTTTTAGATCTTAATAGTTGTTTTTTTTTTTTTTCAATTTTCCGAAGTTTTGTCTTCACATTAAGTAATTTCGGTAAGGAAAGCTGAAAGTCCGAAAAAAAACGATAATTTTAGGTTTGTATGTTTCATTTGTCATCCCAGGAAACTGTGGAATCAAGAGGAAGGAAGGAAAGAAGAAATTTAATTAATACTTTTGTTAATAAAAGAATTAATAGAAAGAATATATCCTTTGATATTCAAAAGAACACCGAGTTAGGTTCCTGGTGTCGGGGGAGCAGCGCCCGCCCATAGACCCGCAAGACAGTTCAGTAATGCAGAATTGCCTATACACAGCGCCCGGATTCCCTTCATCCAGGTATCCAATGATCTTGAAATGAAAATGTATAGAGAAATAGGGATATTAATTCTTCAATTTCTTTTATTTCAAAATAGAATAGCCTGAAATACTCATACCTTATAGAAATACCAATACTCAATACTAATACTTAATTTATTTCAGTTTTGCTCACTGCTTATCCATGTAGTACTTCATCAGAAGAACATGCATATTTATTTTTTTTTGTTTAATTTCGGATCTTTATTCACACCTGTAAATCAAAGTGATTAACAGTGAACCTTATTAATTAAAAATAAAACTTATTAGCTCTTGATAAGTGAAATAATTTCTTATTATTTTTCTTTGTATCAGTATAGAAATAATTATAAAATGCTTTTCTGAAACGATAAAAAAATTTAGAACGTAGGATCTTGATTTTGGGAGATCTTACACTTTTGTATTAATTCGGATTCATGTTTCACCTTAACGATGGGATTATAGAATTGGAAACATTTAATAATCTGATCATGTTTTCAACTCACCAAAAAAATTAAAAAAAAAAAAAAAAAAAAAAAGTAAGAAAAAACTGGTTGAACAGTACTATAAAAGAATCGGAGGAAGAGAAGACAAGACGCTTACTAGTGCTATAGTGACAATTTTACTTTATTTTCTTTGTTCATTCCAGGTTTTAATGTATTGAATTTCTATTGTAATATTGATACAGTTTAATTGGTATATATTACTTAGTACATTATTAACTGGCTATTAAATACAATATATTTTTTTTAATTAAAATTTTATTTAAAAGATTGATGCTTTTTGTTGCAGAGTTCTTCGAAGCTCGTTAGTAAAAGTGACTTATGCCATGTGGTTGCTTAGGCGAAGAAATACAGCTGGCCTTAATTTCTTCTTATAAACTATTTCAAGTAGATAATGTTTTTCCTTTGCCATCTTTTTATTTATTTTTTTTTTTTTATTGTATATCTATATATTAAACGAATTTTTAAATTATATTAAAATACAGATTTACTCACTTCGAGGTTGATGGGCTAGCTTCTTCGGTCGCTCAGGATGCTCGTGGGTACAGCATCTGTCGTGGTCATGGAGCGCCAAGGTAGGAAAAAACAGCTGAAACAAGTTATACAGTTAAATTTTAATAAATTGGAAAATATAAGATGCAGAAGAAGAAATAAGTAAAAGATAAGAAGGGCCTTCCTTTTTTTTTTTTTTTTTTTATTTATTATTTTTTATTATTATTGCATAATGTACTACGGTTACATCGCCAATCTACTTATGGAATCAACAAATAATTTACAAATATAATATGGTATTTAATAAAAGATGTAAATTCAATTAAGGAAGAAATAAATTGATGGAAGAGATTGAAACAAAAATAATTAATAAAATTTCACAAATAATAACTAAAAATAGCACATTTTAGTGGTTTCTATATCAGATAATCTCGGTTAATTTTGGAACAATTCACATCCCACCATTCCCCTGATGCAGCAACCAACCGATGGAACCCAACGGTTGGATCGCTGGCTCATTTTAGTCCCTCCTACGCATTCTACCCACACACGCTCTTAATTAGTTCAGGACTTGATTCTGTTTTAAGTACGACTGAAATTAAAACCAAGTAAGCTAACCATTATTTTTTTAAAGAAAACATTTTAAATTATTAGTCTATTATTCATAAAAAAAAGTAGACCACTTTTTGCATTAAATTGGTTTAGTATGGATATTTTAAATATTTTTTTAGATTATTTATTTATTTAGTTTGAAAAAGTGTATATTGACCATTAATTTAATAATAATAATAATAATAATGTCTTTATTGAACAATATAATATATACATACATGTACTTATAGTAGTAATACTAGTGCAATAAAGACTACTCTTGGCATTTGCCATCAGAGGATCATTCATTTGTATCATAACCATAATCATATTTTCTCAGGTGTCTACGTTTATTTAATTTAAAAAAAAAATATTTTTTGTTATTTTATTTTATTTTTTAATGGTAACACGTTTATTTCTGAAGAAGTTCAGTGAATCTTTCATTTTTTAATCTCAATATTTTTTGACAACAAACATTTTGAGATAGATTTAAGAGCGCTTTATACTTGATAATAAAAGTTTTTTTTTAGTGCAAAATATGTTGTATGAAGGAATGAGAGATCATTTTAGGAAAACAGGGTACTCCTAAAATAATTTAAATACATAATAATAGGTTCATTGACAGACACAATATTAAATAATATAATATTTATGCAAACATTATTAAAGAAATAATAAATACCATTTGATGGTAAAAGTGATTATTTAGTTTCTCTAATAAATATAGTATAAACTAAAATTGACGAAGACTACTAGAAACTATATAGAAAGAACTAAAACAAAAAAGATAAAAATAGTACATGGTTGGGGGTGTGGCCAGTTCCAACACAATTAATATTTTGACGACTTAATTACATGGTGTTTTAATTACATTAGCTTGCATAATTAACTATAGGGCTGAGTAATTAAAAATAAGTTAATTGCATCATGCTTAGTGACCGCACGGTACTTATCTATACCATCTATCTTATCTATTAGCATGCGGTTAACGAAACTATAATTAAATATTGTCACGAAAATATTTATAAGTTATAACAGTATAAAAATATAAGAAAAAAAAACAAACATGCATTTAACATTAAAAAAAAATTTTGATAATTTGTTTTTTGAAATTTAATTCCAAGAATTGGAGATAATTATAATTTGAAAATATAAAGTATAAATTTTCAACACCATTTTTAAAATTTTATAATTAACCTATATAATTTAGTAAATTTAATTTTTTATATCGATAGTAAATTTAGTACTGACTTTCGAATCGTTGCTACAGTCATTTTGATTTTACTGCCGCTTGATTAGCGTAAACAAAGTGTATAATGTAAATTGTGTGCTGAACCATTAGTAGAGTAATTGTAAAATCATCAATAGGTTCTTAATTTTAAAGTTATAACATCATTCTATAAAATATATTCACTAACATAATTAATTAATTATTGCTAAAAAAAATTTTTATTTTTTTTTATATACAATTTTTTATTTAAATTTACAACTGTACAGAATATATACATCAAGTAAATGTATTGACAACGATTATAATAACATGTTAAAACTTGGAAAGAACTACTCATCAGTAGCACTTTATTAAAACTTCTACACTAGAAGGTCTGTAGGCCATCTTCGTTTCAGACGCCTCGGAGGATTATCAGGAATGGAGTGGGAAGCAAGTTGAGAAACTAACGGATTTGAGTGATTATGGAGCTTACTATGAAAGGATAGGTATCTGGTATGGTCTAAATTAGCAACTCGTGGAACATTAAGATCTTTATGGATAAGTTTATTGGTGACAAAGTAAGGAGCATTGAGGATTTTACGAAGGATTTTGGATTGTAAGGATTGAATACGAGATGAATTGGATGGTTTAGTGGAGCCCCAAAGCTCAACTCCGAAGGCCCTATAGGTCTAATCACAGTCATGTATATGAGCCTTTTGTAATTAATTGGGAGCTTTGAACGCTTGTCTAGTAAATGTTGAAGTAGTCTGAAACGATGGGCAGTTTTCTTGTCGTTTTAGTCTTGTATGTGGATTCCAAGTTAGTCGTTTGTCCAAGTGGTGTCCTAGGTAGCGTATCTGTTCAACAGGGATTAGTGGAATATCATTAAAGGATACTGTAGGACAGGAGGTCCTAGGTTTACGACGAAGGGTAAAGGTTATTTGGTGGGGTTTGTTTGGATTTATTTTGATTCTCCATTTTTGACACCATTCTTGAAGGTTTAGGATATGGGATTGGAGTGTTTGAGAGGCAATGAAGGGATCATAACAAACATGTGTCATCAGCGTAAGTAGTGAGGACAGTGGTAGGATGAGTTGGAATGTCAGCTTTGCTAATATTTAAAGTAGAATTGGTTGAAACCACAGGTGGAATCAAATAGCTCAATCAATAAACTATTATGTCACTAGGAACAAGATCTATTATATATAAAGATACAATTATTTAATAAACCCCTAACCTATTTTTATTTTTCTTTGTATATATCATTATAGCTTGTAAAATAGAGCTTCAACAAATATTCCAATTCTTCGCTTATCCATTATCCTTCGTAAAATCCCCAATGCTCCTTATTATGTCACAAACTTATCCATAAAGATCGTAATGTTCCACATGTTGCTGATTTAGCCTAACCCAGATACCTATACTTTCATAGTAAACTCCATACCCACTCGAATCAACTAGTCTCCCAACTTGCCTCACACTCAATTCCCGATAAACCTCCGTGTCTTCTGAAACGAAGATGGTCAAGAGACCTTCTAATGTAGAACTTTTATTGAAGTGCTACTAGTGAGTAGTTCTTTACATGTTATTCGACATGTCATTCTGTGTAATCATTTTCATAGAATTACTTGTTGTATATAAGTATACTTTTTCTGTAAAAAAAAAAAGAATTATTTAAGTATTGAAGCCATGCGTGATACCTCACTCCATTGAGAAGTTAGTTAATTACCATTTTTTCCTTTTGACCTGCTGTAAAAACGTAAACCCAATCGCATACCCATAAATGCTCTATATGCTATAGTAATCCCACCTAATGAATATTGAATACTAATATATTAAATTAACAGCTAGCCTGGGATATACAATATAGTGATTTATAGGGACAGGGGTGAAGGGAGGGGAGGAAGGGGTGAAGGAGGGGGGGGGGAGGATTAGCCCTATAGGTCGTGTACCCAATTGTTATCAAGTTCCGAACTGACGCTCTTTTGACACACGTGACCTAGATCGTCTAATTGCATCCGTCACTCACCGGTAATATCATGCCTGCCCTGGTTTTATTATGTCAACCGTTATTATTTAAATAAATCTTTTAAATATAATTTGTAAAATGATTCAATTATTATAATACACTTTTAAAACAGATTTATGCTCGTACATCATCAAAATATAAATTCGTTATTAATTTTATACATTGTTATTAATTAAAATACGCATATTTTCTCTAAATAAAATTCTAGTAACGTGTTGGCTCCTCTGAATAAAATTTTGAATACTTATTATTTAAAATTTCTGATTTATATAAAATTTTTTTTATTTTTTAAAAGTTGGCCCAATAATTGAAAAAATGGTGGCTAGTTGGCTTGAGATCTGGAGAGGACGGTTGATCTCTTACAATTACATAACGAAAAATATTTTATAAATTTTTTTTATTCTATTTTTGTACCGTTCTATGCTTGATCTCTAGGTAATATTCACATGTTTGGTTGGATTTGATTATTAAATTATTGTTTTTAAAAATTATTTGTATGTAGTCATTTTTGGCAATTCTTATCTGATGGTCCTTATTTTGGTTGGTCATTGTTATTTTTCAAATACATGATGGTTATTATAGCTTGATTCGTTCATAAGTATTACGTCACTATGAGTGACGTAATGAGTGAGGTTCAATCTTCATTGAAAAGATGAATCACTGGCGGATGATCAATCCAAGGCTTCAATAGGTCAATCGTTGCAAGAGCTCCCCGGATGTCCTAGGTCCAATTAACCTTCTGGTAACTCTCTATTCAGTTGAATGGTCTACAAGATTTGTATGAACTTCGTAAGACATTTCGTTTCAGTGTATCATTATCTACCCCTATGAACAGTTTTCTATAAATTCAGGTACCTTGGAGAGTGGATATCAGCTAACCAAACTGAGAATTTAGCCATAAACAACAGGTGTTCTGTGTTTTAAAGGGCCTACCACTCCTGCAGAAACATAAAAAACCTCCAAGTACTTGTCAAAAAATGTGAAAATCAAGAACTGCACCTCAGTAGTTAGAGTTTCTATACTATATGCCTCTGAATGTCTTGTAATGAATCGGAAGGGGCACTCAGAAAGTTAGAACTCAACGACAGGAATATCATGAGGAGGCGATTGGCGATTCTAAGGACATTTATTTCGTATGAGACCCAGCAGACTCAGCAGCAGGATCCTCACTGTGTCAGGTAGAGGGAAAGCCTTTATAAATAAGTGGGTCACTTAAAACAATAAAAGATTCCGATAGAGTTCATAAAAGACCGATCGAAGAGTTTCGACAAGCCATCCGACAGAGAGTTATTCCAACATTTTGGAAAAAAATTCTTTTTTCCTAAAAAGATAACTACTATATGTAATTTAGGAACTTTATTGAATATTTGTAAATATTACTGTTTAAATCAATGGCCATCAACTTTATATTTTAAAGCAATTAAAAAAAAACTCAATCGAAATAATAATGCTAAGATATGATGTTTTAAATATGAAACCCTATTTAAATTTTTTATTATATATATATATATATATACATATTTTTTTTTTAAATATCAATTTTTTGAAATTACAACAGTACAAATATATACATCAAGTAATTATAACTATAAATATAACACTTAAATATAACATCTCAAAACTTGTAAAGAACTATTCATCAGTAGCACTTCAATAAAAATTCTACACTAGAAGGCCTCCAGGACATCTTCTTTTCTGACGCCTTGCAGGATTATCGAGAATGGAGTGGGAAGCAAATTGAGGAACTAGTGGATTTGAGTGGTGGAGCTTACTATGAAAGGATAGGTATCTGGTTTGGGCTAGCCCAGCAACATATGAAACATTAAGATCTTTATGGATAAGTTTATTGGTGCCTCAGTAAGGAGCATTGAGGATTTTCGAAGGATTTTGGATAGTAACGGTTGGATACGAGATGAATTGGATGTTTTATTAAAAAAAAATATTTTGTTTTTATTAAAGTATATACATCCTAATCATTATCCTTGGCAATGAATGAAAAACTAACCAGAGAAGAAAAGATTTGTAAACATTACAGAAATACTCCGTGGCGTAGGTGTGAGGGTTGTGCTGTGTGGGAGGTCTGACCAAACATAAGCTAATTTGGCTTTGTAGCAATGTTAAGAATTTATCAACATTTACTGCCATTATAAACTTTATTCTATAAAGCATGCCTAGTTTATATAGTCGATTATATAGATAATCTGTTATCTAAAAAAGCCATTATATGAAAGTTATTTTTGTAACATACGTATGATATCTAAAGCAGGGAGATCTGATAACAGATGTCATTTGATATTGGAAACTAAAAATAGCTCTTGATCTCCGACTTTATTTTAGACGTTTCGAGGGAAGGATTATTCTCGTTAGGGTGATCGACCCCACAACTATTGCCCAAATCGCAACACGTGAGCTGCCTCAACTTTGGCAGGTTTTGATTGATTGCCACCTTCCTTCATATATCAACAGGGGAGAACAAGGGGGAAGCTTTTACTAATAAGAGGTTGCTCAAAGTTGGAAATATTGAGTAATTTGAGATGTTGAAGCATTGATTTGCGTGTTTTAAATTGTTTTAATTCGTTACGCAAAGAAATTCCATATTTAAAAAGCACATTTGTTTTAACTTAACTTCTACAATGATAATATAAAAGGACAAGCCATTATATAAATATAACTTGAAAGGACTATAGAAATATATAATATTACATAAAAGGACAAGCCATTTTTCATTTGTGATCATACCACGAAAACTACTCAGCCATTCAGTACCAAATTTTATCCACATCAACTTATAGTTCAAGAAATGGTTTAGTAATAATAAAATCTACTGATAAAACTTTTAACTAAACTACTTCACTGTGGCCAATGCCTGCTTGATTAATATTTTCGGTCAATAATCTTAAGTAACATACAAAAATGTAAAGTCACTAAACAATTTATATGATTCTATACGATTATATAAAAGGACAAACCAGTTTTCGTTTGTGATCAGTAACCAAGAAAACTACAGAAGCAATCTGTACCAAATTTCAACCACATCATCTTTAAAGCTTCAAGGAGGTTTAGCAATAATAAAATCTATTGATTTTATACTTATTTCTTATTTTAAAAAAACGATAACTTGTGGATAACAGTGAGGTTCGAAAATTGAGAGTTAGGTGCCATTCTACATAACAGGTTACAGAGGTATGGTGAAATATAGAGCTTGAAATCGATAGTCAAATTTACTTATATTCAATTAAATTATTATAAAAAGATTAAAATATGTGGGTGCAACATGTGGATCCCAGTGTAGTTTGAAATCGACCGATATGGGGTTTGCACCATTCCGTTATAAACGTGATAAATGGTTTGTCCCTTTTCATATATACAGTATTAGAATCATTATAAATTGTATAGTGACCTTACATTTTTTGTGTATGTTACTTTAAGATTTATTGGACCCGAAAAATATTAATCAAGCAGGCATTGGCCACACGTGAAGTAGTTTAGTTAAAGTTTTATCAGTAGATTTTATTATTACTAACCATTTCTTGAACTATAAGTTTTGATGTGGATAAAAATTTGGTACTGTAAATGGGAATGCTGAGTAGTTTCTCGGGTATGATCACAAATGGAAAAATGGGCTTTGTCCTTTTATGTAATATTTTTATATATTTCTATAGTCCTTTCACAGTTATATTTATAAATGGCTTTGCCTTTTTCCTATTAATCATTGTGAAGTTAAGTTAAAACAATGTGCTTTTTAAATAGGGACTATTTCTTTGCGTAACGAACTTAAAACAATTTAAAACACGCAAATCAATGCTCGACAACATCTCAAATTTACTCAATAACTTTCCACGCTTTGAGCTCAACCTCTTATAGTAAAAGCGTTCCCCCTATGTTCTTCCCCCTGTTTGATATATGAAGGAACGGTGGCAATCAATCAAACCTGCCAAGTTGAGGCAGCTCACGTGTTCTGCGACTTGGGCAATAGTTGTGGGGTCGATCACCCTAACGAGAATAATCCTTCCCTCGAAACGTCTAAAATAAAGTCGGAGATCAAGAGCTATTTTTAGTTTCCAATAAAGTCAAATGACATCTGTTAGCAGATCTCCCTGCTTTAGATATCATACGTATGTTTACACAAATAACTTTCATATAATGGCTTTTTTTAGATACCAGATTATCTATATAGTCGACTATAAACTAGGCATGCTTTATAGAATAAAGTTTATAATGGCAGTAAATGTTGATAAATTCTTAGCATTGCTACAAAGCCAAATTAGCTTATGTTTGGTCAGACCTCCCACACAGCACAACCCTCACCCTACGCCACGGGAGTATTTCTGTAATGTTACAAATCTTTCTTCTCTGGTTAGTTTTTCATTCATTTTGCCAAGGATAATGATTAGGCATGTATAATTTTAATAAAAACAAAATATTTTTTTTTTTAATAAAACATCCAATTCATCACGTATCCAACCGTTACTATCCAAAAAATCCTTCGAAAATCCTTCAATGCGCCTTACTGAGGCACCAATAAACTTATCCATAAAGATCTTAATGTTTCATATGTTGCTGGGCTAGCCCAAACCAGATACCTATCTTTTCATAGTAAGCTCCATAACCACTCAAATCCACTAGTTCCTCAATTTGCTTCCCACTCCATTCTCGATAATCCTGCAAGGCGTCAGAAAAGAAGATGTCCTGGAGGCCTTCTAGTGTAGAATTTTTATTGAAGTGCTACTGATGAATAGTTCTTTACAAGTTTTGAGATGTTATATTTAAGTGTTATATTTATTAGTTATAAATTACGTGATGTATATATTTGTACTGTTGTAATTCAAACATAAATGATATTTAAAAATGATTATATAATATATATATATAATATATATATCTCTATATATTATATAAATAAACTTTAAATAGGGGGTTCATATTTAAAACATCATATCTTAGCATTCATTATTTCGATTTAGTTTTTTTTTTTTTTAATTGCTTTAAAATATAAAGTTGATGGCCAGTGATTTTTAAACAGTAATATTTACAAATATTCAATAAAGTTCCTAAATTACATATAGTAGTTATCTTTTTAGGAAAAAAGAATTTTTTTCCAAAATGATTCACAGATTAGTATCCACCTCTGTACTGGTCTCATAACTAAATCCTTCAGACACAAATAAAGAGAAAAAAATTATCTTTCTTTTTATAACCATAATCCAAAATTCACAAATTAAAACACAAAATGCACGTAAACGACGATTCATAAGTACAAGAGATATATCCAATAGTATAAAGCATTAGCTATTGGAGATTAAAACCCATAATAAAGGTTGAATTAAAAATTTTAAGAATTATTTAGATAAAAAAAAAAAACGAATATTCATCAATAGAAAACATCTTAGATTAAAATAGTGTGGAGGATATAAATAATATTTTTCTAGTTGTTTTAACCACTAGGAGATAAATTTTCTTTTTTTTTTGTCGTTATTCCAAAACTCCTTCATTTTTTGCTGTGAAACAGCTGGTTTCCCTCCGTCCACCTTGGGTCAATGGTCCCTTACGCTTCTTTTGCAGATATGTGAGTCATTTGGAAGAACTCTCTGTCGGATTGGCTTGTCGAAACTCTTCGATCGGTCTTTTTATGAACTCTATCGAATCTTTTATTGTGTTTAAGTGACACCCTTATTTATTGCTAAAGGCTTTCCCTCTACCTGACACAGTGAGGATCCTTCCTGCTGCTGATCTGGCTGGTCAGTCATAACGAAAAATAAATGTCCTTAGAATCGCCAATCGCCTCCTCATGATATTCCTGTCGGTGAGTTCTAACTTTCTGAGTGGGCCCCTTCCGATTCATGACAAGACATTCCAGAGGCATATAGTATAGAAACTCTAAACTACTGAGGTGGAGTTCTTGATTTTCACATTTTTTGACAAGTACTTGGAGGTTTTTTTTTTTTTTGTATGTTTCTGCAGGAGTGGTAGGCCCTTTAAAACACAGTACACCCTGTTGTTTATGGCTAAATTCTCAGTTTGGTTAGCTGATATCCACTCTCCAAGGTACCTGAATTTATAGAAAACTGTTCATAGGGGTAGATAATGATACACTGAAACGAAATGTCTTACGAAGTTCATACAAATCTTGTAGACCATTTAACTGAATAGAGAGTTACTAGAAGGTTAATTGGACCTAGGACATCTGGTGAGCTCTTGCAACGATTGACCTATTGAAGCCTTGGATTGATCATCCACCAGTGATTCATCTTTTCAATGAATCAACACTCATAGTGACGTAATACTTATGAACGAATCAAGCTATAATAACCATCATGTATTTGAAAATAACAATTGACCAACCAAAATGAGGACCATCAGATAAGAATTGCCAAAAATGACTACATACAAATAATTTTTAAAAACAATAATTTAATAATCAAATCCAACCAAACATGTGAATATTACCTAGAGATCAAGCATAGAACGGTACAAAAATAGAATAAAAAAATTTATAAAATATTTTTTCGTTATGTAATTGTAAGAGATCAACCGTCCTCTCCAGATCTCAAGCCAACTAGCCACCATTTTTTCAATTATTGGGCCAACTTTTAAAAAATAAAAAATTTTATATAAATCAGAAATTTTAAATAATAAGTATTCAAAATTTTATTCAGAGGAGCCAACACGTTACTAGAATTTTATTTAGAGAAAAATATGACGTATTTTGATTAATAACAATGTATAAAATTAATAACGAATTTATATTTTGATGATGTACGAGCATAAATCTGTTTTAAAAGTGTATTATAATAATTGAATCATTTTACAAATTATATTTAAAAGATTTATTTAAATAATAACGGTTGACATAATAAAACCAGGGCAGCATGATATTACCGGTGAGTGACGGATGCAATTAGACGATCTAGGTCACGTGTGTCAAAAGAGCGTCAGTTCGGAACTTGATAACAATTGGGTACACGACCTATAGGGCTAATCCTCCCCCCCCCCCTCCTTCACCCCTTCCTCCCCTCCCTTCACCCTGTCCCTATAAATCACTATATTGTATATCCCAGGCTAGCTGTTAATTTAATATATAGTATTCAATATTCATTAGGTGGGATTACTATAGCATATAGAGCATTTATGGGTATGCGATTGGGTTTACGTTTTTACAGCAGGTCAAAAGGAAAAAATGGTAATTAACTAACTTCTCAATGGAGTGAGGTATCACGCATGGCTTCAATACTTAAATAATTTAAAACATTCTTTTTTTTACAAACGTATACTTATATACAACAAGTAAATTCTATGAAAATGATTACAATGACATGTCGATAACATGTAAAGAACTACTCACTAGTAGCACTTCAATAAAAGTTCTACATTAGAAGGTCTCTTGACCATCTTCGTTTCAGAAGACACGGAGGTTTATCGGGAATTGAGTGTGAGGCAAGTTGGGAGACTAGTTGATTCGAGTGGGTATGGAGTTTACTATGAAAGTATAGGTATCTGGGTTAGGCTAAATCAGCAACATGTGGAACATTACGATCTTTATGGATAAGTTTGTGACATAATAAGGAGCATTGGGGATTTACGAAGGATAATGGGTAAGCGAAGAATTGGAATATTTGTTGAAGCTCTATTTTACAAGCTATATTGATATATACAAAGAAAAATAAAAATAGGTTAGGGGTTTATTAAATAATTGTATCTTTATATATAATAGATCTTGTTTCCTAGTGACCATAATAGTTTATTGATTGAGCTATTTGATTCCACCTGTGGTTTCAACCAATTCTACTTTAAATATTAGCAAAGCTGACATTCCAACTCATCCTACCACTGTCCTCACTACTTACGCTGATGACACATGTTTGTTATGATCCCTTCATTGCCTCTTAAACACTCCAATCCCATATCCTAAACCTTCAAGAATGGTGTCAAAACTGGAGAATCAAAATAAATCCAAACAAACCCCACCAAATAACCTTTACCCTTCGTCGTAAACCTAGGACCTCCTGTCCTACAGTATCCTTTAATGATATTCCACTAATCCCTGTTGAACAGATCCGCTACCTAGGACACCACTTGGACAAACGACTAACTTGGAATCCACATACAAGACTAAAAATGACAAGAAACTGCCCGTCGTTTCAGACTACTTCAACATTTACTAGACAAGCGTTCAAAGCTCCCAATTAATTACAAAAGACTCATATACATGACTGTGATTAGACCTATAGGGCCTTCGGAGTTGAGCTTTGGGGCTCCACTAAACCATCCAATTCATCTCGTATTCAATCCTTACAATCCAAAATCCTTCGTAAAATCCTCAATGCTCCTTACTTTGTCACCAATAAACTTATCCATAAAGATCTTAATGTTCCACGAGTTGCTAATTTAGCCCATACCAGATACCTATCCTTTCATAATAAGCTCCATAATCACTCAAATCCGTTAGTTTCTCAACTTGCTTCCCACTCCATTCCAGGCGTCTGAAACGAAGATGGCCTACAGACCTTCTAGTGTAGAAGTTTTAATAAAGTGCTACTGATGAGTAGTTCTTTCCAAGTTTTAATATGTTATTATAATGGTTGTCAATACATTTACTTGATGTATATATTCTGAACAGTTGTAAATTTAAATAAAAAATTGTATATAAAAAAAAAAAAATTTTTTTTTTAGCAATAATTAATTAATTATGTTAGTGAATATATTTTATAGAATGATGTTATAACTTTAAAATTAAGAACCTATTGATGATTTCACAATTACTCTACTAATGGGTCAGCCCACAATTTACATTATACACTTTGTTTACGCTAATCAAGCGGCAGTAAAATCAAAATGACTGTAGCAACGATTCGAAAGTCAGTACTAAATTTACTATCGATATAAAAAATTAAATTACTAAATTATATAGGTTAATTATAAAATTTTAAAAATGGTGTTGAAAATTTATACTTTATATTTTCAAATTATAATTATCTCCAATTCTTGGAATTAAATTTCAAAAAACAAATTATCAAACATTTTTTTTTAATGTTAAATGCATGTTTTTTTTTCTTATATTTTTATACTGTTTTAACTTATAAATATTTTCGTGACAATATTTAATTATAGTTTCGTTAACCGCATGCTAATAGATAAGATGGTTTACCGTGCGGTCACCAAGCATGATGCAATTAACTTATTTTTAATTACTCAGCCCTATAGTTAATTATGCAAGCTAATGTAATTAAAACACCATGTAATTAAGTCGTCAAAATATTAATTGTGTTGGAACTGGCCACACCCCCAACCATGTACTATTTTTATCTTTTTTGTTTTAGTTCTTTCTATATAGTTTCTAGTAGTCTTCGTCAATTTTAGTTTATACTATATTTATTAGAGAAACTAAATAATCACTTTTACCATCAAATGGTATTTATTATTTCTTTAATAATGTTTGCATAAATATTATATTATTTAATATTGTGTCTGTCAATGAACCTATTATTATGTATTTAAATTATTTTAGGAGTACCCTGTCTTCCTAAAATACTAAACTTTTACTATCAAGTATAAAGCGCTCTTAAATCTATCTCAAAATGTTTGTTGTCAAAAAATATTTTAATGAGATTAAAAAATGAAAGATTCACTGAACTTCTTCAGAAATAAACGTGTTACCATTAAAAAATAAAATAAAATAACAAAAATATTTTTTTTTAAATTAAATAAACGTAGACACCTGAGAAAATATGATTATGGTTATGATACAAATGAATGATCCTCTGATGGCAAAATGCCAAGAGTAGTCTTTATTGCACTAGTATTACTACTATAAGTACATGTATGTATATATTATATTGTTCAATAAAGACATTATTATTATTATTATTATTAAATTAATGGTCAATATACACTTTTTCAAACTAAATAAATAAATAATCTAAAAAAATATTTAAAATATCCATACTAAACCAATTTAATGCAAAAAGTGGTCTACTTTTTTTTATGAATAATAGACTAATAATTTAAAATGTTTTCTTTAAAAAAATAATGGTTAGCTTACTTGGTTTTAATTTCAGTCCTACTTAAAACAGAATCAAGTCCTGAACTAATTAAGAGCGTGTGGGTAGAATGCGTAGGAGGGACTAAAATGAGCCAGCGATCCAACCGTTGGGTTCCATCGGTTGGTTGCTGCATCAGGGGAATGGTGGGATGTGAATTGTCCCAAAATTAACCGAGATTATCTGATATAGAAACCACTAAAATGTGCTATTTTTAGTTATTATTTGTGAAATTTTATTAATTATTTTGTTTCAATCTCTTCCATCAATTTATTTCTTCCTTAATTGAATTTACATCTTTTATTAAATACCATATTATATTTGTAAATTATTTGTTGATTCCATAAGTAGATTGGCGATGTAACCGTAGTACATTATGCAATAATAATAAAAAATAATAAATAAAAAAAAAAAAAAAAAATGAAGAACCAAAATGGAAGGCCCTTCTTATCTTTTACTTATTTCTTCTTCTGCATCTTATATTTTCCAATTTATTAAAATTTAACTGTATAACTTGTTTCAGCTGTTTTTCCTACCTTGGCGCTCCATGACCACGACAGATGCTGTACCCACGAGCATCCTGAGCGACCGAAGAAGCTAGCCCATCAACCTCGAAGTGAGTAAATCTGTATTTTAATATAATTTAAAAATTCGTTTAATATATAGATATACAATAAAAAAAAAAAAAATAAATAAAAAGATGGCAAAGGAAAAACATTATCTACTTGAAATAGTTTATAAGAAGAAATTAGGGCCAGCTGTATTTCTTCGCCTAAGCAACCACATGGCATAAGTCACTTTTACTAACGAGCTTCGAAGAACTCTGCACAAAAAGCATCAATCTTTTAAATAAAATTTTAATTAAAAAAAATATATTGTATTTAATAGCCAGTTAATTATGTACTAAGTAATATATACCAATTAAACTGTATCAATATTACAATAGAAATTCAATACATTAAAACCTGGAATGAACAAAGAAAATAAAGTAAAATTGTCACTATAGCACTAGTAAGCGTCTTGTCTTCTCTTCCTCCGATTCTTTTATAGTACTGTTCAACCAGTTTTTTTACTTTTTTTTTTTTTTTTAATTTTTTTTTGGTGAGTTGAAAACATGATCAGATTATTTAATGTTTCCAATTCTATAATCCCATCGTTAAGGTGAAACATGAATCCGAATTAATACAAAAGTGTAAGATCTCCCAAAATCAAGATCCTACGTTCTAAATTTTTTTATCGTTTCAGAAAAGCATTTTATAATTATTTCTATACTGATACAAAGAAAAATAATAAGAAATTATTTCACTTATTAAGAGCTAATAAGTTTTATTTTTAATTAATAAGGTTCACTGTTAATCACTTTGATTTACAGGTGTGAATAAAGATCCGAAATTAAACAAAAAAAAATAAATATGCATGTTCTTCTGATGAAGTACTACATGGATAAGCAGTGAGCAAAACTGAAATAAATTAAGTATTAGTATTGAGTATTGGTATTTCTATAAGGTATGAGTATTTCAGGCTATTCTATTTTGAAATAAAAGAAATTGAAGAATTAATATCCCTATTTCTCTATACATTTTCATTTCAAGATCATTGGATACCTGGATGAAGGGAATCCGGGCGCTGTGTATAGGCAATTCTGCATTACTGAACTGTCTTGCGGGTCTATGGGCGGGCGCTGCTCCCCCGACACCAGGAACCTAACTCGGTGTTCTTTTGAATATCAAAGGATATATTCTTTCTATTAATTCTTTTATTAACAAAAGTATTAATTAAATTTCTTCTTTCCTTCCTTCCTCTTGATTCCACAGTTTCCTGGGATGACAAATGAAACATACAAACCTAAAATTATCGTTTTTCGGACTTTCAGCTTTCCTTACCGAAATTACTTAATGTGAAGCCAAAACATCGGAAAATTGAAAAAAAAAAAAAAAAAAAAAAAAAACTATTAAGATCTAAAAGCAGAAAATTCAAAATAGATAATTTCGACTTACCTTGGTCTAACCGCAAATGTATATGTAAATGTAATTTACTTTTAGCCTCACAGATATGAAAGTTTTATTTATTTTTTTTTAAATTACAGCGTGAATAATGTTAATTGTCTTAAAATTTAATGTTTGAGTCAATCCACAAAATTATCAGGTTGATTCGTGAAGAAAAAAATTGGATAAATTAATAATTATAGTATTCACTAATTCGTTTAGAAATCATGTCCTAAAGGTACTTTTTAATTATAACTACGATAGGCTGTTTTTGTTTTTTTTTTAATAAAAAAGATGAATTGTTTTTAGCAACAGTATTAATTTTTTTAATATTATGATAAATATGAGCTAACTTTGTTTGAATAGTTTAAAAATAGAATAGTGTTCTTTGCAATTTTAATACAAAAAATAGATAACGATATAAGTACCAATAAAGAAATTGAAAAAAACATAAATAACACTACATCTGATACTAATGTGAAATTTGTACGTTTTATTTGACCCTGAGGATTTATGGGATTTCATTTTTTAAGAAAATTCTTTCTTTTTTTTTTTTAATATCACTGAAAGCAATATAATTTTTTCACGAATTACTTTTTATTTCTCACGATTAAACTGCTTGAGCCACTGACGTATCTCCGTGGTAATAATAAGCAAGATTTCTAAATAAAATATCTACCGGTGAAAATAATTCCTGTGGCTCAGGTATTGTATGAGGATAACAAAAATATATGTGTAAAAAAGAAAAAAAAAAAAATTTTCTGTTGGTTGGTATCACAAACCACTCATGCCTCAGTTTTATATGTAGTATGTATTCGTAGTTAATGAACATACATGCTTATTAATCACACGGCCATGACTGATATAACCAGAAAAACTCTCAGAAGGCTAAAATGAAGTCTCCTCAAACATATTTTTTTTTTCATTTTTTAATATCCTGATCCATGCCAGAAAGAGTTACTGTTGTATTGTTACATATACAGTTAGCAAATTCACTTATTGTAGTATTTACGATAGATGTAAATAAAGAATTAAAAAAAAAAAAAAAAAAAAAGGTTCATCCAATCCTTCAAAGAATCATCCAAAAGCAATTTCATTGACGTTGATTGAAATGTAGGATTCTAAAATCAGACGAGTCCATTTTTTTCAAAATTTTTATAGATGGTCGATAAAAGTAAATATCAGATTGGATTAGAAAGGGGCCTTATTTTTCGTATTGTCTTATATCATATTCAATTTTCAATATGATTTAACTACTTTTGGGAAAAAACCTTTCATCGAAAGATAATCTAGTAGGAAAAATTAATAAAAAAATAAAAATTTGAAATTGAACGTCACATCGGTTCATAGATGAAATTATTTCATCCTGTTTAGTAAACCTCCTTATTATTATTATTTTTATTTATTTTTTTTTTTTTATTTCTTGTTAAGATGATGTTTTATAATTTTTTTTTTTGTTTTTTTGTTATCTACAAAGTCGGAATGTTGTCCAGTTGAAGGCTTCTTGTTTGTATTGAGAATGAGAGAAATAACCACCCCCACTCCCCCCTCCCCCCACACTCCCCCCCCCCCCCTACCCGACCAGATATTACGCCGCTAACACCATGTGCGCTCAAAGCTGTTGCCTCTGTTGTTTTCATCAAAGCTGTTTACCTGTTGCCAACAACAGCGCCTTCATTATCCACTGTCTGGCTTCCAATTGGCCTTTTGTCGGGGCTTTTTCAATTATGCAAATCAAGCCTCCTCTCCATCTTGTTATTTGTGAGTGAAGGTCACGGGTTTCGTTTACTCGTAGCTATTTTTGGGACAGTCAATTTCTAGCTTAATTCACAGTTAATTGATGAGGGGGTGGGAATTAGAATTAAACATTATTCCATGACAGAGGGCAACGAAGCAGATATTCATCGACTTAATAAAATAACAATCAGTTTACAGGAAACAAAATATTTATCATCAGTATCTGAATTAACTTTGAATGAACTGAACAATTAGTGAGTCATATTCTCACACCATGGTATACTAGCTTTTTTTCTTACCTCAAAAATTTATTTATTTTCAATTTTAGGGAAACAAAAACACACATGAAAAAAAAAAACTTATTTTAAGCCAAATAACAATAAAATACATATTAATTATTATTAGAAACAATGAATAAATAATATTGTTTTTAATTTTTACGACTTTCTTTTTCATACATTTCGATAATTCATAATTTTAACATGTAAAAATAAAATCTAGTATTTTTTTGGGTATCGTCATATATTCAGTTTACAACTTTAAAGCAGTTCTTAATTTACTGTTTTAAAAAATTGTAACCTGTATATCCCCTCACATAAAAAACCGCTTCCTTGGACAAATCCTTCATCATTCGTGCTATCTCCATCTGGAATTCCTTACCCATTCTATTCGTAAAGCAGCTTCCATAACTTCCTTTAAAAATAATTTATTTCTGTTCCTTTTAGACAATCAATCTTCCGCAAATATGTCAATAATCAAATAAATACTTAGAATTACTTTTATTTTCTCTTTCTTTCTTTTATATGTTCTGATATATACGATTGTATTTTATGCTATTACTATTTCATATATATATTCCTGTAAAAAATGTATGCTGTAATTGATTACTGAATTTAATTTGTAAATAATAGGCCAGACAATTGTACTTTTAACGGTGCATTATTTTTATTCTTAGGGGGCAGTAGGTCCCAGAATGAAGTTTATTTTTCATTTCATCAAATATATTATCACATGGAATAAGTTAAGTACACATTCAATAATTTTCAATCCAGCACTCTATTGCTTTGGAGCTGTTCCTGTAAATCCAGTTATCAAAAATAAGAATGTTATAACGATGTAACTCAAATATTTGAATCAGAACCGCCCTTTAACAATTCACATTCTGCTATAAGCTTGGTAGATGATCAAGCAAATTTTTTTAAGCATTTGTGGACTTAAAAATAATAGAAATGCTTATGTATTTTGAGAAAAAAAAAAATTAAATGACTTAATTCAAGGACAACTTGTTCCCTAAGAACAGTATAATAGTAGATTTCATAGAGCAATCGTCTAGCTGAGATAATTCCTTATGAATAAGATTAAAAAAGTTATAAAAATAAAAGAGAAGTTAAATAAAGAGATGTAACATAAATATATAGTTAGTCTCAGCGATATTCATTTATATACTGTGGTTTTTTTTCTAAAATTAAAAATTAGTTTTTGAATTTTAGGGGGGAAAACACGCCTACATTTAAGAAAACCTTATTTTAAACCATCATAATAACATAGTATATTAGAAACAATAAACACATTTTTTTTTTTTTTTTTAATTATACGAGTTCATTTGTAATACAGTTCGATAATTCATTATTTTAACTTGCAAAAATAGAATACAATATTTTGTTGGACATCCTATCATTCCATTTAATTCAAGAAGCAGCTTTGGTATTGGTTCCACATGTTTTTTTGGTTGCATATGGATCCTAAAAACAGTTCGCTATTTGTTTATTTATTGGAGGGGATTAATTTACGAGTCCCTTCTAATAAATAAATTCTTTCTGTTACTCAACAATTAGCAACCCTATTAGATCTTTTATTTCATATAGAACATTAAATATATAATTTAGGATTGACGAATTAATAGCCACTTCTATTGGTATTGTTTTATTAGAATACTAGTTTCAAACGCTAAACATTCACCTTAAGTTCTAAAACATACAAAATTCTCAACACATCAGTACTATGTTACATGTATTTTATAAACTAAAGTTTTCAAAAATGTAAGACAAGAAATCAAACATTGGTACTCACCTGAGGAGAGCTAACAGATATCTGAAGTACACCCATATTCATGGAAAGGGGAAGGGGGCGGGTAGGTTAAATTTTAAGGGTATAATATGGGATTTCCGCTATGACTCATTGGATTTTTTCGTTCCTCAACTCAATAGTTCCAATGAAACAAATTTAAAATGGAGCTATTGGAAATGTTCATCTGGTCACAAACAAAATCTGGATCTGTTTTAAACGATTTTATGGCGCAAATCTTATAGTCAACCCCAAAAATTAACATACCTGCCCCCTTCCCCTTTCCTTGATGGGTATATTTCAGATATCTGTTAGATCTTTAATGGTGTGATGTGTTGAAATTTTTTTATGTTTTAGAACTGAAGACGAATGTTTAGCATTCGAAACTAGTATTATTATAAAATAATTCTAATATATGTGGCAATTAATTCATCAATCCTTATTGATCCTTCTATAACATCATGCGTACCTCTAGTGATTAAATATATATTTATAGAAAAGCATAATTTGTAATGAATAATGATGTACTGAACGTAAATTACAGTCACTAACTTTAAATAATACTGTGTATAATATTAAAAGGTTCAATTAATGTTACTTTAATTTTCTTTAAAAAAAAAAAAAACTGAAATAGAATTAAGTCGTGAAACTCAAGTAGGAGGTTTAAAGGTTACAACTCTTCAGAAATTCTCAGTGCTATTAATTGCTTGAATAAAATAACAATATTAAACAGAGTTTTAATTTATACATCAGCTCTTCATAATTGTATATAATTTATTCATTAAATACTTTATGTAGGTAAACGCGGTGCCAGATGGTACAATCCAGTTTCTGAGATTCCTATTTCAACCTATCTGCCAAATATTTGCCAGCTTCTAATTTAAGAATAAAAGTAAAAAATATATATTTGAGTTTACTTCCGTAATATTCATAGTGTCTCTTTAACAAGATTTAAATTAATTAAACACATCGCGGCTACAGGGATCTTCTCACCATTGGTCCGAATCAGATGACATCATTGGTTTAATTGGTAGTACATATATAATTTAATTAAACATGTTCATATAAAAATTTTATATTTTGCTATCATACATTAGCAATTAATGTGTAGTGATTTTTTTTTTTTTTTTTTTTTTGCGACATGAGTCAGTGAGAAGGAAGATATAGATTAGAAAGCGGGTAAAAGATAATTCTTTCGTGAAAATAAATTGTTCACTCTTAAGAGAAGCTTGACACTTTGTAAACATCAGGTTTAATGCTTGTTCATAATCGATTCTATCGATTCGATATTGGATAAATTTTTTATATTTTATGAATTTACACCATTTAAAATTCTTTATTCTCAGCTGATGGTTTTGGTGGATGAAGGAGTTGGGTAACAAAACAAAATTTTAAGTAATTTATGTTTAAATTTTTTTTTTTTTTTTTTTTTTTTACGGTTTCCTTTATCACAAAAATGTTACATAACCCCTTCATATTATTCATATGTTGTTTTGAAATATTAAGATTTTTCTTCGAAACACTTCTGCAAATAAATCCTATATCCAAAGAACTAGATTGTATTAAAAAAAAGAAGTGACATTTCCCTTCATCCACCAAACCCTTCATACTTCAAGTATTTAAGTTTTTTTTTATTTTTATAAATAAAACTTTGACTGAGTAATTATTAAAATCTGCTACAAATGTGGGTAATAAGTATAATAGATGGCTTTATGATTACATTAACTTATTATTTACAAAATTAAATGAAAAAGATGGAAAAAAAAAACAGAAAGCAGGACTATGTTATACATAAATAATATAAAATATACAATGCACATAAAAGTGATATATATAAATTAAATACATACATATATTTATATGTATATAATGTACATATGATGCACATAATGAAATATATAAATTAAATACATATACATACATAAAATAAAATAATTAAATATTTGTAATAGAAAAAAAAATTACAAAATTAGATTAAAACTAAAAAATACAATCGCACTTTAAGTATATTTATTAAAAAAAACAAAAGTATAATAATAATAAAAGTATTTAAGTAAAAAAAATTAACTTCTCAGACAAACATTTAAAAAATTATCCTTGGTCGTTTCAGGAATGTTGTAATCCAGTAATAATCCTACCACTTTCGTTTCTGATTATTTTAGATGAAAATAACTGTTTTAAGTTTGTGTAAAATAAAATAAAAGATAATGTAAATAGCCACCAGATTTATTTTTTTGGATTTTGATTGAACCCTACACATTTATTCAATAGTCAAAAAAACCATCACTCCTAGAATTATGTATGATCTCGAAAATATTTATTTTGACCTATCTTAATATTTTCTATATCTTATCTTCATATATTATATTATGTATATTCTCCTTCTTTCTCCATTTTATAGGTAAATTTAATCTAAAAATAGTTTGATTAAAAAATTGAGATGAAAATAATAAGATAAAAATATTAAATCATGAAATAAATTACATAAATTTTGTTTCGGCTGTTTCCTATATTTATAAATTTCAAATAACAATTCTATCATCTAACATCGCAGTAGATGAAAATGACCACGGAAAACTCTGAATTGACGGAAAACTTGTGGAGGGACAACTTCAACAGTTTTTATAAATGGATAATTCTATTATGAGACCAAACGTCAGGTTCAGGTTATAAATAGCAGCTGCCACCCACATCATGGAATCCCTGATTAATAACAGACCGGATATCGGCAAAATAAAAATATAACCTGCACAAAAAAAAAATCCTTGTACTAACGACTGTGGCTTCAGTGCTGGGCTCTCATCAACTCTACCATCAATACTCTACAAATGGCTGTTTGTTAAATATGGCTCTTTTTTTTTCTGCAAGGAACGGAACACATTATAAATAAATGTTTTCTGCTCCATGCATTCTAATACCGTTTCGAGTTCATTAGCATTAAATTATACTCACGCAAAACTTTTACAACACATATAGACGATTGGTAGAACCTACTTTAGAAACTGATATAATGGTCATATACACAGATGGAAGTAAACAAGGAGACAATGCAGGATGTGCCTTTACGACTGAACGAAACGAAATTTCACTAACTAGGACAGAACTGAACGAATAATCAATCTGAAAAACTGGCAGTGCTAAAAGCAGCTGATTATATTTTAGGACTAACAGATTACCCAAAATTTACTTACAATATATATACTGGCTATAAAGTAGTGATAGACTCGATAACAAATAATAAAATACAAGACATACTTACTGTACAAATTAGAAAGAATCAAATGGGCCGTGACTTAAGAACGTTTTTGACATGGATAAAAGGACATAGTGGCAATACAGAAAACGAAAAAGCAGGCACATTGGCTAAGACAGCTGCTAATGATACAAAGTTCACTTATGAATACAATACAGTTCCTTTTACGTATATAAAGAAATACATACTAACAGACTTGATTAAGGACTGGAACAGGCATTGAAAACAATCTAAAGGACGACCATTACACAAATAAATTCCAAATATAACACCACAAAACTATAAAATACCCAAAAGCACTCATCACAAACTAACTCAGTTACTTACAGAACACAGATCAACTAACCTTTATCTGAAACGATTTCACTTACGAAACTCAGACGCTTGTGAATGTGTGGGACTAACTCCACAAACATTCTTGCACATTTTAAATGACTGCCACTTATACGAAGACGAGAGACACAAATCATTCTCAGGCTTCTCTAATGGAAGGGGGTACATGGCCTCTTCAACAAGAAGCTTTATACCGGAAGTATAAAAAGGAACTTCTGGAATACAGCAATATTTTTAAACTATACAGAGAAAAATTAAAAAATTGTGAAGATTTAATAGTGTTTCAACCTATTGGCATTCGAAATGTTTTTTATTTTATTTTTATTTATTCTCTTTTTTTTTATAGTTTATTCATTTATTCAGGGTTTTTTTTTTTTAAGTTATTGATACTTGAAAAATTTATTTGTATTAGAAGAAAAGATATTTAAAACATTGTATGCATATAATATGCTTCTTGCATGGTGTATGTACAATTTTAAAATAAACGCCTATTCTGCAGGGTTACTACAGAAGAGGAAAAAAAATAAGAAGAAGAGAGTGTGTGTGTTTTTTTTTTTTTTTTTTGTGTGTGTGTGTGTAAGTTAAAAACAAGCCTAGCGAAGTCCATGATTCCCTTCAATCTGACCTTCAGAACCGTTGAGAGGCCACCATAGGTAAATATATATATATATATATATATATATATATATATATATATATATATATATATATATAAGAATAGAAGCCAATGTTATTCCGGAACGAAGTCCCTTAAGAATAACATCAATAAAAGTAAATAAATAAATAGGGCAAATTACATCTAATCAAAGACATAATACAATGGAAAATTAAAGAAAATAATAATAATAAGACAATCATAATTTATAGGTACATGGATACTAATTAAATATATAGAGAGGAAAATAGGAGAAAGCTCTACAATGTAATGCGCAATAAATGCTTTTGGTACAATGTATAGTATATTATACACAATAGAATTACTTGAATGCTATATTCAGAGTAAGTAAAACTTACATCGAGTGGAATCTATGTTAAGCAAATAGGTATTGAAATGATTCCAAAAATGTAAAATGATTTCATTTAATTGAGTAGGCAGGTTGTTAGCAAGCGTCACCTTAGATAAGAATAAGATAATGTAAATAGAAGTATTTAAATGTATTCAAGGATTTCGCTTGCCTGATATAAAGAGGGATTGAAATCCAGAGGATGGTTGAGCTGATGAGCAAGGACCGTTGGAATGCTGAAGTTCAATGGGATGGCGTATACAGGTCGGAATGACGGGATCTTGTGTGTATTGGAATGACTGCAGATCTGAATCGAAGCATATTGTAAATAAAGGTAGGATGAAGGGTACTGATAAGTTTGTAAAAGGAATGTTCATAGGAAATATTGTCTAAAATAGGTTGAAGCCAATTTAATTCGGAATAGAGGTAAGTAACATGGAAGAGCGCCTCGGGGTATCAAAGACAAACCTGGCAAAGCAGTTCATGATTCCCTTCAATCTGACCTTCAGAACCGAGAGGCCACCATAAACCAGACATCTATAGTCATGGTATGGGAATATGAGGGAGGAAACTAAAATGTTACGAGTTGATTGGGAAGAAGGTTGCGGGATCAGTGGTAATAATTTAAGTAGAACAATGAAATGGAGGGAGATTTAGGCTATCTGAGATCTGGAAAGGGTTTGTACGAAAATAATTCCAAGATTTTTAACAAAGAAGATTTTTTTTTTAAATTATTATTACTAATTATTACATTATGATAAATAATTGTAACTGATAATTAAAATTTATTTATTTTATCAATAAATTTTTTTATTGTAGCATGTAATTAAGAATTGTATCAATGATATTTTCACGCATAGCAATAATTTTTAACCTGGTACTATAGGTGTCTCAAAATTACACAGAAGCATAATTGGACATCAATTTTTATTTTAAAACATGGGTTAGTAATCCAGAT
This sequence comes from Euschistus heros, assembly GCA_003667255.2. Taxonomy (NCBI): domain Eukaryota; kingdom Metazoa; phylum Arthropoda; class Insecta; order Hemiptera; family Pentatomidae; genus Euschistus; species Euschistus heros. The sequence continues at coordinate 15,323 of RCWM02000434.1, read as the reverse complement.
GGACAGAGAATATTAAGGGTCTCTTGCGGATAATGGACTACATAATGAGTGGCCTATTCATTTTTTACACACAATATCAAAAAGCAAAGGATCGACATTTTTATTTGTTAATAATTTTTATTGGGCAGAAATAATTTATTGATTGCATCTGGTTGTATTTTAATTTCTAAACAATAAAAAGGATCAGGCAGTGTGGCAAACCTCGTTTCTGCCACTCAACATGGTACATTTAAATTTTTATTATAGCTAAACCTTCCTAGAACTTTGAAAAAATGTAGTTAAAATTTGGTAGAGATTGGTTTCGTAGTTTTCGCGGTTAGTGGTCACAAACGAAAAATGGCTTGTCCTTTCATATAATAGTATAGATTAGTATTCACAACAGAATATAATATGTAAATATTGAATATATTAGTAAATGTGTTAAAAAAATTATTGCAATTTATACTTGTATAACTTTCAAACAATTACTCATTAGTTCCACTTTGATGAAGTTTTTTTATTAGGTCTCTAAGCCTTCTTTTCAGAACATGTCGAAGGGTTATTGTGAATCAAGTGTGAGGCAAGTTGGGATTGGAGACTAATGGGTTCGAGAGGGTATGAAGTTTATCATCGAAGGTATCTGGTTAAGTTAAATTAAAAACCATAATGCTATTAAAAAAAATAAATAATAATCCAGGTAATTGAATTGACATGGTGTGTTTTGTTAATAAAACAATCTTAATTATTTATCGCGATATAAATGAAAACATTTTACTTTTTATTCAAGTGGAACATTTTGATGTGAGAAAAATAAAAATTGAGAAATAAAATCTTTTCTTTATCTAAAAAATAACAATAAGGACTTGAAACGAACAACTGATTATTGTGTCTTTCGTAATTAGACATTGAAATGAAGAAAGAATATTCATTAGCGGAACAGAGCAGTAACACAAGGCGGAAGGCGGAAGACGGAAGGGAGTTAGAACAAACAGAGACAGTTTGCTACCCCGGGGGTCATCAGCCCCAGGAAGATGTAAACAGCTCTAAATAAGCAGCAGCTGGGGGTATCCATCGTTTCAGCATTGCTCTACCTAAGGATTTATATTAGTAACTAGCATCCCACGTCGCGACATCGCCCGCTCTCATATGTAAAGATCTTTATAATTTTAACTAATAATTTAAGTTGTATGTATTTACAGATGGAAATCTTGTATTGTAGAAAACACACAAAAAGAAAAATTAAAATCACATAATTTTCTAAATTATAAATACGGCAACTAGGCCGCCATTAATTGTCCATTATAATTATTCTTAAGGGGCAATGGCCCCAGAATAAAATGTATTTTCATTTTAAGGCCGAATTTTTTAAAGCTCGAGTTTTGTCTCCCGATATTACAATAATTAATTGTTAGGGTTCCAGTTCTGGATTGTCCAACATAAATATACCGGGAGAGAAACAGCTGAAGATCTACTACGTTTCCGTAAGTCTGGCCTTACAATTTGTTAATTGTAATAGCAAAAGAAACATTTATAGGAAAATTTAATCTTTTGAATTGAAGTAGAATAACAGTAATAATCATTGCAATTATATGAATAAATGCAATATCTCCAGTCGGTATTCCAGTGAGAATCATGCCCTCAATGATATTCTCACGCATCGCTGAAACCTTTAACCTAGTTCTATTGCACTGATCAGGCGGGTAAAGATCACGTAGAAACCTAATTTGACATCCAATTTTTAACTTTAATGTGTGAGTTGGTAATCCAGATGAACACGGAATATTTACTAAAAAAATAGAACTAAGATCCACTTGTCGCAGGACATCTTTATCTCTTTTTAATAACAGTTTGATTTAAAATTAGTAAATTTTATTATCGATTTGAAGCACTCTAAAATATCGTACGAAGCCTCTCCTGTCGAATGGCGATCACCACTTAACAGTCGATTTTCAAACTTCACTTTGCACCACATATTTATGGCTTTGCTAATAACAATTAAATTGGGAATCTGTAAATTTTATTATTGTTAAACCTTCATTGAACTATAAAGATGATGTAGTTAAAATTGGTACACTTTGGTCCAGTAGTTATCGTGAGTAATAGTCCAGTAGTTGGTTGAAATTACTAGTTTACAATATTAGTTGTGTATTTTTTTTTTATTTTTTTTTTTTTTTTTTTAACTTTTTAGTTCAAGTTTTTACATGTCGGTTTAATCATTAAGTCTGTTTTTTTTTTCTTAATAAATATGGGACCACCATTTGACCTATCAATCAAAAACAATTGGCTTCATGATGTTATAGAAGGATCAATCCTCATTACATTTTACTTTTTAGTTCTTTCGTACATGGAGATTTAATCTTGAAATGTTTCTTTTTTTTTTTTTTTAATTAACTTTATTTTTCAATTTTTTTAGTGATGAGTGTATTTTGAACTTTTTTTTACTTTTAAGTTAAAATTTGCGTATGTAGGTTTAGCCTTGAAATGGTGTGTTTTTTAATATACTTTTTAATTAATTAACTTTATTTTTCAATTTTTGTGGTAAGTAGATTTAATTTTGAAATCGGTATTTGTTTTTGTTTTTGGTTTTTTTTCTTAAAAGGCGCCTAGTGACTACGGCTATGACCTACCGATCAAAAAAAGTCATCAAAAGCGATTCATAATTCACAGTATAATCGCGTGACAAACAAACATAAACGAAAAAAAATATATATAGTCGAATTTAGAACCTCCTCCTTTTTGAAGTCTGTTAATAAAATACAAACTTATGAATATATCATGACTAGGAAGAGTTGCCAAACAAAATCAATGCCACAAGGCTGTTGGAAGGATAAATTCTCTGCTGCTATGAATAAAAACGGGTAAATTAAGGTATAAATTAAGAAGAGAAGCGTTAAGAAAATCGTTTGAGCTCCCACGTAGGAGCTGTAGGGGGTTGGGAGCCCCGGTGGGCGGCACCGCCCCCACTAGTGCCCTACTGTTATACGATCCATTCACAATCAGTTGCGACAGAAAACATCCTCTGATTTTTTTACCTTTTGATTTCCTTCTATAAGTAAACTGTCCAAAGGCTATCCAGAAATAACACAAATCTCCACATTCCATTATCGTATCAATATTTACAACACCTTTAATATTATTTTGTTTAATTGACAACTGCTCTAACAAATGTCCAGCATTTGCTCTAACCCTGTATTAATTTTTGGCATATTTTCGCGATTTAATCATGCAATGGGTGAATGTTATTTATACACTTTATGCATCACAGTTAAATATACTCTTATTAGTAAACTCAAGAGAAGAAGTGGGATAGTATTTTAAATTAGCGTTATATCTATTTGAAAAAAAAAGTAAGACTTATTTGAAAATGCCATTCATTTAACTTTAATGTGCACTAACCACTAAATACTAGGTCGTTCCAAAAGTTCTGTAATTTTTTTGGGGGGGGGGGGAAAATTAAAAAGTTTAATGAACCAATAACTATACAATAACTTTATTCATTAAAATAATCTCCATTACAACTGATAATTTTATCCCACCGCGATGCAAGATTTCGAACACTTTTTAAAAAAATGATTGATCTTAGCTGGTAAAAAAACTGATTTAATTCCAATTCTAGAGAGACAATTGTCCAGAGATCTGAAAAGGTGGTAATCAGTGGGTGAAAGGTCGGGATAATATGGTGGGTGGGGCCATTGCCCATCAATCAGTTTCCCATCCAATTTCCATTAATTTATCCCTAGTCAATTTTGTAGTAGGTGTCCTCTTATTCGCATCTGATAACTTCTGAGGGAACCATATATCCATTTTTTTTTTTTTATTTTACCCATTTGACGTAGGTATCTCCATGCTGTTGCTTGTGAAATATTTAACTCCTTACCTATTTCCGCATATGTTTGACGTGGATCCGAATCAATTAGTTCTCGAATTCCCCGTTAGCAACTTGAGGTCTTCCAGAACGAGCATCATCTTCAAGCGTTGCATCGCCATGACGAAAATTGATCTCTAACGCCTAAAATCTCATTTTTTTTTCTTTCTTTTTTCATAGAAGAGATAAAAAATATCTCAGTAAGTATGCAAAATAAAAATTATTTAACATAGCAGCACTCTATTTCAAATAGTAAAAGATACAATGCAATATCCATTTAAAAAATGTTTGACATTATTCTCCCCTCCTTTTATTTTTAGATTTATTTGGGAATGTGGATCCGTCAAAGAAGTTTACAATTCCAGCGTGTGGTCCTAAGCACACCCACTTTTTTAAAATAAATTGCGATTGTTTATACTCGGAAGCAAATAGCTGAAAAAAATTTTTTTTTTTTCGGAACAATCAAGTTTTTCGATGGGATAAATTTTTAAATTCGGATTCAACACCCAAAAAAAAAAAAAAAAAAAAAAAAAAAAAAAAAAAAAAAACAATCAATTGAAAACAAATAAATATTTTTTTTTACCTGCCCCCTGGTTGTTGGACTGGAATCGACTAGCGTGTTGGCCCTTACGAGTACATTGAACCTAACCCTAGACGGCACAATCTGATTGCAACCCTTTGAGCAATTAGGGGAGGAAATAGGACGAAATAGGCCCCCGATTAATTTGCCTATCCTGGGAACCAGGCCTCCTAGAAGATCAAAGCCTCCTCAAGGGTTCTTAGAGGTTCTTGGAGAGGCGTCCGTCTTGAGATTAAAGGGCTTCGTCTCGCTGTAAATAAGACCAGTCCTCAAATAAAACTTACCTTGGTCAAGTAAAAATAAGGAAGGCAAAAATAAACAACAACGTTCCTTCCTCATTCCAGCCCATCCAAAGCCACAAGATGAAACCACAAGCCCAGGATCAGCCTATACACAAGCCTCCCATCTACTTCTGAGTCTACCTTTCGTATGTTTACTCGACAGTTCAACGTTGTCAATTTTTTTTTTTTTTTTTTGAGATTCAGACATTATTAAATCTAACAAGTTTGTACAACCTCATTTTAATCGTCGTAATGCTGTTATCTGAACTGCAGTTAGCGGATAAATGTCCCGCAATATAATATTGTGTAGTCTTATAAAGCTTCCAGTATGTTCTTCCTTTATCGTAAAGGGCTTCGATTCCCATCCGTAAAAAAATGTAGGAAGAATAATAGTTGATGGGGACAGGGACTTACCTTAATTGTCTACAAACCCCTTTCCCATTCCGAGCCGGTTCCTAATAACTCCCTTAAAATAATTAGAGAAGAAAAAAAAAAAAAAAAAAGGATAAAAAAAGAAACAAAAAAAATATTTAAAGAAAATAACCTTTCCATTATATGGCATAATATAATTTAATTATCTGATTTTAAAAATAATCAAAAGAACAAACAATTGAGAAAAATGTTAAATTAGAAAATAAACAATTAACAATAAATAAAAAAAAAGAAAAAAAAAAAAGGAGACTTTTGAATCATTAAACAAAAAAAAAAATCTTTATGTCATCTCAGATAAACTCATTTTCTCCTATTAGGAAACATAATAGATCCCTTTTAATATAACACCAATCGTTACCCAAAAATACAAACATGAATTTACTCATTCAAGCATCAGGTACATTCAAAGCTATATAAGTGCCTTCAAATATTTTGTCATTATAATATAAAAAATATGACACATTAAATTAAAAAAACAAAAACTAATTCAATTTCTCCTTGACTGTGAAAAACAATAGATCATGTATACGCCTATCCATAATCTGCTGCTTTTCTAAATTTACATTTTAAAATTAAAAATATCAAATTACTTAAATTAACAAATACATAAAATTAAGAATTAATGATTAATCGCAATGAACTAGGCTGAGAGAAAATAGACGTGACCTTTTTCATTCAATATAATACAAACCAATATAGCTCCCTAAAGGGTAGGTCCTAGGGACAAATATTATAGAACAAAAAATATTCTAAAATTTCTGATGAGGAAACTGTCGGCAACTTTTCGGTCCGAGCAACATCAACAGATCCAGAGCGTGTCAAAATGTTACAGCAAAATAGTACAGACCCTCAGTCAAAAGACACATCCTTGTTTAAAAACAAACAAAGTACTATTTTACTGATCAATTTGATGATGTTTATAAAACCTTTTAATTTTAATTTTACCTAAAAAAAAAAAAAAAAATTAATTTTTTGCAACATTTAATATATTTTATATTTCTAAACAGCCCGGGAGCGTAGGAAGATTTTTTTTGGACGATGTTAATTACCTTGATGTTATGATGCGATGCGAAGTCAGTAGAATCCCTTCGATTCCAACCCGGTGAACTCTTGATCGAATGAGTTTACGATTTTTCAGTATAATACTGCGACTTGCAGATCAAATATCAGAACAATAGTTCCCTCAACTCCATAAGGACGTTAAGCCCCAATAAAAAAAAAACTAACATAAAATTACAAGTCTTCTTTCATTTAAAACAAAAACATAAAAAATAAATAAACATAAACAAAAGCATAAAAAATAAAAACAATCAAAACTACCTTTTTGAATTATCATAATTCAACTTACAAATAATTATGTAAGACTGGGGAAAATTCGACGTTATTTTGTTTTTTGTTATTGGGAAAGGCAATAATCGTATTGGGTGGTTTTCAAATAAAATGGCAATTTGCTGTCCCAGCACTTTGAATGGCTATAAAAAAAAAACTTACAATACATATTTCACTGCTGTTGATTTTATCTTGTCGAGTTCATTTAAAAAAATTAATTTAGGCCTTAAAACTTCAATTTCAAATGTTTCAATTTAAGAAAAAAATAAAATTAATTTTTGAAAATTTTGACATACGTTACTGTCCACAGGTCAAGTTTTCAACTTCTAACCTTCACAAAGAGTATAGTAATTTGTTTTCATTTTATTCTCTTTGTTATTTTTTCTTAAATTATGTGTATATTAAATAAAATAGAACTTTCTACTGAAAATATGAAATTTTGGGGGATTGAGAAAAGATTTTCTTTGTGAGGAGAATTTCTGAATTTATTCATGTGATATACGTGATCGAGTGTAGAAGATTGGGTTCTGGAACTAGGGGAGTCGGGATTGCATCTTACCACCCTCCAGACTATGTATTGTAACCCATACATTCTCAACCAAGAGCCCAGGTCGCTGTATCAACTGAAGTAAGACGACCTTGATTCTAAAAACATAGTGAGTGCCTTAATTCATTTTTGACATACGTTACCATTGTTTTCTCCCACTGAATTCACCACTTCCAATCTATGTTTTTACAGTTGGTAGTTCTCAACATTACGAATGTTTTAAACCCATTATATTTGAAAAAAATTGTAGTTAAATAATCTTTTTCTAATTAAATATACTAAAATTTGACATACGTTACCATTGCGGTATCGTATGTTACAATTTTCGTAACGCACGTATAATTTGTGGTCCCATTTCTTAAATTTATTGTAAAAAAAAACAACAAAATTATGCAATAAAATCCTTCTTCTTTTTTCTTACACACACACACAGTAGCATTTAGTAATGTTGTTGATGTCGTTATACTAAAAGTCATTTTCATTTTGAATCAGTAATTAATTTGGCTGTTCCTGAGGCTCACACCTATAACAACATAATAAATGCTTTTAAGATTGGTTTTTAAAGACTTTTAGTTAAAATTCAGTTTTTCTGCATGTTTCTCTTAGTCACCATTAAGTGTGAACATATTTTGACATACGTTACCAGCAATTAAAAATAAATGAATTAATTAGTTAATAATAATTTTTCCGTAGGATTATTGAAAGGGTCTAGAAATTCTTCACAGATATTAATAACTTTGGTGGGGGAGCAATAATAAAATCCATGAACTTTTTAATAATGTGAAAAAAAATGTTAGTAATAAATAGAATATAAAAAGGATATACACAATTTCATAAATGAAAAAAAAAAGAAGTAAATAATTATACAAATAATGGAACTGATACTGCGGTTTTTTCCTACACTCGCCCACTAGTTTTTATAACAACAGGGCTCATCCATTAAGTTAAATTAATTCTAGAACATACTCTGCTCTAATATCTCTCCACTATACAAGTTCATTCTCTAGTTACCCTATGAATTAATGTAGTTCTCTAACAAACTTAGTCGATAAATCTTTTTTATACTTAAGGAATCTAAAAGGGCATTGACCTAAAAATTCTCTTAATTCCACCTCTCACCAGGCTTTTGATTTATGTGGGAAGTTTTTTTGGAAAAAGCTTTTGGAGTTAACGACCCGAAACAAAGTTCTGCAAGAGGATAACTTAATTTGTTACTGGAAACGCCTCATGAATACATAACCTAGGGGAATATTATAATGTTTATAGCTCCCAGTATATAAATGTAAGCTACAAAACTTAAATCAGAAACCTGAAAGACAGTAGTTAAATAACTACTTTTCTCATCAATGTTTTGTTTTATAGCGCCAAGTTTACAACTGTAAAATAATCCTTTATTGTATTAAAATATAATATAAAATGTTAGCTGTTTCATTAACAATGATAATATAAGTTAGCTAAATCTATTGTCATATCTATTGTCACAGGGAATAGGTTGTTAAGTATTCAAATATTGTGAAATATTTTCAAGATTATCCAAAACAAGCCTTTTAACATTTACTCCAGACATTCTGCTTCCGGCACGAATTTATTCACTTTTATGTGATATCAATATATAACAACGGGTTGGAAGCATAGCATAAAATAACATATAAACTGGGCGACACTTGTGTGCGTCATTTGACATTTTTTTTTTTTTTGAAAATTCGTCCCCCCCCGCCCTACCCCGATACTTAAGCCGTCTCGTATGTCGCCCAATCAAAATTCCTTAAAATATGCACTAGTTGGAAGAAGATGTGTTGGATGGTAGCGGCAGGTTTGTGCAAACAGCCTGTATACCGCTGTCACTTGATTTCTAATTCGCTCTGTTATTGACATAGCCAACTTTATTTTGCTCTATGCGATAGTTCACTCACGCTTCAGTCACCTTAACCCTCGCTGGCAGTTGAATAGACTTAGAAGCAGGGCCGGAACTAGAAGATTTGTCAAGGAGGGCAAAGATCAGTTTGCCGCCCCCTCCCCCCTCTTACACCATTAAAATACAATACTTCTGTAGAACAGTATAATAAGGTTTATAAATCATGAAGAAAAAAAGTAATAAAATTGAACAATATCGATTGTATTATTATTGTTTTGATAAGGTTATTAATAACTTACTTTTCTTATAAACATTTCAAATTTTGCTGCCCCCTAAAATCTGCCGCCGGGGCACGTGCCCCCTATGCCCCTCCCTAGTTCTGGGCCCTACTTAGAAGTTGTGTTCTTATTATATTAAATATATGCATTAATACAATGTAATATGAAAGTGTAAGTATATTTACTTTTACTTTAACAAATATTGCTTTCTGCACTTCACTACACTTTATGTAGCACGATAGCTAGTTATTTAAAACTTTATCGGCTTTAGGTATTGGAAGAGTTTAGTCCATAAATAAAGACATTAGGGAGAGAAAAAAAAAGCTACTTTTATATATTTATAAATTAATATCTGAAAAAAAACGACCGTAATAAACAACTTCTACAGAGCTACTGAAACTAATCACAACATTCAGCAACTAATTTTTTTTTTGTTATTTATCCATTTATTGAAATTACTACTGTACTTAAAAAAAAAAAATTAAATTAAATTAAAAAAAAATCCAGTAAATGTAATAATAACAGGACAATTTCTTGTGAAGCAACAACCCACTGGTAGCAGCACATCAATAAAAATTGTATATGGGAAAGTCCCAAGGCCTTCCTCTTTTCATACATCTCTGTGGGTTGTTAGGGAAAAAAATGGGATGCAAGTTGAGAGCATACTGGATTTGAGGAAGGATTGAATAAGAGATGGATTATTGGAGCCCCAAAGCTCAGCAAATAAAAATGAATAAAACAAGAATTAGGTAGTACTTCCAATGTTTTATACTTGTATCCAATTTCAAAAATGTTTAAAATTACCAGACTAATCTAGTATAATCCAGATCACAGAGGATAGTGAGTAGGTAATTTAAGGAAAGAAACTTTAAAGCGCGGTACTGAAGGTCGTCGGTTCAAATCCCACCTGGGTGGGTTAAAATTTATTTTATGGCGGACCCATCCAGGGTGAATCCCAGCCTGGCTAAAATAGGTTGGTAAGCTATAGGATAATCCATCCCTCCCCTATAAATCACATCAAATCAAAGTGCCCTTGTTGGAGCATATAAGGACATTAAGTCCCAACCAACAAAAAAAACTTTAACTTTAAAGCACCGATGATGGGAGGGTTGGGTTTATTATTAAAAATATATATATTTAGATATTTTTAATTAGAATTTCTTATAATATTTTCTTCTTAATTTTTAGGTAAATCTGAAAGTAAGGACAGCCCAGAAAGAGAGAGAAATGAGTCATCATCTTCAAAACAGAAACAAAAGAATAAAGCAGGTGAGGTTATAAACAACACTAGTTTATTATCATTTTATTTGTTTTTGTGTGTACACTCATATCTGTGAGTACACACACATGCGATCAGAAATAATTGTGTTTAGAATTGTATTAAACTCTGTGCAATCATAAATAACAATTGAATTATAAGAACAGTAACCCCTTAGGTACATATTTTTTATTCCAAATAGCTTTTATAATCATTCTCACATTATTAATTCTATAAATTTAATAAAACATTGGCTCTGTGAATGTGCCAGATTTTTCAAAAAATAAAAATAATCATTTTAATGGTTTAAATAAAAGATTTAGTTTAATTCACAAACCTTAGTTTTTGCTATTATCAACATTCCTTGTATTTATTGAATCCACAGATGAAACTTAGTCAGGTGATCCTATAAATAATTACTTATAAAAGAAAATACTGAAGCAATATTTATTGAGAAATAAAAGAAAATTTTATGAAAGTTTTTTGGTTGTATCATATGAAATAACAGTTTTTGAAGCAATATAGAGAAAATATAAGTGAAAAAAATATATAAAATAATCTAATTGAAGCGTAGAATTCCAAAACCAGCTAAGGCCATTTTTTAACATTTTTCACAGCTGGTCGATTAAGGTAAAGGTGAGACTGGATTGGGAAGGGTAATTATATTTTGTAAAGCCATTTCCAATGTGATTTAACTATTTTTTTTTGAGAAATCCTTTTCCTCTAAAGATGGGTCTAGTACAAAAACTATACAATAAAAAACAAATCTGGAAATAGGTCTTAGCTGGTTTAGGAATTCCATGCCTCAATTATTAGTCAAATATTTACAAACTTACTAATAATTAGTATTAAAAGCAAATATAGACTAATAATTAGTATTTATTTTATGTACATTCCAGAACTTACATCCATTGACTCCAATATTTTATGAAGCAGCAAATGAATCCTAACATTCCCAAATAATGTTATCTCATTCCAAAAGTCATAATATAATTTATGACAATGTTAAAAAAGCAAATTGAAAGTTTATTTTAAACCAAAAAGTTTTATCCTTAATTAAATAAATATTTTTATGACCCAGCAAAACCTTAATAATTTCACAAAAGCATCATTCTTGATACCTTTAGCGGTAACCTTTTTAGCTGGCTGCCCTTTCCTAAGTTGGGACTTCCATTATAAATTGTCTTCAACAATCAGTACATCCTGATTAATATTTTATTTTATGATAAATATTTCTTTATCTTTATTATTATTATTTTTTTTTTTTAAATATTTATAACATTTCCTTATTCTTTTTTCAGATAAGTAAAGCTTCAACCTGAAGGCCTGAGTGAGGATTCGACCACTTATTTTTAAAAAAACAAGTGGTCAATTGATTAATTGTGTATTAGCTTTAATTTTTTTAAAATATTTTTTGTATAATCACTGTATTATTATATGTAAAAGTGAAGTGTGTTTTTATTATATCTTAAGATTATTTAATAAAAAAAAAAAAAAAAAGTCAAATTGTAATTTCTAGATATATTTCTAGCATCATTGTTAGGTACTATATTTAATATAATTTTTTTATATTAATTTTGTAGTAATAATTTCATAATTTGAGTTGAGCAAAAAAAAAAAAAAAATTGATATATTTTTTATGAAAGAGAACTTAATGTATATAAAATCTCTGATCTAGCAGCAAACTAAAGCATTTATTGTCCAACTATGTGATCTAAAAGAAATGTGACTTCATCAAACATTTCAAGAAGTATCAATGTAAATTAGGAAAAATTGTATAATGATACGTATAGCAACTGGTAAGGACCTTTGATGAAGAATGAATATTTTAGAAAATTGTAAATCATTTTCAATAATATCATGTTTTAAGAGTATAAAACCATTAGTTTTAGGGCACTACTATGGGGTTCAGCCAATGTAACAGTTAACAACCATAGAAATATTAAAAAATTGTTTGTTTTTTTTGTTTTTTTGTAAAGATTAATTTAATCTTGTCAGGTCACACCCTCAGTGTTTTACCAGTAAGTCATCATTATAAAAAAAATTCCATTGAAATAATTTTAAATAAGAATTTTAATAAAATATTCAATTATTGATAAGTGCTGCTAAATAGAAATATTTTTGTGTAACATATTTTTTGTTATTGAATACATATTATATTATTTAATAGTGTAAAAGGAGAAGATGGCTGGTCCCCAATAATTGAAATTAGCCTTCAGAAATGCTCAATAGGTTCCACAATTAATATTTTGGTACAAGCCAAATGATTTATTTAGATAAATCAAATTGTTACTCGAATAGCTACTGAAGAGTCATTCCGCAAAAAAAAAAGCGCAAAATGTCAAATGGTCTCAAAAGCTTTCAGTACCCCCCTCATGATTATGTAACTAAAGCTATTGATCCAGAATCTGTATCAACCCACGTTATAGATTAGCATTGTAAAAACGTAATATTTTTTAACCACCTCGATACATTAAAAAACTTTTTATAGGGTAAAAGATAACTCACACTTAAGTTTTCTCTATGTACTTTAAATGTGCTAACTCCTCTCAGTAGATAGAACATTGGTGCAAGATAAAAAATGATCTACCAAAAGATAAATCAGGGGGAAAACAGTCTATCCCCACTGGTGGACAAATGCTCTTTGTTGACTTAACTGTGGCTCCCATTTCAATTTAAAATACCATTTATATTTTTTTAATAGCTAAGTCAGAATTTTGATCATTGATTTTTTTTTTTAAATCAACAAGCAATTAATATTAAACAATATAAATTTTATCCTGGATTTTATTTTCAGATATAGATTTTTTTTGATTTTGATAAATAAATAAAAATGTGCACCATTATACAACTGGATCCATCCAGTAGGATTTTTTAGAAAATCATATTGTAAACAGGATTTTTTTTTTTTTTTTTTTCAATTGATGTTCACGTATTTCAGTAACATTTTTTTTTTTTTTTTTTTCAGCAATTATATTGTTTTTAAATGTATTTTTTGATATATTGATGAGAATGGAGCTCTAATTGTCACATGAAATAGTCAAATATGATTAAATGTCAGAGTAATCAAGTAAGAATTAAACTTGTGTTATGTAAAAGGAATGGTTTTTCAAATTGACAACTCAGCGATGATTTTATAGTAAAGTTTATCACTAACAATGAGATTATTATAATTAGGGATGTGTCAATTCTCAATTCTAAAACCGATTTTTGACAAAAGAATTGCTATCGAGAATTGATGCCTCAGAGTAAATTCCTAGGACCTGTCGATACCACTGACTTTCGCGACAGTTTATGAATACTTCATTACCTATGTATATAATTACTACACATCATTTTCGACGCTGAGCATATTTTTTCATCCTATATAGGAATGCTATTTTTAATGTTTGATCCGTCTTCAATAATAAAGGATTGCTTCTGAAAGTTATTAGTTAAATAAATAGATTCTCTATTGATCTGCAGAAGCTGGAGGTTCAACCAATCAATTCATCTATCATTCACAGGATTTTTGTTATCCCAGAATAAAGTTAATAAACTTATTTATTAAAATGTTCATCTCCTTAAATTCATAAAATGGATTACTTTTTTTTCATACATTGGAAGAATTATAATTAACTTACATAATATAGTGATATGGGTTAAAAATGCTATGGTGGTTTACTGGTAGGCTCCTTTATATTATTATTGTTTTTTTTTTATTAATTTGAGATTTTCAGCTCTCAGGCGGCTTATTTTTATGAAAGCAATTCATTTTTAAATCATAGTGTTATGGTATTGAGAATCACGTTTTGGAACCGATATTGAAAATCGGTAAACATTTTGGTACCGACAACTCACTAATTATAATTTTATCGTAATATATTTTACTTACTGACTGAGGGGATTTTCTCTTAGAGATGCAGTCAAAATTATAGATTTACTGTTTGTGTCCTGAACATTTTAATAAAATACCAATTTTCGTTAAAAAACCACCCTCTAGACAAAGTCTTAAGTTCTTGTACTCACATGTAAACTAACTACAACTTGTTATATCACATTTTTTAATAAAACAGATAACATGTTAGAAATGGTTTTTTTCTTCTATCATTTCTAAGCATTATATTGTCGATAAGCTGTTTTTTTTTTAAAGGAACAAATCCTTTGACCCCACACAATCTAGAACCTCCTTCTCCAGGCAAGATCCATTTGTTATTCCATCAATTACTCCACCATGGATACCCTCTGTATAACAAATGAGGAAGAGGTTAACAACAATTAGTTAACAGGACGCAGTATTAATTACAAGTTACTCATTTTGGTGCTTAATGTTATTGGTTCCTAGTGGTGATATGCACTAAAACCCATGACCACCAACTAACGCCCATTTAATGATCACTATCCCCCCAGCTAACATAGCTAATAAGTTTGAAATTTAATTATAAAGCATCTTTTTTGTATACTAATTAAATACTATTCAACACCAAATACTCTCAATAATTATTAATCGCAATCTTCATACTTTAATTAGACTGTCGTACTTAGCTGTTTAATAGATTTGTAAACCAAACTTTTCTAAGCAGCTCTTGCTTTAAAGCATTAAATGACAAGAGTTCTTGCTTTAGAGCTCAGACTATTCCGGAATTTCATAATGGTATGGTGAGAAATAATCAAACACTGCTTTTTGTCAAGGTTTTTTGTTTTGTTTTTTCCCTAGCTTCAAAGAAACAAGAAAATTATTTTTGTTTAAACCTCCTACGGTAACCATGCTTGAAGATGAAATAGATGGTACAGTCGAGTCGATAAGACCCAATCAGTTTCGCTGATTTCGGAAGTCAAAATAATTATGTAAGAGCATTAAATTAGGAAAGTTTGATATTTTTTATTTAACTCTATAGTTATCTAACAGTCATGATTATATCACAAGTTTAGGTATGAGC